>CM049798.1:19281940-19788143 GCA_027422405.1 Ptychobarbus kaznakovi | reverse complement strand
TTAAATTACATGTAAACATAGGGCAACTTAAAAAGAAAATGTAACCACAATTTGTTATTTCTGGTTGTGCCTTCTTTCAAGCCCTGTTTCTCCTAGTGCTAAGATTTGTTTTAGATGAGCCAAACGCAAGTGATCAGCCGAGATGCATTACTGTTTCTATCTGGTCTCTTATGACCAGTTTGGATATCATCGAGACACTCTCCTCTTATCCAGCACACTCTATATTGCTTTCATGGGAGCATTGGAGTACAGCGAATAGTATTGAATGAACAACCCATGTTACATGACTTGTTTTGGCTGACTTGTTTTGGTTGGCTTTGTCACAAAACGTTCCAGAACACTCGTGTGTTAAGTTGCGGTGAAACTAATGAAATTTCATAGCAAAAGTGGTCCACTGTCTGTTGCCAATAGTGTAGCGATCTGTAAAGCACAGCTCACACAGAAGTCATTTTCAAACCAAGCTGTTTTCTGATTGAATTTGTTGCATAATTTGCATAGTGGAATATTTTGCTCTCACACTAAATTTGTAATTGTGTGGATTCCTATTCAATTATTGGGTTGTGGCCACAAAAATTGCAATACAGCAGTAAATGTGACAATAAGCAGTGCTGCACTGTGATCTGGATGCATCAGGATGGGATGAGCATTTCTACTACAAGTGCAGTGTGGTCGTATGCATTTTTGACTACCTCCGTGTGTGGTTTCAATGATCTGTCAAAAAAGACCCCATTTTAGACCCCATTCCCTACCTCTATTTAGTGTCTGGTCACTTGTTATCAGATCATGGAAAATGCTGGAGCCACATCACAGAAATCAAGAAACTGTTCAAAAATTGCTTTTTATTTTAAAAACTATGTTTAAAGTGGAAGAGATAATTGTATTGTTTGTTGCCTTATCATACCGCATTTGGTTAAATATAAAAAATTTTTATATCTGCTGCCAAAACATAAATCATATTGGTGTAACATTCAAGCAAAAACATATGGTTTGGATGTCTTTTCATTAATGTGAAATGGCAAAAAACAGGTTAATTATCAGTATGTATCAGTATGTAAAATTCAATGTGTTGGTTTAGTGAGATAAATAATCCTTCTTTTTCAGTCATTCAGGCTTAAATCGTCTTGTTTGCTGAAGCTCTACTCTTGTCTGGAGGGAATGATTGTCACCCTTCTTTTCTTTTAAGCTATCTTTTTTTCATATATTTGTAGGCTTACTGTATGTGAAGATATTACAATTGCACTGACAGTTTGGACCAGGTTTTAATATTATAACTCATTATATATCCATCAGCATATTCAAATATTTGCAGGTGTCATTGATTTACTATATCAGCCTCTGCATTCACAGGCATGCTGGGGCAGCTAAACGAATGCCTGTAGCTTATAAATCACGGTGTCGGCAATCCATAGTCAATCAGATTTTGAGGTGTGTAGAGTGTGCTGCTGAAACTCTATTATCCTTAGAGGGAGAGGAACATGGTCTCAGCTCAACGGATATGATCACACAGTAACCCTCTATCCTTCATCTTTAGACTCCATTGCTTCTGATCTCCCAGTGGGCCCCAAGGGCCTTACAGCTCCACATAAGAACACCTGCTGAGATCAGAAGGGAGAGAAAACAATTGATAAAAGCAAAATGTAACATGTGACTTATTTTCAAATAATCCGTAATGCAGAAAGAACACTGCAGTAATAATACTGATATCATTACCAATATAAAATGATTCAGAAGAGGGCTGCACGTGGATCAGGATGGTTTTGCATCATTAAGATAATCATGTACCCTGCATTGCATCAGGAGAAGCTAATGGAGAATGTCAGGTCATTTGTGCTTGGCCCGAGGGCTGAATGCAAGTGAATATCGCTGTGAGCCAATACATAAAAAAATATGCTTCTTACAATGACTAGTCCACATGAAAATGTAATCTCAAGGTTGTGGCAAGACCTGAGGCAGGATGCTTTGTGCAGCATATAGTTAAAAGAGTGAGAAATGGGCAATGGGAACAAATGACCCAGAAATTAATACTAGAGACTAAATATTCTGCATGCAGTCTACTAAGGACGTGACTAAATTTGCATATTACTTAAATATCCTTAAAATTAAATTTAGCAGAACTAAATGATTCAGATAACTTGCCCTTATTGGACCAGCATGGAATATTAAACAAACAACATGGGTTTTTGAAGGAATGTGATTTACTTTCCCATTATAATATGTCCTTCTACACGCTGTATGAGAACCATAATCCCTGAAAGGTTATAAAATATTATTAAAAGTGGCACTGACCCTGATCACTGGGGTGTGTTCATTAAATATGTTATTAAGCGAACAGACGGATTAACATCCTTTTCTAGAGGGTTAAATGAGGAAGAGGAGGAGATTACTGATGGCATGTGAGTAATGAGCTGGACACAGAAGCCCTCTGCGTCGATGTTGACTGTAATTATTTCCACAGCAGTAAGGGTCATGACTTTGCCATTTTAGCTGATTTGCACGTCTGTTCGTGTATTCACTTACCCTTATTTAGTCTAATCTCATGTGTCTCCTTTATCATGTCCATTGGTAAGAGATTTTATTTGCGTGTGAAGTCACATTTTGAAGGACGATTTATGGAAGATACTACGGTTGCATGCCTATTATAGCTTCCGTTTTTACTCTTTCCCCACCATAGATGTCATTTATTACACAAAGCTTCTCTGCCATTAATGAGTTATTCAAGCAGTCCATGTTTTCACTGTTAGATCTGTGTAAAATAGGAGTGGACAGAAGTTGTTTACACTCAAGTAAGCTAACATGCTATGACTGCGTAAGCTCTGGAGGTGTTGATGGTAATAATGGGAGACGCTAAGCTTTTCAAAACTTTGAATCAACTGAACTAATTGCTTTGTGAAATAATTCACTGCTCAACGCATCACACTGCTGAAGTCTGCAGGTCGGAATGGTGTAAATGCAATAGAAATTAAAACAAAAATGTAAACACCTTTTAGAAACTAATTGAAAATTGAAAGTGTATTCCATTGAATGCAATTAAAAACCTAATCTAACACCATTAAGTATGAATTATCTGTATAATGTGTTGTTTAATAAATTGTAGGGCTTATTTTGTTTTATGGTTAATCAGGCCAATTAGAGACTAATAGCTGCAACTCTTCTATTTTGATATACAAATATATCAGTAAAGTATCTACAAGTTTATAAAACTAATCCAAGATCAGGTGAAAATTATATAGATATTGTTTAATGGGTTCATATAGACCACTGAAATTTCAAAAAGTTGTGAAATTGTTAGAATATGGAACATTCATTTACTGAATCATTTGACTTTGGAATTTTGATATATGTTCCAAATCATTGGTTTGAGACAAGTTTAAAGGTTTTGAAGCTTCACAAAGCAGTTTCAAAAGCGCTCATCACCAGCTGATGGACTTGGACTCTGATAATTAAATAATTTGATAATTGTTCTGAACCATTGTTCTGGATCAAGTCTTTGATTTTTTTTTTTCAAAGTTAACTTAAAAAATGTACATAAAAAAATGAAATTATGGCTCTGTTCTTTCTTTTGATATATTCATAGTTTTCAGATTAATTCAAGAACATATTCTGTAGGTCATGAAATATTTATGAATGTGTTCAAAATGCCGGAAACTTAAAAATGACATCTGCTGGGAAAAAAGCTAAAGTTATGTTCCAGTGATTCAGATAGAAATACTAAAAGAGTAAAGAGGAGAAGATGAATGTTTCTTTGTGTGAAATCAAGAGTAAGCCCTGCTGTAATGTTTGACTTTACAGAAAGAGCATGAAATTGAACCACACCGATTTCCGACCGCCCTGCACCAACTCAACCAACCATGCACGAGTAAACACCATCCTCTCCCTCTGCAATAATGATGATAGAGGAGAGGAAGCAAAATAAATGTGGCTTCTTAAGACATATGGACACGCTCCAGGAGCCCACTGTAAGACATGCTCCTAGAGCTGGTGTTACGTCGTGCTAGCTAGCTGTTCCTGTCACGAGGCGGCCTGGCGTGCCATGCTAATCTGCTCGGGGATGATGGAGAGAGAAAGAGTAAAGGAGCATCGTGAGAAATGGCCAAGGGAAAATCAGAACTGCTGAAAAAAACAGACGGTCGTTTCACACTCTAAAAGTCAGCTGCGCTTCAGCCCCGTTAAGCAATGAATCATTACCAGTGTTTATGTCTTGCGTACATGTCTATATTGGAGGGATGTGTTATCTAAATGTATCCTTCTGGCATATTCTTATTTGCTGTGTGTTCGTGTAAGCGCATTCTTGTCACAATCTGTTTCTGTATTCTGCTGTGCTGCTGTTAGCTAGCGCTCAAAGGCCCATGGGCTGTCAGTCACAGAGAGGAAATGTCATGTAGTTTCCACACAAGGGCATGTAGCCTTATACATTGAGGCCCCTATAGGGCTCTTCTCTGCATGTGCCTTTTTTTTCAACATCTCCTGCAGAGCTGACTGTGTTTTACTATTGTAACGTGAGATTGTCAACCTCGATGGAGCAATGAGGCCATAATGGCAAAATTGCTGAGCAGTCGTTATGAAAGAGCCATTTGAAGTGTTTTAATAATTTGAAATATAGCCCACATTCTGAATCAGATTTGGATTACTCAGACTAAAAGCAATAAAAATGCTATGTTTTTCATATGAATGCTATGTTCTTGGTAAATTAATGTTTGAAAAAACAAAAAACTGATGATATTTATTTTATTTAAGCGTGCACTGTCTATCTACTACAACTCTCTCTCTCTCTCTCTCTCTCTCTCTCTCTAGTCGCTGACTTTGCAGGTTTCCGGAACCATGGCAATCACTGAGCCACTCCTTTACATCACTCTGCTGATCCTGCATAAGCTCCTCCCTTCCTGTTTGCCTACTAAGAGACCACAGCCAAACAACTCGCAATGATTTCACTTTATGTACCAAACGAACAAAGGGAAAATATAACTACATATATATAAATATATCTACCATTATGGCACATCACAGTGAGGGATGGGGTATGACTTTGGAGAAAATTTAAATGTCAGAATAATAAAGAGAAGGCCATTTTGTTTTCTGGGACTTGTGTAGAAGATCTGTCCAAGATTTGGATGTAAAATGGATTCTATAAGAAGCTGATGAAAAAAACAAATAAAAAGGAGTCTATGTGAATTAGAGCTTCACAACTGTGTCATACACACAATGACATCCATAAACGCTGCATTCAGTTTCGAAATTCTAGTGTTTGCCTTGTTTAATGCATTTATTTTTGTTATTATTTCTGTTCTGTTTTTTTACTTACAGTTTTCATTTTAAATTGTTCTTATTGTAGTACCTGATACTGAATCATAAACAACTTGGTCTTTTGAGTTTTGTGTTGTTTTTTTGTTTGTTTGTTTGTTTGTGTGCTTTTTAATAATTTAATCAACTTTTAATTTTTTTTTTTTTTTTTTGCATGAACTGTTCAGCTGTCTCATTTCTCACTTCACTAATGTGAAAGAAGGCGCTCCTCTTGTGTCAGTTCTTTCTACAAGACTGCGTGTAATACTGTGTATTCAGTTCCTTCACATCTGAATCTGAGTTCTCAAGCATTTTTGTCTCATAATGTATAAATGCATCCTTATATATTTGATCAAGTAAGGCACATGTTACCATAGTTGTTGTTAGTCACATCTAAAAATGTTTATTTTTATTAAAGGTATGGTGGTCAAGATAAGACATTCATTTAAAAAAGAAAAAAAGACATTGGTATGTTGCCAACACAGTTGAAATAAAAGTTTTTCTTTAAAAAAAATAGTAGTTTGGTTTTTAACATTTCAAAGGCACTTTGTTTTTTGTTTTATTCAAGTGTGTACTAACACCAGGTGGCTGCATAACGGCTTGTCTCGGCTAAAACACTCCAGCATCCACGGGTGTCATGAACTTAATGTATTCTTCACAATAGGATAGCCCAATTCCAGCTGAAAAACACATTACTCTCGCTAGCATCACCAACTGAGCACAGCTGGCGTACAGCTCATGGTTCATTTCATTAGTCAAATGCACGTCACCCTGTCAAATAACTCTTAACTCTCTGCTGCGGCCTTCACTGACCCTGCTCCATCTCTTCGCTCTTACTAAACATCTCCTGATGAATGGCAGAGGCATTGTTCCTTTCTAAATACTGCATTCTGTTGTCTTAATGGAAGCCTGCGAGGCATCACATAACAAACCAGCCTCTCACTGACTCAGACATTCATGTGTTTATCGCCGGCAAGTACTGACTTTCACTCACTTTGAATTAAACATGCACAATGAAAAGTCATCTTTCTTTCAATGGAATAAAATAAACGTTTATACAAACTAAATGGATCAGATGGGTAAAAACAAGCATCAAGCGAGCGAGTCGCAACAATATTAGCATTTTTCTTTTTTAAAACGAAATGAGCTTGGTGGCTTTTATTCTTCATGGTGAAGGTCTCTCCTCCAATCAAATTAATGAGTGTTTGACATGGCCATTTGTATGTGTTACACAACACCCGACGAGGCCTGAGTGCTTTCCCCACCGCTGTAAATCATCCCTCATACAAGTAAACTAACACAGCTCTCTCTTATTTCCTGTCCTCATTCCATCCAAAATCCACTTCTCACGAAAATATCAAAGATGGGCTGCAAGATCCCGCTGTGGATGCTAGATTCGGTGCAAGTGCACTCTCTCATGTCAGACACAACAACTGACAATAACAAAGTACATTGATTATAATTACTTTGTCATTGATTGATTTATTTTGCATTGGCCATCAATGAAAACAATCAAAGTGACAAAGCAAATGGATGCTTGTATAGTTAGTTTGCTCCTTTATAGCTCAGGACAACTTTGTAATACATAATACAAGTGTAGAGCTATACACTGAACATCCACAACATTAAAACCCCCACCCCCCCCCCCCCCCCCGTGCTGCCAAAATAGATTTGATATATTGAGACATGGACTCTACAAGACCTCTGAACCTGTTCTATGGTGTCTGGCACCAGTACATTAGTGTTGTGAGATTGGACCTCCATGGATTGGATTTGTCGGTCCAGCACATCCCATAATCAGATTGAGATCTGAGGAATTTTGAGGCCAAATCAATGCCTTAAAACTCTTGTTCCTGCACAATTATTTTCAGTGTGGCGTGGAGCGTTATTCGTCTAATAGAGGCCACTGCCATCAGGGAACACTATTGCTATGAAGGGGTGTATGCGGTGTGCAACATTTTTTAGGTGGTAGGTGGTATGTGTCAGAGTAACATCCACATGAATGCCATGGCCTAAGGTTTCCAAGCAGAACAATGCCAAGAGCATAACACGGTCTCCATTGGCCTGTCTTATTCCCATAGTGCATCCTCCTGCCATGTTTTTTCCAGGTAAAACACACACACACACACACACACACACACACACACACACACACACACACACACACACACACACACACACACACACACACACATTACACACACACTACTTAGCCATTCACCTGATCTAAACATGATCATCAGAGCAGGCAACCTTCTTCCACTGTTTCATACTGCAGTTTTGACACTCATGTGCCCACTGTAAATACTTTAAGCAGTAGACAGGGTTCATCGTGGGCACTCTGACCAGTCTGCAGCTGTGCAGCCTCATGCTCAGTAAATTTCAATGCACTGTGTGTTCTGACAGCTTTCTGTCATGGCCAGAATTACGTATGTCAGCAGTTTGAGCTTTAGCTCTTCTGGGTGATCAACCAGATGGGCTAGCCTTCGCTCCCCCATGTACATTAGTAAGCCTTGGCAACCCATCACCCTGACACCGTTTTACTGGTTGTCCTTGCGTGTGCCACCTCACAAGACTTGTCGTTTTGGAGATGCTCTGACACTCTCTCATCTTAATGCTTCCTTGTCAAAATCACTCTTATTCAAGTGCCTACAGTACTTTTCCTGTTTTCATTACATGGAATTCAAGAACTGACTGCTCACTTAACCTAAAAAGCTCAAAGCTCAATAAACACTATGTACAAAATTTATTTGTTTAATTTTGTGTTTGCTTAGATGTGAATTTTAGAAAAGTCTTGCAGTTGATCTAACATTGGCAGTTGTTCTAACATTTTAGTTGAGGGTAGCAACAGTGTTCATCAGTCTGGCGAAACACACTTTGACGCATTTCTCAGACTGATTTTGCCTGCAATTCTTCACACAATGACAAGACATTATGCCACCTTCCACTACTATTGAAAAGCCAAAAAAGTCAGACTTCAGTCATCATATATATATATATATATATATATATATATATATATACAGGTGCATCTCAATAAATTAGAATGTCATGGAAAAGTTCATTTATTTCAGTAATTCAACTCAAATTGTGAAACTTGTGTATTAAATAAATTAAATGCACACAGACTGAAGTAGTTTAAGTCTTTGGTTATTTTAATTGTGATGAATTTGGCTCACATTAAACAAAAACCCACCAATTCACTACAAATTGGAATATGGTGACATGCCAATCAGCTAATCAACTCAAAACACCTGCAAAGGTTTCCTGAGCCCTCAAATGGTCTCTCAGTTTGGTTCACTAGGCTACACAATCATGGAGAAGACTGCTGATCTGACAGATTTCCAGAAGACAATCATTGACACCCTTTCACAGGGAGGGTAAGCCACAAACATTCATTGCCAAAGAAGCTGGCTGTTCACAGAGTGCTGTATCCAAGCATGTTAACAGAAAGTTGAGTGGAAGGAAAAAGTGTGGAAGAAAAAAGATGCACAACCAACCAAGAGAACCGCAGCCTTATGAGGATTGTCAAGCAAAATCGATTCAAGAATTTGGGTGAACTTCACAAGGAATGGACTGAGGCTGGGTCAAGGCATCAAGAGCCACCACACACAGACGTGTCAAGGAATTTGGCTACAGTTGTCGTCAGAGGCGTCTTACCTGGGCTAAGGAAAGAAAAGAACTGGACTGTTGCCCAGTAGTCCAAAGTCCTCTTTTCAGATGAGAGCAAGTTTTGTATTTCATTTGGAAAACCAAGGTCCTAGAGTCTGGAGGAAGGGTGGAGAAGCTCGTAGCCCAAGTTGCTTGAAGTCCAGTGTTAAGTTTCCACAGTCTGTGATGATTTGGGGGCAATGTCATCTGCTGGTGTTGGTCCATTGTGTTTTTTGAAAACCAATGTCACTGCACCCCCCGTTTATTTACCAAGAAAGTTTGAAGCACTTCATGCTTCTTTCTGCTGACCAGCTTTTTAAAGATGCTGATTTCATTTTCCAGCAGGATTTGGCATCTGCCCACACTGCCAAATGACTATGGTGTGTATGCTTGACTGCCAGCAAACTCACCAGACCAAACCCCATATAGAATCTATGGGGTATTGTCAAGAGGAAAATGAAAAACACGAGACCAATTGATCTGAAGCCACTGTCAAAGAAAACTTGGCTTCCATAACCTCAGCATGCCACAAACTGATCACCTCCATGCCACGAATTGAGGCAGTAATTAAAGCAAAAGGAGCCCCCACCCATTGAGTACATATAGAGTAAATAACATACTTCACGAAGCCAACAATTTAATAAAAATGTTTTTTTTTTTTATTGGTCTTATGAAGTATTCTAATTTGTTGAGATAATTGGTGGGTTTTTTTTTTGTTAAATGTGAGCCAAAATCATCACAATTAAACGAACCAAAGACTTAAACTACTTCAGTCTGTGTGCGTTGAATTTATTTAATACACGAGTTTCACAATTTGAGTTAAATTACTGAAATAAATTTACTTTTCGACGACATTCTAATTTATTGATATGCATATGTAGGTCCAGTACTTAACTGTGGTGAGTTTGCTTATGTAAGGTGATATAAAATGTTCTCTAGATACACAATGCACACAATATTTAAGAATCATATAAGAATAAATAAATAGGTAAGTCCTACTTGGTGAATCACAGAGTGATGGCTTTTGATGGCTTTGCTGAGCTGTTTGCATGCAGTGAAAAGTGATCAAATAATATGCATAATATTCTTGCTTTTATGAGAACTTTATGTGTGGTTGATGGACAGATGGTGAGGTGATCTTGGCGATGGACTAGCCAAGGCAGAAATATATGTTTCCACACAATATACGCTTAAGACTTACAGTAGATAAAAACTTCAGAACAAGGTTTACAATGCATTCAGCTCATAAGCCATTTCTGCCCATTAATCAGTTGCACAGGACATTAGCCACCCCTCCTAAGGACACAAAGGAACGAGTCTGGACTTGGACAGAACACTGGGATCATGACTGTTTCATTTTCATTTTCACGGGTGACAGTCAGCACACGTTGAGATGATGCATTGTGTGCCAGTGACTTTTGCCCTCAGACTCTCACTTACACTGAGGATGATAAATCCCTGATGCAATCTGTCCCAGTCAATAAAGCACAACACAGAGATAATCAAACCACTTGCAGAGAGGTGTGTCCAATGAAGTAATAATAAGCGCAATGCCAAACATGGTCAGTTGGAGTGACAGTATCTGACCCCATAAATAATTAATACAAGACCACTGGCCTGACCACAACCACAGCAATTCAAGACTAAAACACTTCTGAGGACTCCTTTTACCCACCTCTACCTAGTTTTTGTGAAACTCCAAAAACGTAACTATACATACAATTTATTGCAGTTCCCATACAGGTAAAATAAACACTAGTGGCAGTAAAACAACAACAACTTTTAATAATTTTCACACATATTATGATAACAGGGACAGATCATTGATTATTAAATACTTTTTGTGATTCCTTGCACAATACTATGTTATATGACCTTTAGCATAGTGCATGATTTGTAGACTAATACATCTTGACTTTTGCATCACATAACCAGCTCCATATGTTTGGATTTTTTTTTTATATGCAGAAAGCTTGCTCAGTAGCCCACCTGGTACAGCATTGCACTCGTAATGTAGAGTGTTTTTAGAAGCAAGCTAAAATAGAACATGATTCAATAAATGTGTTTTCATCTCACATTTGCTTTTGTTAACACTATCAGTTAGGTTTGGGGTAGAGTTGTGTAGCATTAAGTGCGTTATATTCATTGTTAAGTTTAACTCACCAGACATTTAATTTCCAAACTGCCAAGATATGTACAACAACCAACACAATAAAACATTTCCAGATTCACGTTCAATTTGGGATTAAACTAAACACGCTTGTAGCGCCACTCATTGGGCATGTCACCATGTAAATATTGTGAAATGTGCAAGAAGCAACATAATATCAAATGCTGCCAAAGGCACAGATGTGAAAAGGTGTAAATGTCACTGGCCTTCATGTGTGAAATCTGAATATGCATAAACTAATAAATTAACAGTTTAAAGTGACCAAGTCATGGTTAATTCACAGTGTAGAACTGGATGGGATCTCAAAATTATAAAAGTGTCTGCACCACTGGTATCTACATTGCAGCTGTAATGCACAAAGCTTGTGGGATGATGTATAACAGTTTACCATCAGATACCAAGAAAACGTGTGTTTGAGTAGAATAAGATTCTGAAATGCAGCACTTTCAGCTGTTTTCTAAACAACAAAACCAGTCATCAATCATGCTGAAAGTGTGGAGAGATCAGAGTATTTGCTTAAATATGTGTGATTCAAAGTGAGAATTGATATTGTCAGAAGTGCGAATCTCAAATAATGATCAAAAACAAACTCAAATAGACTGGTTTGAACTCTGTAATAAAAAATAAAAATAAAACATTACTTTTAAAAGCTGATATCTAATAACTGCAGTGTGTAATAATAGCGTGCCCAGGAATAGCAAATATAAGTGTGATTCTGTGCGAAAACATGATTCTGAAGTTTTTTTTAGTCTAAGATCTCTTAGACGAGTCACAAGCTGCAGTGACACAAAATGCTAGGACCCTGTGTCAAGAGGACATCTGGGAAACCAATTTGCACTTGCTGGTACTCACATTGCTTATATCAAGCAGAAGAGATTACAAATTTTCATATATCTTTTTAACAATATTTTTTATTTAAAATGTCATTATTTTGCAGGTATTAAAAAAAAACATTTAAAAATATAATTTGAAATAATTCCCAGGCTCGATAAGGAGCAGACCATTTTCTAAAAGACTAAATAATGATCACCATCTTAATTTGATTTAATTTGCTCATCAGTCCTTGTCCACCATGTATCATATTTGCAGCTGGTTCTATCTAGCATTGTTCTGACCTTGCCAGTTCAGACAAAGGCTGAAAATACAATGTCTTATAAGACAAAGCGATACACTTGAGCTTTAATGCCTTTGTTGCTGCGTACTGTTTTTGAATGCAAGCAGGCACACTAACAGGACTCCATGCCCTCGGGCAAATTTTTTAGGGCTTTAAAAATGTACGGCCATTTGCGAACCCTGCATTTATCATGCTGGAGAGTTTTGATTAAAAGCCATATGCTTCACAAGTCCACATTAAGTGGTTATCAGCAAACGAATGCAACGGGCTTCCTGACCTGACTCATTATTCCTGGGTGTATGTAATCAGCGAGGATAAATTTCTGGCGCAGCTGGAAAAGGTGTTCAAATAAAGAGTGTTTTGGTTCCTCTCCCTGACACGGGTATCACTCTCTGACTGCTGTTTGGAATGCGCATAGTAGAAACAGTCCCTCTAAAGTGTATTTATAGTCCAGCACTTTAGCAAGCACATTGATCTTTTTTAAAGCATTTCCTCTGTGGTCGGCACTGGCTGTGTTCTTTGAATTTTAAGCTGTGGATGGATGTGAGATGTCTGGTGATGCTCGCATGATCTTTCCTCAACAAAAGAGGAGGATCTAACTCAGGCTATAAGTGCTTTAGGTCAATGAGAGTATATTGTCTGAGGCTGCACGTCAGGCCATAATCAGAAAAAAAATTAATCCAGGGCTTTTGTTCAGTTTGTTCAGTCTATCGCTTTTCAGCATGTGCAGTGGGGTGGGGACAAGAAAACCGTATCTGTGGCGACTTTGGCCCTGAATTGATCTGCAGAGAGAAGATCAAATGATGTTTGAGAGCTTGATTAAATGTTAAAAAGTGAGAGAGTAGATGTGTTGACTGCAGAGCCTCGGTCTAATCCAGTTGTGCTTAAATCCTGTGAGAGATTCTGGGTAAGACTCAAAACAATTACCCCCACCAACAGCCTGTGTCAACTCTGATACTGTTATTGTCTGAGCGCCCAAATCTGAGCGAAGCTCACCTACACGCAGATATATTCCCTGACAAGGCGTGCAGACAAATGTAAACTCATTAATGAACCCACTTGCCAGCTGTATACTCAGGCACAACAAAACTTCAAAGTAATGCCTGCCAAAATAAGAAGCAATTTGAAAGAAAAATGCTAATTTGACAGGTAAATCAGTTTAGATTCAGGCAATGTTTGTTCAGAATTTTTTTTTCTGATTGCTTGATTGTTTGCTTTTGTTAAAAGCATCACTAAATACAGTTGTTTTTTTTTTTTATTCACGCTACATATGCTATTGCTGACTTTTTAGACACAGACGATTGCTTCTGTCTCTAAAATGTAGCGCAGTTAAACTGCAGCATTTATATCTGTTACTTTTATGTATTATGTTTCTCCTATAAATTCCTTTCAATTTGTTTTACCAAGACAGATGGAGGTGTTGGCTGTAGTTGTGAGGCCATGTCAGTCTTAAAAGCTGTGTTTCTAAATCTGAGTATATTTATCACTGTAAACCTTTACATTTATGCATTTAGCAGACGCTTTTATCCAAAGCGACTTACAGTGCATTCAGGCTATACATTTTTTACCAGTATGTGTGTTCCCCGGGAATTGAACACACAACCTTTTGCGCTGCTAACGCAATGCTCTACCACTGAGCCACAGGAACATAGATTTGTCAAATACACCATTAACGTTAATTGAATTATAGACCGATATATGATAAGTCAAGGGTGTGTGACGAGATCATCGTATTACAGTCTTACTCGCGAGATTAAAACGCGACGAGATTTCTCGTCGAGGTGAAAAGATGTGATGTCAGCATGATGGAGCATGAGGGTGAAATTATATTGAAGATCCCCCTGCCACATTTAAATAATTTGTGTGGCAACATTTTGGTTTTCCGGTGGAAATTGAAACAGCGAAAGAGCTTATGACAGACAAGACGAACACAATATGTAAGACATTGTAAGAAAACAATGCCGTACAAAGCGACTACACGAGCACTAGTGACATTCATACAGAACACCACAGCTCTCTACTATTTTTTCAGCCGCACCAGACGAAAACATTAAAAGGCAAACCTCTAAATGCCTTTGAACACCGTCAAGTGCAAGACACGGCAATAACGAGAGACATCTGCGTTTTCATTGTCAAAGCATATCTTTCCTCCCTTCTACCTCTGTTCCAATGAGAAGTTCAACTGCTCATAGTTACTGCCCAAAGTCTCAGCTGCTGCCAGAAATCGTCGACATGCTTATATTCTTGAAAAAGAACATGCCATATCTTAGCTGTTCTGAGGAACATAGATTTGTCTCTTTTTCGTACTTGAAGAAAAAAATACTGTTTGCACCCATTAACGTTAATTGTACTTTGATTATAGACACTTACTGTATATGCATTTAGTGTTATTTCTGTTATTTATATATTTATTTATTCTAATACGGTTTATAATTGCTTTTTATGTTCGATTTTGTGGCAGTTGTAGTTACATTTCTCATGTGAAATCGTACAGGAAAAGAAGCCAGTCAGTTTATTAGCAAAACATTTTGCTTACTGTTTGCATGTCCTTTACTGCATAGAATTCATAAGTGATTAGAAGTAAAATAACATTCATTACAAGTTGATTTCAACTTGCACCTAAATTGTTTTGCATTTTGTGATTTTCAGTTGAATAAAAGACTATTTTCCATTCATATTTTCATCATGAGGATTTCTTAAAATAGTGTAAAAATCTCGTCTAACGTCTCGTTCTCTTGAACCCAATCTCGTGTCTCGTGGAGTAAGCGTCAGTCACACCCCCTAATGATAACCATCTAACCGCTTTGCCCTTTTGGTTTTAATAATAGTTGTATAAGAATAAAAGTGCCTATTATCTCAATTATTAATGTTGTGTGATTTTGTCATTATTTGGCTATTGATGCTACAATAAATCATCTTGCCCAGTCAGGAACCTTTTGGTCTCTTCTTTTACTCCTTTGACATTATTTGGAGTGTTACAAATCAATCAATCCATATCACTTCAGAGGTATGCTTGAAGCTTCAATTTAGTATTGTTCTTTTTGGCTTTATTTTGAGTTTTACTAAAATATTCGGCTGCAAATCACTGTCCCAATTAAAATAAGTGTTTAAAGAGAGATTTAGAGCCTAAAGCACATTGATTATTTACAGCCCAGGCCTCTGTAAAGGCTGGGAAACAGTGCAAATGGAAGTCTAGTAGAACAGAGAGCCAGTGAACCTGCACAATGTTTACACATAAATAATTTATGTCAAATTACAGGGAAATTATGACAGCAGCATACTACTTTCTCAAGTTACAACAGCTGCTGGAAATATTTTAATAACACTGAGTGTTTGTTTTCTTTTTTTGGCACTTTTTGCACATATTTTAGTTGGTTGGCTTATGAATAAATCAAAAGTAAAACTAATGCAATATGAACATGCCAGTACAAGAGAAAACTGCCACATAATTCTTGTATGATCGTGTTTTACCATTTGTGTTGTGGCAGTCCATTCACTGAAGGCTCATACATACTGGTAGAGAACATCAAAATAATTCACAGGTGATGTTACCCCTGTAGTGAAAAGAACATTCCTGGCCCAGTTTATGGCGGGGCCGCTCTCTCTCTGACCACAACCGTGGACTAAGGCTTGCTACATTTTGATTGGACCTTGGTGAACTAACATAAGCAAACTGTTCATCAGATAAAGATGCTAGGACAACAGCCAGATAGAGGACAAGAAGAAGACCTCTGGTACCAAGCCCGGGATGGACAGGACTTCTGATTGGTCAAAATGCAGTTTCGGTCCTTCACTCTATAGAATGATTCCTAAGGTTTTGGCCTGTGACCGCCATAAAAAAAATTAAAAAATCCTTAGGACAGGTGCAGCAGCAGTGAGAGATCAAAAACAAATAAAGATCACAGAGATCCATACAAATCCATTCATAACTATGTTTTAATTTGCAACAAGGTTAAGCTCCGTTGAGCAAACCTTCACTTCAAGGTACGTTCTGCACCTACTCCAGGGTCACATCTGCATTCCAGATTTTAGGACCTTTTGGAGCTTCAGGAGATCAGTATCCTATAGTGCTTTGTGTTCAAGGCTTGATTAGCTGATTAGTTAAGAGCAATTCATCTTTCGTTTATTTATTTGAGGTATAATAATGTTATTTACTTTATTAGTTTCAGTTTATATTTTCATAAGCTAGTGTAACTTTACCAGATCATCACCCAATTGAATCACTCAAGTTTGATGCATATTATGCACTTTATTCCCTTTTCATTCATGGTATTAATTTGGTAGTTGTTGATTACTTTTGTTAATAAGATAAATTGTATTACACTGTTGTCCTCCTTGCGTTGTAAGTGGTTCTACAAGATATCCCACCAATATTTCATAACTGATGTATTCATAGTGACACATGATCCAAAAATCATAACGTCATTGGTGACATGAATACTCAACACTGCATTATTTTGCCTCCGTAGGGGGTGAAAGCAAAATCACTACACCCCTCGACCTACCTCCTAACAGTCTACAATGCTCCTACTCTTATTCTGAGATTAGTCAACTGAATTACAGAAATGTCAATGTTTTAATTTCACTTTTCCATTTTTAAGTATGACAGACTCCACCAGAAAAGGTGAGATAAAAAATAACAATAAAAAACATTTTGAACCATTATGTGAGACACCCATTATCATATTTGAATCATACAGAATATATATATATATGTTTGGTAACTCCAAGGCCTCTAAATTATCGCCAATCAAAACTAAATACAGAATTTATGATTTTTTCAAATAAAAGACATTTTAGTTGTATTCTAAAACTTCTTTATTGTTAGCCCTTTATTTCATTCACAAGTCACTTTTCCAGCCGTCACCTGTCCATACATACACAACATACATTGACAAGGGTAGACAAGACAGAAGAACTGGGAATGAAGAAAAATACAGATCATGAGGAAGGGGAAGAGAAAAATAAATAATAAATAAAATATAATAACCCCCAGACATGGTCCTTGGGGAGAATGTGAAGGGAAAAACACTCAGCAAAAAGCACATAAATAAAAAAAAACTTTAACAGGGGAGGTAATCCATCCGCAAAAAGCCATCCGGTCCTGCAGCCGAGTTTAGCGCTGGTCACAGACCCGCTGTCAGGTAAAGCGACGGAGCGTGACGGGGGTGGGAGGTGAATGCATATATGTGTGTAGTGTGTGTGTGTGTGTGTGTCCATATCAGCATGTCTAACAATGGGGGAGAACGCAAGAGTCCCACTGCAGTGCTTCCCAGTGTGATTTTCCAACAGCGCCTTGGCCGAGCCAGTGCTGGTACAAGGGACCGAAAAAGATACGATTGATTGTTTTAGTCTTGGGCGAGTACCGCATTCTATTCCCGGCACTCTCTTGTCCATTTGGTAAAACCATAAATTTTCCTTTGCAAAGCCGTGAATTCTCGTGGTAATCCATATTCGGTTAAGTCCCATTATCGACCACTCTGCCATGCTTCAATCAACGGGCAGCCTTGTGACTGAAGCTGTTCCCATTTTCTAATTCTTCTAACCCAGGGCAAAGCCTAATCCAATCACAGAAGACCTGTTATCATGGTTCCGAAAGGTAAATTTCTTATGTCCTCCACGGAAAGAGCCGCCAGACACACGACCCGCCACCCTCCCACCATCCATCATTACCAGCTGCGAACGTTCGGCAGGGCAGTAGTTCCCCTAACCCGAGATGGTGTCAATTGCGTTAAATTGATCAACCATGATTTTTAGTGAGAGCAGTGCAGAGGGTCTCTATAGACGCATAGACGAGACGAGAGAGGAAGCTGAAGATAAAACGGGAGAGAAAAAATGCGACCGCCTCTTGAGTGCAGAAAGGTCGTGCAACCTGCATTTTTCTTTTCTTTTTTATGAAATCTTTCATGATTTTTAGAAAGTAAACATCAGAATAACTTTTATATTTATATATTTCAAGGTGAACGCTTACTGGACTGAAGCAACTTGCACTGTAAAAACAAATTCTGTAGTTTTTACAAAATACTTTTGGCAGCTGTGGTTGCCAGAATAATTTTGTAAAAAATACGGAAAAACTGTAAATACATTTACAGAACAAACCGTGAAATTACAGTATAAAACTGTAATTTTCAAACTATGAAATTTGAATGTAAACCAGTAAATTCAACAACACACACTACTATTAAAATATTTTTTGTACATTTAACATACTGACAACCACCATAATAATGCAGGTGGTAAAAGAGAAAGCCACATGAAGAATCAAAGCTCATCACAAGTAGCTTCGCCACAAGCAGAAGTATATACTGATATATAGAATGTGCACAGAGTCATTCATGCACACACAAAACACAATCATGTTAACACACATGACACTTAAATAATGTAATACAATTTCAATGAACAACATATGTAACATAAAGCCCAAATGTACATAACTGATAACAAAAACAAAAAATATTAACAAAATATGATTATTTAAACAAAATACTTTCAAATGTGGAGTTTCATGCAGGGAATTCTGGGAATATAAGGTTACAGTTTTTCACTGTAAATTATACATTGATTTGTTATTTTTTTACTTCTAAAAATTGTACAATTAACAGCATTTTACTGTAAAATTACATGAATATGTCTGGTCAGATATGTTATATTTTTTCCCTGTATATAGTACGGGAATTAATGTTAACCTATTGACAGTTTTTTTCTGTAGTATTTTTACGACATTTTGCAGTTAAAATTACACTCATTTTTTACAGTGTGGAGTTTAGTTTTAAGTCCAAACATCTTTCTTTTCTTTATTTTGTTTTGTTTTGTTTAGAAAAAATATTGTATTGTATCAAATATAATATCCTTGTGAAGGTCATCTTGTACATTCTTTTCTTTCTTTCATGCATTAAGTGTGCCTTAAATGCCTAAAAACAACGCGGATTAAAACTGCATTTAAATATCACCTTATTAAGGAACATTTTAGAGCTAAAATAAAACCCCATTGTAGGGTTCTGTACTTCGGTCTATGTTATTATGGTTTTGTGACAGAGCCCTGATACTCCCAATGTCCTGTTTTATAGCGCGCGGCTTTGAGTGTGCTAGCCGTGCGCTCTCTATCTGCGTACCTTGTTTCATGTTGGGCTTTTGAAGGCACTCATTTAGTTTCGGTTTCTTCGGGGTCGGACACTCGCGCTCCACGTTCTCTCTTTGTGTGAGTGTATCAGTTCGCTCGGCCGCACGCTTTTTTGTACGTGTGTTTTGTTGTGTAGCACGAGTTCGTGTTTTTATCGGCTGCGTGCATTATGTTAGTCTTCTTTTGGCACGCCTTGTTATTTCATTGGCTGTGTGCTTTTATGTTGCATGTCTTGTGTAAATGCTTATGAGTTTTCTCATTAGCTGCATGTTCGCGTTTTGCACATCTGGTGATTTGTTTGCTGGCCATGTGCTTGTGTTTTTGTTTTGTGTGAACGTGGCTTTTGTCTTAGTTTGTCTAACTGTGTGCATTTATGTCAATTTGTCTTGACCCCACCCATCTTGTTACCTGTTTATTGGTTATTTGCCCCACCTGTCTTCCCTCGACCCTCCTCATTTGCTCCATTTAAAATCTCCTTGTGTTTAGTTCCGGTGTTGGTTCGTCGTGTCCCTATAGATGCCTTGTGTCCTGTCCACCTTGTCCAGCCTCATCTGTTTTTTCCCCAACGGGGTTATTTTTTTTTTTTTTTTTTATTAATAAAAAGCCCTTTTTCCTCTTGCAATTGGGTCCTCGCTCTCTTTTCCCAACCGTATCTGACAGATGTATTGTATCAAATAAAGTTTCAACTGTTAGATTATTATTTATTTATTTATTTTCGAACTAAATTTTCTAACTATTTCATATGTTGGGCTTTACAAGGTTAAATGCTCATATTACCCAACCCAAGTACTGGTATACTATAAATATTGTGTTTGAATATCAATAACAAAATGTGGTTTTGGGTGTTTTGAATACCAAATATTTAAAAAACTCTAATAATAACGTAATTTGTATTTTTTTGGACGAACAAGAAATTTCATTTGTCCTATTATCATATTGTAATTTTGTGTTTTTGTGATTCACTCTGAAGCAGAGCGAGGTGCAGTAAAGCCGTGTGTTAATGGAAACCCGCAGCTTGAGAGATTTGTCATTTTACAGGGAGGCAAAACATTTTCACCCAAGAAAAAATAAAGCTGTTCAGAGCTGGCTTTAATAATTTGACCCCAGGGGGAACTGACTTGCTGAAAAATGGTAGTTCAAGTCCTCACTCCCCCACTGTGATTCCTCTGTTTACTATTCACCATTCAGCACAGTCTGTTCCATGTCAGAAGCACGCGCCATGAAGCTGTCTGCGACTTCTGCAAGAAATGTTCAAGTATGAGGTGAGGTGGTATTAAAAATCTAGAAGATGCTGCAGCAAAACTGAGAAGTTGTTTTCTCTCTGTCACATGGGCATCATCATTAGGTGATTATGTTGACCATCTGTATCGGTGTCAGCAGTCATGGCACCAGCTTCAGGGGAACTGCAGGACACAGCAGTTAGAGAAGCGTCTGTGCTAGTATGGCATATTTCAAAGCACCGGAATGAAACAAATCCCATCCCCACGATAACGTCTCAAAGCTCCCTATCACAGGTACTCTATTCCACCAGCGAAGGACATGCACGACTAACAACAGGGATCTTTTTATCCAGACCGTATCGCCAGCTTCTCTTTTTAGCTCTTCCCTCTTCAGCACTTTGTTTGCACAAGATTGCTACATTCATAACACATCTTCCTTCTCATGAGAGATGACAACTGCACATCTGTTTCCACCTCCTTCACTTTCAAGGAATGGATCAGTCAATAGTCTCAGAACGCCAGCTACGCTTCGTAAAACATGGACTGAATGTGAACAGCTTCCTGACTTGGACTCATGATTGAATTAGTTATCGTTCTACTTAGGGTATTGTCAAATTGTTAGCAGATGTTTGAGAACAGCTGGAGTGGATTGTTGATCAGTCTGTAAGTATGTGAGCCATTTGTTTACGACTTAAACTGGATACGAACTGAGCTCAGCTCTGTATCTGACATGATGGGTTACTGAAGAGTCGAATGAACCCAGTTACTATAAACATCGCACCATCAAATATGAATATATTACACTAGAGAAAACTTTTCAAAGCATATTTTTTTCTCTTTTACACAGAAGTGGCTTGCGCTGAAGCTAATAATTCTATAACAACATCATAAAAGCTTCATGCAGGCAATATGACTTTATGAGCATAGTTGCCAAGCTGTCAGAGGTATTTGGTCTTGTTTTAGAATCTTAAAAGATAATATATTGCACAAACCAGTGACATGGCAATTTGATCTTCTTGTGGCAGGTTAATGCTGATTTGATGCTTTAGAATTTATTACCGATCCATCCATCCTCTATTGCTCCCTTCATTCCTCCACCCTGTCTGGTTTCTCAGCAACTGTCTCCAGTCGCAAATTGTCAGGGGAGCTGTACACCACCCACCTAAGCATTTAATGAGATATTATATTAAGAGGGTATTAATTTGTTTCCATTTTCATATGCTTATTAAAATCCCAGGCTGGCCGCAGGCGCTTAAAAACGGCCCTTTTAATTGAATTTAGACACAGTATACATGTTTTCTGTCTCCATAAAACAGAATTAGGGCTTAGTCTTTAAATGATGAACTGTCATGCAGGATTTGTGTGTGTTGGGGTCTGTTTTTTCTAAAACTGTAGCAATCAAATGTCAATTACATCGTGGAAACCATCCAACCGGGCCCATGAGGAAAGCAGCTTAATATAAATAGGGATGTGGCGGAAACAGATTTTTGGGATATAAATAATCAAATAACATAAAATAAAAAGGATATTTTCCCTAACATATATAAATAATCTAATATGATTGTGAATTGTAAATAACAGAAAATAAAAATGGTGATATTTTCACCTAACATACCGCCCCTCTCTGAAACCCCAAACAATCCCCCCCCCCCCCCACACACACACTCACACACACACACACACACACACACACCTTACCACATCTGAACTTACAACACTATGCAACACACTCTCCTCTACATGTGACACACTTTCACACACAGTCCATAATCCCTCAAAAGACTGTTAAGCTAATATGATTGTGCACCACAAATCACCTAATCCCCAGCCAGCTTTATGTCTCTCTTTTTGAATAAAATTACAAGTTCTTGTATTGTATTTTTAAATCGGATGGCTTTTATATATAGCTTAGATAAACTCATGACACATATGGTTATTTCCTAAAATCGGACCTCCACTAGGACCCCGAGCGATCCTATTGGCTCTTTTGAAGAGCATTCTCTTTGCTGTCTGATTGTGATTCCAACACAATCATGTAATATGTAATTTAAACTCTTACAAACACCATTAAATGTTTGTTTTTATTATAACTAGCTTACATACTAGCATGATACCTGATTAGCCTGACAGCTTTACATTGGCACTTAACACCACATGCATTCATAATAATTATGTGTTAAATTAAGAGTTAAATCAGTCATAAAACAATGTAATGAGTTTCAGTTATAATTGTTGTTCTTAACAGTTAATCAACTGAAACAAATCACATTATTTTCAATTATAGCAATTGTATTTATATTTTGAAGTATTATCAGTTGTTTAGTACTTGCTATACATCAGTTTATGGAGACTTGACTTCGAGGGAGGACCCACTGTGTCTCTCTCCTCTGTCAGCTCTCTCACTGTGTCACTGTTTTTTTTTTTTTAAATCAACTTTTATTAGTATCAGTTTTGACATCAATGGGCTGCGGCACTTCCTCTATTCCTCAGCAATGCATCTCATGTTTCTGAATGCATGAATGCGTTTGTGTGAGACATGAAATATGACATGAGGAGTGGGATTTCTGACCAGTCAGATATATTTCTTTCTCAAGAAGGCAAACATAATCACTTGCAAAGAAAAACTACAGATTGTTGTGCCTTTGTAGCTTTTCACTTTATTTTGTCATGCATTTTTGCTATATACAATAGGGAATAACAGTTCAAGGGAATAGGCAATGCAAGAGAATAGAGTCAGGCTGCATATAAAAACAGTCTATTCATTTCGCTTTATTCTGTTCGCTCTTTCCCACTTTTGCTTCTATTTAAATGCAGATTTTCTTTGCAGCAGATACGTTATGGTAGGCTACTCTATTATTACTCTATGATTAAACATACAACTATTAAATGCAATGTCTTAATCAAAATTGAAAAAAATTCAGAAAGATTTGTGTAAGGATTAAGTTTTGAGAACATAAATCATTAGCTTAACGTAAACAATACAATCCAATGAAATGTAACCATCATGATAGAAATATGTGTGCATGTCCTATAACATAATTATATGTATTAAGTCTTCTGTAAAATAAATATAACATTGGAGGCCTTTGCAATATTAATATAACAGACTCTGAATAAAAGTGTGCCTGCCAGAATATAACTTTCCCTCACCAATTACTCCAGCATCTTGAACAGTGCCTTCCAGTGGCAATAAACAAATGTCATTCATCACAAAAGGGTGGATCAAAGATTCACGCATGATAAAACAGAATGTGTTAGTATAAACAAAGGCACAGCTTAAGCAAGTTTATTCAATATCAGATGCTGGCTATCGCACAACAAGCTACATTAAAGCTGTCATCTCTGCAGTGGCAAACCAATGTGCTATTTAGTAGTCACTGGGATTGTCCCTTCCATCAGGCCATTGTAAACTTATCAAACACCACTTCTTCTGCCTACCGTTCTCAAGCTGGCTCATGCCACTTACTGCTCTATTTAATTGGGAAAATCACCCCAGAGCGCTGGTCCTCTGACAGCCAATCAAAGCTTGTCTTTCACTAATGCGCTAATAGACACTGAAGTCATGCTAAGATACGGATGTTTCATCAGCAGACTGTGCATGAGGGATGGAGTGTGCTCTGTCTGCTGCATGCACAGTGCACTAATGATAGAACTGCTTTAATTTAAGACTGCTGTCTCCGGCTGCTCTGGCTAAGTAATATTTCAGTGTATTATTTATTTTCATTAGGGCACAGTGTGTAGGGCTGCACAGGCACAAATAGTATGAGGTGCACAGCCTTTGATTGCATCTTATCTGGTCTCTGTGCTGTGACAGGGATTGGGGCGGCATTAGTGCAACTGTAGCTATCATAGTATTGCACATTCCCAAGTCCATAATTGGTCTGTCAGTCCTGAAAAGCCCGGAAAAGCCCTCCAAGGACTTCATAGCAGTCATTGATTTTACGATGGCAGAAATGTCCAGTTGTTAAAAAAGCCTTTTCTTTCCCAAGTCTTACATCAGGCCACAATAACTTAATTCTCGCTTTAATTGATCCGTCTGGCTGGCAATAAAAGCCAGAAAAGTGTTATACATAGTAACATATGCATTTTCACAAACCTAATGTTTTCACTAACAGGCGCAAGTAAGCAATAAAGACTATAACATCGTAACTTATATTTTACAGCTATAGACCACTCTAATATGAAACATTAAATTAGAGTGCAGCAGAGCCACAGGCAACTTTCAACAAATATGCAAACTGCAAACAGGAAAACGTCCCCGATGGCAATGTTCCGTTGCAAAGGTTCGGGAGGTCTGGTGCCAGTCATTTCGTGTGAAATTGCTGTCTACTTTAAATCATATCCTGCCCTCAGGACTGCTCAATGAGAGGAAATGAGGAAAATGGCCTTACCTCAACCCAAGATCAACAAAGACAATGGCTGGCGCCAAATGGACGGTAAATTCTTGCCTTTATTACAATCTGAGCCCTGAGATACATATCTATATGTGCAATTTCCAGCAAAGCAATGAATTTAACACTGAAGGGACTTACTGATACAGATCATTCTGTTTTCAGTCATATAAGACCACTTAAGCTATCAAAGTAGTGTATTTGTTTTTATAGTTGGGGTAGTTGAGACTCAGTTGGTTAAGGTTTTGGACTCGGCTCAGAATCAACAAGGTGGACTCGCTTGGACCCAGCACTATTTGTTTTTGGTCACAATCTATCACGAAAACACCTCTTATTCGTTGGAACACATTGCCATGTTTCACAGACATGAAACAAGCTGTGAACTACTTAAAAAACACATATTATATCCACTTTGACATTGTTCTGTGGTAGGTGTGTGAACAAAAGTGCTTCATAATTAAAGATCCCCTCCGGTTGTTACAAATCCTTTCTGCTGAATTTGTTCATGCATTGTGATTTAAAAAAAAAGATCTGTGCGAAATAAAACTAAAATATCTAATGCAATGTAATGTGAAAGATCAAAACATTATCTTAGATAATTTATAATTCCCTTTTTTCTCATGTGAATAACTTTTTTCTCTTTGAAGTAAACCACCCAGCATGTACAGAGACCATCGTGAGGAAGAGCAGTAATCCTATTTTTCCCTCTGTCTCCACTCCTTGGATTTCTGAAGTCCTAATCCGTTTACATCCTTTTATCAACCTGATCTGTTCTCCAAGGCTAGGAAGCACCCTGATGAACAGCCATCAGCAGGCTAATAGATTCACTCAGAGAGAGCTACAGGTCTCTGCCAGAACAACTGGTTTACCCTGATTATCCTTTAAACAATAAAACCGACCTGAACCTGCATGCCAGAAACAGTTATTAAAGCTGCCAAGTTTAAAGTATTTAAGGATCAAATAAATTGTGTGCCATAATAAAAAGTTTAAAATCGTAAGTATTTCAAAAGAAAGGTAATTCATATTTTGAGGTAAAATATGTAGCATGTTGATTCAATTAAAATGCTCCAGAAATTGTGGTATGTTTGTATTTTCATGATTTATTTAGAAAATTATTACATTCTTCAAGGCTCGTGTGATACGTTCAGCAGAGATTAAGAAGGCTAAAAAAAAAAACAAAAAAAAAATACTATTAAACAAATATTTAACTTCACCCATGAATAAGTAAATGAAAAATTGCATGTGTACCCAAATAACAATGAACAAGAGTGATGTTAACAAAAAATGTAACAGGAAGTAAGGGATGCTTAAGGCACTCTTACATAAACACATAAATATGCACACACACAAACATCAATGCATGCATTTATACATAAATACATACATAGAACCAGGGAAGAAATAATAGAAAGAGGAGAAGCTTGTATCCACTTTATGTTTCATTGCAGCAGTAAGCTGCTTTGTATATGTGCAAGATTTCCTATTCATTAGCTGCTATAATAACTAGAAGAATAATGAAATTCAGTAACTGTGTGTTTATGATTGCAATAATAAATTAAAACAATATGATACCAAATACCAGTTTGGAACATAACGCAGCATAATTAACTTTTTTTGTACCACTAAAATAACTTAAAGCAACTGACGTGAAAAAAATGGCCAAGTCCACTATTGCATTAAAAATTAGATGCATACTGAATATTTTTTTTGTTGCAATATCATTTTACAATTTAGTTAATATAGATTATTGCTTGCATATGTTTTGTGATAAGACTGAAAGTGATTGACCACAGCACATGAATAGTCATAATTAAACACTCATTTGCCAGACAGGGATTGATGCCTTCATCAGGGATGAAGTGATGACAAAAATGTATTAGCAGAGGTAATATAGCCAATAAACAGCATTGTTACCTGACCACTCAAGGATTATACTCTACTTTGTAATTTACATTGTTTTTTTTTTCAGTGCATCCATATTCATTTTTTCTCATGCCTTTGACAGATTCATTAATATTCAATGTTCCTTCATTATAATTCCATGAGAGACGATGATAGACGACAGCCATAACCATTATAAATATTAATAACATTTCAAAAATGCATAGTGTTAAATAGATTTTGGACGACACTGTTGAACTACATCAGAAAAGCATTATGCATCTTTCATTCTTGCATGCAGTGAAATAAGAACTTACAGGGCATTGTATCAAGGAGAAGAAAAAAGAAGGAACAACGATGGCAAAACACTTTTAATTTGATCTCAGTGAAAAGACACGCCTCCACTTTCTTTCCCACCTGACTTTGGAGCTGAATCATTTCCATCACCTTCCTAAAGTGGCCCTCTGAAATTTCATTTAGCCTTCACTATTAGATTGATCTAATCAGCTCACTCCAGTTTTTCTCATGCATTTAACTGCGACAGAGGAAAATCAGACCCGTAGTCTTGGGGTTTTGAAAGCCCTTTGCTACTAACGATGGCTTTGTTCCATAAAAAGTGATTTCCTGGCTGAAGAAACATTGTGTTTTGTCCCCTGCCGTGCTATATGCAACTTTCCCCATACCAACTAATATACCCATGATGCAACTGATGGTACGCCCAACAATTACTCACTCTCACACTTTCATTTCTTGGGACCAACTGGCCCATTTTTTGCAAAACCCATCAGTGATAATAGGGCCTAACTAGCACAACCAGTATTTTATTTCTGGAATACTATAACATTATCCGTGACTAGATCAGAAGCTCATTAGAGTGTTCAGTTAAGGGAATGTAGCAGGTCGCCTGTGTGATTTAATCAACATCACCTGAGCCGTATACAGTGGACAGGTTCTCAAAGAGGTACAGGACAGATAGTCTGCACGTGATTGAATAATGGCAACCATAGAAGAGCCCGTTGGTTCATGTTGGTTCTTACATTCTGCGCACGCACCAGTGATAAGATGTTTGCCTACGCTGCTGTAATCTCTGCTGTTGTCTGAGATATAGTTCAATTGCTAGCAAGTAGGACTTTACAAGAAGAGCACCTGTTATTGGTATTTCTCAAAGCAACATCAAAAGAGAAAATGAATGCAAACACACTTAAGGTGAACACTTTTAGATGAGAGAAAATTGGTGAAGTTGTTTGAAAAGAATGAGTTCATGTGTGATTTTTTTGCCACTTTCAACCATTTAGAGAGAAATGGCAGCGAGACACTGAGAGTGTATTACCTTCCCATGTGAATCTAGGTTTGTCATTAGCTGAAACACCCTTTCATTATTCATCATTAACATCAGAAACTCTTGTTCTATTTGTTTCATCTTTGTAGCATGGTGGTTTCACTGTGAGTTGACAAGTGCCCTTGTGTAATTTTACTGCTAATGAGGTCACCGCTAGTTTTTCCTTTGAAAGGTGAAATTCAATTAAATAAATGAAAATTGCAGGACATTCTTTGATAGGGCAGTTTCAACACTTTTCAAGGTTACTCAGTTTTCTGGTGTATAAAATGTAGGATTTTAAGCCTTCTTGGTAAGTGCACTGAAATAAAAAGCATAACTTTATTGTCATGTCTAGTGATGTTTTCATTTACCGTCAATATTGTCACTATGATCTTACTTACAAGCATCACCACTGTCAGTATCATCTTCCTCACAATCAGTCATGCACATCCCAAAAGCATGACCATCATAACATATGCCTGTCTGAAATCAGAAAACATTTGCTGACAGCTTTGATTTCTGTCAAATGAAGTTCTAAGTCAGATGCATCTGTCTATGAGGAACTGAAATGAAAATTTCACGATTTAACATCTGATAGACAAAATGACAAATCAGTAATGCTCAGAACTTAATCAGTTATTTAATTATTTTGACAAAACAGCTCACATAGTCTGTATTTTAACACATTTATGTAGAATTATTTGGAATAAAAAGACAAATAAAACTATTAAGAAATATAATTTGGTATGGTAATAATGGAGTGACCAAAAATGTATAACAAATCAAAACATACATCTTAGTATCCATATACTGAGTTATTTTTTCAATCGTTCTCATAAGCAGCAAACCATTGTGTTTTGGGAATATCATTTATGCACTCTCTTGCCAAAATAGAAGGCACTTGAGAAGGGGAGATGTGTGCATTTCTCTACCCAGAATGTAAATATGGGATGCAATTAGATGCATATTCTTTATCAGATTTGTTCTATTTGTTTTGTCAATGAATTCTAATTATTGAGAATAAAAACATATTTGAATAATCATACTTTTATTATTCTTTTATTCCCCCAGCCTTTTATTCTGTTTAAACTATTGCAATGTATAGTATCGAGTAATGTAGAATATGATAGACTAATAAAGAGTTGTTGTGTTCAAACATTTGTCTGTTAGAGAAATAAAACACTTTTTCAGATTTGCAGTGTCCACAGATAGATATTCAGTCATCCGAGAAGTGAAACTTTCTGCAGAAATTACATAATCATTTTCAGTTTGTGCAAATCGGAGATTAAAATAAGCTATTGTTTACTTTTGCACTTTCCATTTATGAAATAACATGTAATTTAAATAGGAGAAGTCATTAACTTTTCATTTTTTCCCCCCAAAAAATGTGTGTGGGTAAGTGAAAATGAAAAGTCTAGTCAGCTCAGTCAAAAGAAAAATGTCTCTTGACAGTCTGTTGATACACAAAAGCAAACTGTCACAAATGCACCGTCATCTCTGTGTCCATTTGACCAAACATGTCTCGTAACCTATAGAGAGAAAAATAAAAAGACAGACTCTGGGGAGAAGCAAAGAGATTTTCTGGATCCAGCTGAGATGAAGGCAATCAATGATAGAGCGGTAAGAGAAATTTAAACAAGTCATGAAAAAATGTTGGCGCTGTATAAATAATATATTTGTGAGTTTGTGAAAAACAGATGAAGAGAGTGAAGAGGCACTTAAAAGATGAACAGACTCGCAGTCTGTTTATAGTCTCCTCATTCCAACTGGACAAATCAGTTTTAGATTTTCGTGACATTTGGCAACAGTTTCAAATTCTAAAAGTTTTATACACAACTCTATTTGTTTGTTTTTATTTTAGCTAAGAAACTCTGACACAGGGGGACAACCATGTTATGAAATATTTGCCAAATATTTTTTTTTCATACAACAATTTTGAGTGATATCATGTGATGTTAACTGAACATTTGAATTCATTGAGTATAGTTTAATACAGTATTACACACACACGGCATGTTAATAATAACAATGTGAACGTTTGTTGATTCAGGTGATAATGACATATGCATACTAATTTCTCATGTAATGAAGCTATAACATCAAAATAGGACAGGAGACATTAATTATTTGTGTTATAAGTGTTTTATGCCGTCATGCTTGCTTTTATCTTTCAGCAAAATAAATGTAATGCACGTAAGGCCAAATTCCATGTATAATTAGTTTCCCTTCACAGAAAAACAATATAAAATATATTGTGGAAACCTAATTTCCTGTAAAGCTGCTTTGCAACGATTGTATCGTGTAAAGCGCTATACAAATAATCTTGAATTGAATTGCAATTTATTTTATAACAACATAAATTTCCTCTTTGAGGCCTGAGAAAGATAAACAGCCTAGTTTGTTCCCTGGTGCTGCTGGCTTTGTATTAAAGTTGTGATTAGTGTGAAGAGTTTCTAGCAGGGCACATGAGGGCAGTCCTCGCTCAATATGCTAGAGCAGCGAGCTTTCTGAGTCTTTCTAATTAAACTTGTGCATAATGGTCCACACATCTGCATGCATACAAAGCATCATTTTCTTACAATCATTTTGAAGTTATGAAAGTGTTTTCCATGTTTGTGTTTATCCAGTGCGATTCCCTGAGGTAGAATAACCTTTATCCAGCAGAAAACATCTTAAAAGAAATGTAGCAAACATTCCTTCATTGCTGCATGCTATTTATGGAAGATACTGCAGAAGCTAGATTTCATATACAGCATTATATATCAAATACATGACTACAGCCATTTATTACTGAAGACCACATAAAAATGAGCATTATATAGCTTCCTTGCTTTATGCCCATTGAAAATTAAAAGCTGTTGCATATATTCATACAGGAAATTACAATTTTAATGCCACTTTTATTGGTTATGATAACATAGTAAGTGTTGGTAATAGTGAGAGCAAATATTTCAGTTTGGTCTGACTCCGAAAACTCAAAAACGACACAAAATGAAAGCAGTGACTTGCTCTCCTCTCCTCTCCTCTCTGTGCCCAGTCATCTGAACTGCTGAAGATTGTCTGCAACTGCTTCAACCCAGTGATTCAGCCTGTCAACCCTGCTGGAGAAAGAGCCAAAAACACAGTCACATCCCCAATGCCAACACCCTCAGCATTTTCACTGTCCCTGAGAACCGCTCAGTCCTAGTCTGCATGGCAGTCAGCATCTTTTGCACATACAGTAATTGTTAAAAAAGTGCACAATTCAAGTTGCTTAGGTATTTAGGCTATATTTAAGTATGTATGTATATGAATGGCAATACTTTTACCTCTCTCATATTACTACACTGACTCATTCTCTTGTTTAATACAAACATAAATGCTGTTGTCTGTCAGCTATTGATTGTGGTAAAAAAAAAGATCTCAGAGGACTGCTGTCATATTACTATTATATTACTGTAATGGTTACAGTGTTCATCTTGCTATAGGCTAAAATGTTGAACATAGTCCTTAGTGGATGATTTATGGGGGAATGTTAAAGTGATAAAATCAGTTTCATGTCCATAATTATGTATTATGTAAACAGCCTTCGATCTACATCAGGGTTGTTATTACCCTCCTAAAATAAAGGTTCTTTATTGGCATGTTTGGTTCGATGAAGAACCTTGAGATTACAGTTAATAACATTGACCTTTCCAGTGCACAAAACGTCATTTACACTTTTATAAAACAAACAAACAAACAACAAAAATATTATTTTGAGCACTGCACTCATTTTTCATTCACACATTTTAATAATCTAAAGAAACTTTTTTCCCAATAAAAATAAAATTTTGTTCAAAGGAAAGATTGCATTGATGTTAAAGGCTCTTTACTAATGCCTATAAAGAACGTTTATTTTTAATAGTGCACCGAAAGGTCCATTGGTGAACCAAAAATGGTTCTTCCTTGACATCACTGTGAAAATCCCTTTTGGAACCTTTATTTTATGGGCTTATTTTCTGATTATCACCGGCAGCCACATTATCCGGTACTTGAACTGTTTATTTGCAGTTATTATAGTGTTCTTTAGTCAGCATCATTACTTCTTCAACTAGAATAGATACATTGTATCAGGCACATAGGCTCAGTGTGCTCCAAAGAGTGTGCAACAAGTTGGCTCTCCACCAGCAATCTGAGTCTTTATTCAGCAGTGTGGCTGAAATCCAGAGTAAACAAATTAATCTACCGCAAGACTGCATATCTATAATACCCTCAGCAAAAACCTGTGGTTAACCCTGGCACGCTGAGAGAGTATGGCCCGCCAAATATGGTCTAAAATCTCTGTCAAAGTCATTTGCAAAAACATTATACCAGACAAAACCGTGAACTTGTGAACAGCTGTGACTTTGGTTAAGAGGTATTTAACTTTCTGACTAAATGGGAAGGGATGCTACAGAGAAAGGTCATTATGTTCATAGTTATGGCAGCGTTCAGCTAAATAGGGCAGTACTGTTGAGTTAGTATCTGTGTGGCACACATTTCTCTACTAATATACCTCCCCCTCATGCTCACCAACCCTGACAATGATATTGTAATCCATGACTTGTTTCCTACCAAGTTATGCCCTCATTTTAAAATTGTATGTGTCCCCTACTTATTGTTCGTCTTACCTCTTATATCAAACCTGTTCATTCTTTATTCATCACAACCAGCCACTCAAAGTTTTTTTGCAGGATTTTAAAGTCTCTCCCTGTAAAGTTTTGAACAACTTCTGCTATTATAAAAGAATGACAGACATACTTGCACTTAAAATGTCAAAAGCACTCAACAGGCCCAGATTCAAGTTTTATTCCTGGCCCTTTGTGTGAGGGTTGTGACTCTCAGTGGGGTACAGTCAGATGAGCTTCAAGAAAGTCCTGATGTGTCAAGTTAAGGCAAGTCACCTTTATATATGTATAATATATATATATATATACTATATTGCCAAAAGTATTGGGTCACCCCATTTTAATGAAAGGTTTGACTACTTTAGTAATTTCCATGAGTAAAAATCTTAATGTTTAAACATATATGATAATGATATTCTAGGGAATTGTGTGCTTCTTATTTTATAGCAACAGTTTGTGACAGAACCCTTTTCTATTCTAACATGACAGTGCCTCTGTGTATAAGGCAAGGATCCAAGAGAAACGATGATTCAGTCAGTGTGGAAGAACTTGACTGTCTGCAGAAACCAAGTCCTAATCCCAGCTGAACACCTCTGGTGTGACTTTAAATGCAGACCGTGAGCCAAAAATTATCACCAAACACCAATGACTTGTACATTCATTATATGGACAAAAGTACTGGGACAGCCCTTCTTTAGAAGAGAAAAAGTCACTTCCAAACTGTGGCAACAAAGATGGAAACATAATTAATGTACTTAAAAATTGTATTTTTCACCTCTGTTGCAACAGTTTTGAAGCGTATGAAATGACTGTACCCCTCTGTACCCATATTTATTTTTGGTAATGCATTTAGGTCTCAAGGTTCAGTATTGAAACCTAAGGTTCAGTATTGATTCAATTTATTTTGATAACAGTGTTGCAATTTGATTCTGCTTTAAAAATTCGACAATTAATCTGCTCATATGTGATTTAAATCGTACCTTTTCAGCGCCCTTTGTGTTTATAGCGATGGAGAAAAATGCATTCCTGTCATCCGTTGAACCGAAAATTCTAAATGGCCTCACAGAATCGCGTCTTCAGCAGCCAAATCCCCGTGTTAGTCTTTTAAGTACATTTTACTTAAATAAATCTCTAAAAGGCACACATCTAAAAACCCTCGCAAAGATTACTCAATATTATACATACAACATTTAATTGTAAAAAACATGTGTTTGCAACACATTGATATTAAGTATGTTACTCAAATTTTCAAAGTAAATCACCATACATAGTTTTATTTGTTGAAACTATTGATATTTATTTTCTTGTTAGAATTACAACTCCGCTGAGTCCTTTTTCTCAGTGAAGCAGCTTTGCAGAAGACAGAAAAGCAGTCATTGTTCATTTTTCAGCTCAGTTCAGTTCAAGTTTTGCTCTCATTTAAAATCAATAATATTACTGAACATTACATGTCTTTTAAACCCCAAATAAGCAAACTTAAGGCGACAATGGTAAGAAACATGTGGTCACATGTTTATTTGTTAAATTGAGTGGTATTGAGAGGTGTGTCTATCTGTTGAACATCTGTTAAAAATGAATAGCCATTTCGAGTCAGCAGTACCTATTTCTTTAGCAATACAAATCTCAATACTGAAAATGTTCACCAGTGGATCTGATTCTGGTATTGTAGGAAGATATTGAGTTTGTTTTCACATCACCTTAAATAATCCTCTTATTTGTGTTCAACCAATGAGGGAAGGAAGAAAGGATGTCAGAGATTATCTTCTTTCCTTATCAACTGGCATTAAACCGAGTGCAGACTGCTGCAGTCCTTGTCATAATGAATAAATGGCGGTTGTTTTCATGTGGCAAGATTGCCCCCTTGTGGCTTCAAAATCATTTCTGCTGTCGCTTTGTCCTCAGATAAACTGAGATGCTGAGATAAAATTAAAATCAGCTCACCTCTTTTTTCACATCCTCAGTCAGATATCTTTGAGAATTGTAATATTTTTGAGAGCGGTCGTTGGGTTTAATCATTCGCTCTGGAGAGAATGAGTCATTTGCTATTTAGAGACAGCTGAAGATCTTCAGGCATACAAGTAGACCTTCCACTCTTGAAGCTCTCTGCATGTATTTGCATGTAGAGCTCATTGTGCTTCATCTCAACCTTCTTACGCAGCGTCCCCTGCCCTATCTATCCATCAAACCGCTAGTCAAAGTTTTCCACTTGACATGAGGCTATATCCTGTCTCTGAAAATTATACCAGCAGAAGATCTGTTCTCCTTCCACATGAGAGTTATATTAAATAGCAGAGAAAGGAGAGCACGGACAGCAATTGGACTTTAATGGAAATATGTAGAAATATATAAATTCAGTAGTGTTTTTAAGACAAGAGGGAGCATCTCAGAGAGCCATACGTTGTTATTTTAACTTCTTTATTTGGTCCTGAAAATCAGATCATAGCATTTATAATATTGTGAGGATTTTCATTTTGATGTCAGATTTTTGAAGTAGTGGCAGTGGGAATAATGGAAATAAGTGCAGTTCTAATGAAAATATTAACACATATGCACATTATTCAAACATGTGGGACAACATTTCACCCAACAGGCTCTGATCAGTACCAGTGCCTCTGTGGATTTAGAAATGTAAAAATGTCCTCCTGGAAAGAAGACAGGGGTTGTGGCGCATGAATAAATTCCTACATTAATTTGCACCCATACTGTTAACCTTTGACCTTGACAGATACACACAGAAGCTGTCAGCAGGTGAATGGCAATCCCTTTACAGGCCAATGCAGAGCAGTGCAGTCACATTTATAGCCTCATTCTTTGAAAAATAGCCTGAAATAAAATAATTTGTCCATTAAATATAAGATGTGACTCTCTTGATAATCTCTTTGTCTATAAATCCTTTGTGTGGATGATTCAGCATCTCGGGAAGAGACTCATTATGGACTGAAGTAGTGGCCAAAAAGTAGTGTGCTAGTTTAACGTGATCTATAATTTTATAATGCACACACTGCATTCTCAAAATGTCAGAGCTTCTAAGAAGAAGAATAATAACATGTTATAAATGCTATAGCAAACTCATAATAAGAAGCTATAACTTGAAACACAGCAAATGTGAAATATTAACAAATGAGTTCTCTGTGGCAGCTATTGTAGTTATTTTAATCTCAGAATGCCATAACATTAGTATTAAATAAACTGTGTAATAGATCACAGTTTAAATGAGTACAGTACATTTAATAAGGAGTGTAAGCAAACATAATCAAAGTCTTGGTTTTTCAATAGACTGCTAGGCATGATTCTTTAAAATACATAGAAGTACAAACCTTCAAATATAAAAATAAATAAATAAATAACTTTATTCACATTGTTTGGACTATATCTACAAGTATATATTATTGTGCAAGGACATGCTGGCTGTCTCACAATAAAGAAGATTGGTACAATACTCTGTCACTGTTAATGGACCGCAAGGCGTTGCGATTTGCAATGCTGATTGGTATGATTGGTATAATTGAATGAAAGCAGGTCTCTGTTGTTTTCCTTGTGATAGCTTAAATATTTCCAACATGTGGGTTAAAATTATCTTCATTACAGGTAATTTACCATGATTGGCTCACTGTTAGCCTGACCTCACTGTTTAATCAAGGTCAAGCTTTCAAATTTGATGAACACTGTTTTAATGTGCTTATGCTTAACCTAAAAAACTAAAAATTTAAAGGAAGAAAGAGCTTTGTTTTTCTCCTTCTGTTATACTGTATAGAATTACAATCACCCCTCTTAATTCAATACTTTTTATACCTTCTTAGGTTATTCTGTACAACGACATTGTTATTATTATCATTATTGTTGTTGTTTTTGTTGTTGTTGTTGTTGATGATGATGATGATGATGATGATGTGGTGTTGTTTAAATAAACATTGCATCTGACTTTTATATATAAAGCTTTTATTTTGAAAAGAAAGTGCATACTGTTTCCGTCTTATAGCTCGACTTCCTGCTTGCTTGTTTTCGACTTCGCAGAAAGTTAACTAACGACATAGTGTATTGATCGTTGTATTATAATTGTATCGCCGAGAAGGTAATAATGTCAGGGGGAACTCGACTAGAAAACGCCAATCCTCTGATATTTGAGCGATCGGGGGAAAGACTCCTGTCTGCTACTGATGAAGATGAGGATGTAGCGGATCCCATCGATGACAGGGAGATCTTCGATATCCTTTCAAACTACTTTGACATGTCAGCCTTGTTGTTGTAAATTATTTGCAATAATGACAGTTGTACTTACAAAACTGCGTTAGTTCATAAACCCCATTTTGAATATTTTGAGTCAGACCTTAACATCTTTACATCTGATCAGATCGATCAATGACCCTGAGCACCCTCTGTCCCTCGAAGAGCTCAATGTCGTGGAACAAATGCGCGTCAATGTGAGTCCTCTATCTATCTATCTATCTATCTGTCTATATATCTATCTATCTATCTCTGTCGTTCTTTCTGTCTAACATGTTTTTGAGTAGGTGAGTGATGAGAAGAGCACTGTGTCTGTGGAGTTCACACCGACCATCCCACACTGCAGTATGGCCACACTCATTGGTCTCTCCATCAAAGTCAAGCTTCTGCGCTCCCTTCCTGACAGATTTAAGGTCATTTTAGTGAGCAGCCAAACACATTTAAGCGCAATTTATTCCCATCTAAGTCATTTGTTATTTTCTTTTTGTTGTCAGATTGATGTTCACATCACGCCTGGCACACATGCCTCAGAGGATGCAGGTAAATGCCCGATATACAATGCAAAACAAGTTTAAATTGGTACACTTCACCCAAAAATGAAAATGCTTTAATCGTTTTTCACCCTCCTGTATGAGTTTGTTTCCTCTGCTGAACGCAAACTAAAATATTTTGAAGAATGTGGGTAAACGACAGTTGATGGTCCCTGATGACTTCCACAATATGGGGGGGACACAAATACTGCAGAGGTCAGTGGGGACCATTAACTGTAAATTATAAGTACAGTAAATAAGTTGAGTAAATGATGACAGAATTGTTCATTCTTGGCTAAACTTTAACCCTGTTAAGTCACAGACATGTGAAATCGAATTAAAATGGAAGAGTTTATTGCACCTTTAGACAAAAGCTAAAAAATAAAAAAGTTTGCAAATGTGTTTTATGTTTTGTATCATATTTGATGCATCATGCTTTTATGGCCTATAGTCATATATTCTTAATATAGAGCTATTTAAAACATGTCTATTTAATTTAAAGGCCCAAACTGAGAATAAAAATATGCAATTTGGTGCATATGTTATTTATATGCCCATAATGTCAAATACATTTCTAAAAGCTCTTTTTGTACATCAATGAGGTCTTTATAAAATTAAAGCAGAGTACTGAATATTGTGTGCATATGAATATCGGTTATCTATATACACTCAATATATATATATTACACAGTGCCCTCCAAAAGTATTGGAACAGTCAAAATTGCTCTGTTGGCTGTGGAGTCAAGACATTTAAAAATATGACTAAAAGAAGAATATGAGACAAAACTACAGAATGTCACATTTTATTATTGGGTGATGCAACTCATAGATGTTTTACCAGCTAAGAAGTTCAGCACTTTAAGAGTTTCATCCCCCTGTCTGATGTGAGCATAAGTATTGAAACAGTTGCCTCACAGGTCTTTCTAAGTGATCAGCTGTGTCCTGTTGCATTAATTCTTCAGGTATTAAAATCAGGGAATGTGTCGTATCAGTTATATCCATTACTTCTGTATTCTGAATCTTGCATTCAATGATGATGCACACAAACCAGGATGAAGATGAGGGAGCTGACTTTGAGAGAAAAGTAAGCAATTTGGATGCTAAAAGAAAACTGAAAGTCTATTAGAGCTCTAGCAAAAACAAAGGGCATGGAGAAATCAAGAGTTTGGAAACCACCAACGACACCAGCAACCAACAACGACCTGATCGGCTGAGAAAACAACAGTAGTTGATGACAGACAAATCATAAAAGCTGTGAAAATGAACCCTAAAATATGTGTCTGTAAAATCACCAACAGCCTCCAGAAAGCTGGGGTGATGCTCTGACAATCTACTGTCAGATGCAAACCTCTGACCAGCACCAAAAATAGAAAGGCAAGATTAGAGTTTGCAAAAAAGCACAAAGGTGAGCCAGAAGAGTTTTGGAACTGTGTTTATGGACCAATGAGAAAAACTCGAACCTTTATCTAAGTGATGGGAAAGCAAAAGTGTGGAGAAAAAAGGGAACTGCAAATAATCCTAAGCATACAGCCTCTATCTGTAAAGCATGGTGGAGGTGGTGTCATGGCATGGGCATGCATGGCTGCCTCTGGAACAGGCCCTCTCAACTTTACTGAATGACTTAATGTATGATGACAGTAGCAGAATGAATTTGGAAGGGTACAAAACCATCTTGCCTACCAATATTCAAGAAAATGCCACCAGATTAATTGGGAAGTGCTTCATATTGCATCAGAACAATGACCCAAAACACCCTGCCAGTTCAATCAAGGAGTTTATAAGGGCAAAGAAATGTAAAGTCTTAGATTGCCCAAGTCAATCTCCAGATTTAAATCTGATTGATCATGAATTTCACCAGCTGAAGAGGAGAGTAAAGGCAGAAACTCCCAAAAACAAGCAACAATTGAAATTTGCTGCATTTAAGGCTGGGAAAAGTATTTCAAAGGATGATACCAAGAGTCTGGTGATGTCTATGGGTCATACACTCACTGCTGTGATTGTGCGCAAGGGATCTGCAACTAAATAATAGCTTTTAATATTTTATATATGCCTTATGTTCAACTGTCCCAATACTTATGCTCACATCAATGAGTGGGATAAACTCTAAAAGTGCTGTTCTTTTTATTTGGTAAAACATGTATGTATTAAACCGGCTAATAATAAAATGTGACATTCTGTAGTTTTGTCTCATATTCATCTTTTAATCATATTTGCAAATGCCAACAGAGCAATTTTGTCTTTACTGTTCCAATACTTATGGAGGGTACTGTATATGTCTTATGTGTCTCAATATATGTTACATGTCAATGCTTTTGGGGGGCAAAGCATAATGAAATGCAATTCAGATGTTATACATACATGTTAACATGATATTTCTAATTGTTCATCTTAAAATGAACAATATAAAAATAATGATTATGTTTATTTTATAAAAATCATTATAATTAACAGCAAAAAGACCTAAAGCTGTATGGTTGTAGAATTAAAGAATTGTAGGCCACTAAAAGGACTTTTACAAACTAATAAAAGTATAAACTATCCATCAGATGACAAAACTGTGTGTAACTGGTTTGCCAGCAACAAGTTTTGATCATGTTAGAGGCCTTAGAAATTAATGTGTAAAATATTATACAGTAGGCTTTATATAGTTAAGGTCAGGAATATTTTTCTGTTACACAGCAGCCTGTTTTTATTTTAAAATCCAAATGAACTTGTGTTTTCCTCCTTCAGTCAATAAGCAGCTTGCAGACAAAGAGAGAGTGGCAGCAGCTCTGGAGAACTCTCAGCTGCTGGAGGTGGTCAACCAGTGTCTGTCCACCAGAACCATGTGATCCCAAGAATCCCGGCACTGTCGTGTAGTCCTTTGACGGATCAGGATCAGATTCAACTCCTACAGGCAAGCCAGAGTTGAGTGATAATTACAGCGTTAATATTTTTTGCTTCTCTTATATATCACGTCCTGTACTCGATAAACAGCACCAGATCAGGAGGACTGTTTAGTGCTTATAAAGTAAGAGATGTATCCAAGTTGTGTTTAAAAATGTGTCAGAAAAAAACAATGGTAATAGAGAACTTATGTGGACACTGTATTTTCCCCGTTTGCCAGTATGTGAATACAGAAAGAACTGTCATTCTGTAATTATGCCATATATTTCTGAATATGTACAAAATGCCTTTTAGAAGGTTGTGGACTTTTCAAAGTAAATTAATGTTGGTCAACATGTATAAAGTGTACAACAGAAATGATTTGCACTGCTATGTTTTGTACATATTGTTTTGCCAATAAAATGTTCTTTTTGAATTATGTGAAATCTGTTTTGTTAGTTTAATTGAAAATGCTCAATCACTTAAACGTGAGCAAACAGTATTTTTCTATGGTCAATTGTAGTGCAGAGGAGTGCATTGACGTTTCAGCTATTCGTGAACAAGGGTGATTAATAGGTAACCTTTTTGAAAAGCTTAAATACACTTTGTATACTGTGGTATAAATATTTCATTTCTCCAGATATATCAGATAAATGGCGTCACCGGTATATGGATACACCATAATGCAGTATTACTTTTACACTAGACACTTCATAATACAGGCAGGGTAACTTCTGTAGAATTAGCTATTGTTAAAATGTTGTATTTTTTTCAAATCAATCTGGGGAATGACCAGAATCGCACGTTCTTGTGATTTCTTTATGAAAATGATAGTCTTTTATACATGACCTGTGTTATAAAGTTATGTTTTAAACTTTTATTTGATAAAGTCTGAAGGGTAATAGTCTGTCTAAGCCAAATGCAGAAGGGTGTGATTATACAGATACTATAATAAGCACAATAGTTTGCAGAGTCTGTTTAGATTACACTTGCTTGGCTTTCAAGTCTCAAAAGTGCTTTCACTGGCATGCATTAAAAATGCATGATAGATAATATTTCACGTAATAGAACTCTTATTCAATACTTTATTTTTTTTTATAAATTACCAGACTAGCTAACGTTGCAAGTCTTTTTTGGTCCAGTCATGAAAATAAATGCCAAACTTCAAATATTTTTTTATCAATAATTTATGATTATTTATTTTAAATGTTTGCTTGTCGTGCATCTGCACTGTAAGGAGACAGAAAAAAGAAATTATATATTGTCAGAATAAAACATTATATATATATATATATATGTGTGTGTGTGTGTATGTGTTTACCATATAATGTTTTGTAGTGTAAAAAATGTGGTGGAAATGGGTTTGAATTTAAGCTAGAGCAAGATATAAAAATTCCATTACTTTGGCAAGTCGTCGCAATACATAAACCTCATCAACATAATAAGTCTGAAATCAGCTTAGCATGGATAAAAGACTTATGTGTGCTGCCTATTTTCCAAAATAATTCCAAGTTGTTTCCAAGAATCAGTCTGTACATGTAAGTGAAAATAAAAAATAATACACAACTAGAATAGAACCAGATATGATAAAGCATAAAAAAATGTAATATGTAATTCCTGTTCTATACAGTGAGCTGTTAAATGACAGTCAAAAATGTGGAAATATATCTTCCATTATAACTGTGAAAATAATAAAGTAGAATTGTATTGTATTAGCTAAGCACAAGATAGTTGATGCACCTGCTGGTAAATGTCTGTACCTGACAATACTGTCATATACCACTAGATGGCAACATTGAACAACCTATAAACATACTCCACCAATATGATGAAAGGGGATTTTGCCCTTGAGAATTATAGAATAATGTTGTTAGCATGCAACAAATATAATAAATGATCATCTGACACTGGATACTAATTCTGATTCTAATCAGAAAATCTAAGTAATACCTTTAGAATGCTGAAAAAACTGTAAATTTGAGCTAATTCTCTGTCATTCATAGAATTGCAAAGAAATTAAAAGTGATGATGTTTCAAGAATGACATGGTGACATTTTGGTGAGTCTGTGATTTCAGTTCATAACTGTGTGTTATGAAATCATATAATGTTTACCAATCTGTCTGAGCCATTTAATCTTGTTACTGTACAATAACAAGATTACTGATGTTTACAAGATTACAAATGTTTGGTCAAGGAATTTTGGAAAAGCCAAAGACAAATATAATACACAAGTCATACGTTTTACTTCTAAATGCATTGACAGTAAAATTATGTCCATTGAAATATATTTTACCATATATGGTTATAGGTGTCTTGTCTTAGTACACCAATTCACAGCATTTGCACATTTTTTACCTTTAAATTTGCTAATTTTACAAGGTAGCTGAGTTCAGATTGAGAGACCAGCTTGAGATGAAAAATTATAATAAATAAAAAAATATTTATACCCTAATTGTATTTATTTTATTTTTGTTCCCCCATCAACCATTTGTCATGTTCGGACTATACGCCTTTGTTTTACCTTCATACGCTGAAGAACGCATCTCAGTGCTGTAGTAAAAGCGGCACATGATTCAGCCCTTCGTCCGTCCGCGCAGGGGAGGGAAGACCCTCGCAGAATCGTGAATCACACTGGATCCCGCTCCTCCCTCAAAATGATGATACTACTAGTTCTCCGAGGCAAGCCCTCCCTCGGGCTGACGTCACTCCCTCGCATAAATAAGGGATCCGTCTCATCACCGATCATAAGCGAAACCCTCAGCGGAGGAAGAACGGCGTTAAACGGACTAACTGGAATTGTGACATTAAACAGAAGACGTTGTAGCCGCAATCACATGTAAGTATATATTATATTTTGACATGTTTTCATATCTTCTCAACTCTTCTTGGTATTAGTTTTATAGTTATACTAAAGCGTCGTTACAGTAGCCTACGGTTGTTATAATACAGTTTCACACAGACAGGTTTGGAGTCATGACTTTGAACAAAGGAGACAAGTTGAGGAACATGGACAAGAGGAGAGGTAGCATGCCGTTTCCCCTGCACCTGCAGAACTTGCACAGGAGGAGCATGCCTGTGGACGACCGGGAGCTGCGCTCGATGCCCGAGAATCAGCCCAGCCTCCGGCGCTTCAGTCCGGCGGACGAGCACGGGAACAGCTGCGTGTCCGACTCCTCCGACTCGGTCATCTCGTCCGGCAGCGACTCAGACGGGCAGATCTACAAGGTGGTCCTCCTGGGCGAGCACGGCGTCGGGAAGTCGAGTTTGGCCAGGATATTTGGAGGAGTTGAAGACAGCAACGACTGCGAGGAAACAGGTAAATGTCTCAATGTTGTCTTGGTTCATTCAGAAGTGCTTGAGTTTAGATTTTCCCTTCTAATCATTTCTGGAAAGTCCAAGTGATTTGGTGCTTTTTTATTATTTACAAGCTTGTGTAACATTACAGGTATTTATGTATTTTGCACCTTCATTTCAGGAAACACATATGACAGATCCCTTGTGGTTGATGATGAGGAGACATCAATCCTTCTCTATGACATATGGGAACAGGTAAACAATGGACATTAAGAGTAATATTTATTTTAAATAAATTAAATTAAATACAATATTTAAAAAATACTATACTATAAAATATATTTTTTTAATTAACTAATTCAATTAAATACAAAATTAAAATAAATAAACATATAAAAATGTAAAAAAGTTTTTTTTATAAATAACATATCTTGATTAAAACAATATATATTACAATTTAAATACAATGTTTAAAATAAAATATTTAACTGAATTTAAAAAATATAATAAAATATATTTCAATTTGTAATATCATTGTCACTAATCATGCTCAGCATTAACTTTGCAATGCATAACCTCTTTTCATTTTTTTTTAAAGGATAACAGTCAATGGCTGAAAGATCAGTGCATGCGTATGGGAGATGCCTACATCATTGTGTACTCAGTGACAGACAAGTCCAGCTTTGAGAAAGCTTCAGAGCTACGAATCCAGCTGCGCAGAGCTCGGCAGTCGGAAAACATCCCCATCATCCTGGTGGGAAACAAGAGTGACTTGGTGCGGTCTCGAGAAGTTTCAATTGATGGTAAGATTTCCCCATACTTCTTCTCTATTTTTTAAATATGGCAGATCGAAACAGACTTAGCAGTCTCTGGTTGGAGTTAGGTTGTAGATGTTTTGGATAAATATGTCTCGGTCTACTGAGCTTTGAGGAACAGCCAAGAGGCATAGTAAAGATGACACACAGCCTCCATCCCTCTGGCAATGGAGTTAATGCTCACTTCCACGTGTGTCTTTTTTGCCTCGTCTCTCTAGAGGGCAGTGCCTGTGCCGTTGTGTTTGACTGCAAGTTCATTGAGACCTCAGCCTCCCTACATCACAATGTGCGTGACCTCTTCGAGGGCATTGTCCGACAAATTCGCCTGCGCAAGGACAGCAAGGAAGAAAACGCCCGCCGCATGGCCAACTGCAAGCGTCGCGAGAGCATCAGCAAAAAGGCCAAACGTTTCCTGGGCCGCATAGTGGCCCGGAAGAACAAGAAGATGGCCTTCAGACAGAAATCCAAATCCTGTCACGACCTGTCAGTGCTATAAAAAACTGGACTAATACCCTCTGATACCCACGACCAGAAGCTGTGTTTTTCATGCTAATATGAGGACTGTTTAGCTGTACAGACAAATATGAACTTGTTTTGTAAACTGAGAAGAGATTATATATGAAACAAAGCTTACAAAATCAAATTGATCATGTTGGCATGAGGCTTTTTATTGTTATGTTATTTTTTTCTGTTTTGCTGCCTTAATATGCATAGTTGTCAAATTATGCGCATGTAAATAGGTAAATCCACAAATCATAATGTTCCCTTTGGAGAGCGTGGACTCGAGCTGTAACAGATGTCTAAGGGATGAGCACAAGTCATTTTCCTGTTGAAATAACATATGGAATCAAATGTTACTTGAAACTGAGAGCGCAGGTTCGTAACTCAGCCAAAACATCGAACTAGAAGGTTTGTGTTTTTTTTGGGGGGGGGGGGGGGGCAAGAGGCAATATAAATAGGATGTTTTAATATAAGAGTTCTTATATGGTTATTCTATCTATGCTCCATGTGCAAATGAATGACATAGAAGCAATACATTTTGTGTTGTGAGCTGTTTAAAAAAAAATGATTTGCACTTAATGCCATTTAATATTATTGAGTTGTTAATTTTGTTACATGTTTACAAATGATTTTATAATAAAATTGTCAAAAAATACAATGTCAATTTATATGGTGCTACTACAAACACAAAATACACATTCAGACTCGAGGCTATTATACCATGTAATTTATTTCCCATACATATGCAAGCTAGGGACTTGCTAGTCAGTTGTGTAATTGGAGGAAACAAGGTAGTTAAAAGTTTTCTCAGCCACATTAAGAAAGCTAATCATTAATCAGTTACAAAGCAGATGCAATGCTCTTCTAACACTAAAAGCCATTCTCAATTTCGCTCAAGGGAAGTGTGGTCTGGAGGTAAGAGCTGCTTTTATTAAACAGCATATGATCAATAAACAAAGAAGCGCGTAAGATTTGTTACAGTCCACTGTGACGTTAATTTGCAGAGTTGTGTTGTCGCTTAAAATAATTTGCGTTGTTAGCGTTATCCAGCTTAAAACCACCGCATCACTGTTGATTGCAGTGGCTGATGAGTTTCTTTAAAAGTTCAACAACAAAGATTATTTAGTTGTGTTAGGCGTATAGCTTATTCATCATTTATTTGTCTTTGTTAGACATAGCCTAACTTTAGATTAGCTTAAATACTTTTGTTTGTTTGTTTTCATTCAACCGCTGGGTACGCACATAGTTATTCTCATACCTGACGGATATCTTGTTTTATGATCATGGTTGTATTAAAAAAAGAAGAAGAAGAAGAAAAATAACTTTAGCTTAAATCCTGTATCTATTTCTGAAAATGTGTGGCTGCAGAAGTAACTCGACACCTGACGTGATGTTACATTAATGAGGTGTAAGTACTTGAGTTTAACATTAACTGAAGGGAAAAGTTGTCTGATGGCACGCTTGGTTTATTTTACTTTTTTTCGCTCAAACTATTACTTTCTCTCTGGGGTGCATTCTTTTTTTTCACATATAAATAAATTATCAGAATGTTGGAGAAATACCCTTAGAATGATATACATTTACATCAGATGATGCTGTATGTGGATTTGAGAAAAATAATATCAACACAAACTTACAAAGTGCACCTTTAAAAACAAAATCCATAAAGCTGGCTGCACACTAGACGATGATTTTCAAATCTTAACCGATTTTAAAACAATGGGAGACTACAGACACGAAGAGAGTTCAACCGATTTTTAGCCTTATAATCAGGAGCGTCATGCACTCATTATGTTTGAGGGGGCACGAGTTGGGAGGGGGGGGGTTGTCATCATGTGACACACAGCAGCCACAAAAGCACTTATGTTCTTGTTTTTTGTTTGTTTGTTTTTCTAAACATTCCCAAACGCATGAACTATATCATGAAATATCTCGATTCTCACATTTATAGCTTATGTTAGTTGATCTTATAGTGGGCGATGGTCAAAGTAACCTAATAATGTAATATTTTAACAATGCATAAAAACCTGTCTGTTTACTTAAGTCATTTTCACTGACAGTCTAGTTCAAGCACTCTCAAAAACTCCCTTTAAAAGCACTGAAGCTGTTTACATTGTGAAATGAATATATTACTTGCAGATTCATACATACATTTGCACTTTATTGTTTCTAACAAGAGAATTTGCCAGAAAGAGCTATTCAGTCTCAGCAAGTGAAGAAAACAGCAGCATTTCAGCAATAACTCATCTGAACGCCTCTGATTGGTCATTGCATTTATAAGCTCAACAGCATCGTGTGTGATTGGTTATAATGCGCAGAGCTATAAAAATGCGTCTGTCTCTGGCTCAGCGAACGCAGATCTGAATTTAGCAGCTGATGACATGATGCACTGAACGATTTAATCACACTGATGTGATTGTATCAAATATAGAAAATATTATTTGGCATTTTTTTTGTCTTTTGGAAGTTGCATTCAAAATCCACTTGGCTCAAAAACGCATGAGATCTGCACACTATTTGCTCTGACTTGATTGCACTGAACGATTGCACACTGATGTGATTGTATAATATAGAAAATATTATTGTGGCACTATATGATTTGGAGTTGCATTCAAAACACCACTTGATTCAAAAACGAGGGGCACGTGCCCTCTCACTTTCGAGACATGACGATCTGATATAACCTCTAGTGAAGTATATGATTCGAGCAGACCAGGCAGACCGCTGTGAAGATTGTGACACGATTTCAAGCAAAACTTGATCTCATTGGAGACTCGCGAGATCAACGTGACAAGAGAAGATCTTTCAACGATAAATCGGTGCAAAGCAACTTCACCTAAGTTTCACAGTGAAATAGATTTATATTTTCAAGAAATCAATATAAATAATTTATTTTTTACGATACAATCGGTGCAAAGCAACTTCCAGAAATTAAGTTTCTACAATCGTATATTGAGAAACTCTATAAGTCATTTTTCAAAATTTGGGTTACTGAATCCAGATGGTATTTGCTGTATGTGTCCTTCGGGACTGGTTGTCATCTTTTAATGTTCGGTCATCTCAGATCATAAGGTTTTCAAGACTGTCAAGATTCCTAGTGTGCCACGGGATAAATTTAATGAAAAGAGGGAGATCTTTAGATAAAATAATGTTATCACAGGAAATGTGAATCTTTTTCCATCATTTTGCAATCAGTGATAAAGACAAACATGTCGCGAGCCAGTGCATACCACACAAACAATTTGCTAACTGCATGAGCGTAATGCCCGTGAAGAAGTTTTAAAATCCAGTCAATTCATTAAGACACAGAAAGTGAAAGTACAAACTGACCGAGCTTTCGGCATATGTGCTGCCTTAACGGCACATATTCTCTCAGAGGAGACTAAAGATATGGGTATTGTCTTAAATAAAAAAAAAAAAAAAAAAACACTTTTGGCTGATATACATAGTGAAAAAAACAACAACAAAAGAATCAAAGTATTTCGTGTTTTGAACGAGTTGTTTTTGGAATATCCTTATCTGTAATAAAGGTTTTATTTTCTTTGACTGAATATCCATTAAGCTGTTCATTCAGTGTTCTGAGTCCGGATAGGCTAGCTACTCACTAAAAATAGTCACTAAAAATTGTTAAAAATGACCCAACAGGTAACCCAATCATGGGTTACTATAGCACCTACCTAATGTTGGGTTATTTTAACCCAATTGATTGGGTAATAAGTTTAAACCAATGCATTGGACTATAAAATAACTAATTTGTTGGGTTATTTGGCCAAAAATGTTTTAAATGCTTTAACCATCCTGGTATTATTATTATTGTTATCATCATCATTAATATTATTATTGCTATGTAAATAAATAATAATTTACAGCATACAAATATATTGACAATTATTTATTTCCATTACATTTAAAGTTGTAAATACTTCTATTAAATTAAATGACTGGTTGAAATTGTGTTATTAATTATTTCCTTATCACATAAGGTTATATGCAATTGTTTCAGTTTACAAGATAAATATAAATTCACAAACAAACAAACAGAACAAAGCTAGTACAGACAATGCAATTACAGCTGCAACAGGCTTGATGAAATCGCACGGAAATCTCACAGTGTATGCCCGGATTACGTCAGTTTCTGTCTCTTAGAGGGACTTTAAAAATACTGTATGCTGGGACAAGAAAAAAATACATCAAAGAAAAATAGACTGAACAAAGCATGAATGCTAAAATGATGTTGTTTTTTTGTCTTAAGCATGAAGGCTACTGGTGTCTTGATGGAATCTCTGAGTGCTTGGTTTATTGCACTGAGTGTAAGTTCTCTTAGTTGGCCTTTTTTTCTGTACTATATAAATGTTTATCCCTCAACATGATTTACCTTCTGCAATTAATTGCTTTCTATTTTAGGTGCTGTCTCAGAACATTTTGCTTTCTGAGACTGCTCATCTTAAAATTGGTGTTCCAGAAAACTATGATGGTATTTTCCCATGGTACCTCACCAAGGTGAGTTCTTTCTGTAAGGAGTATTAAATGACTTTGGAAAGTTGACATATTAGTAGAAGCTTTAGCCTGGCTTATATCAGGTATGTCCATAGTAAAGTAAAGTAAAGTAAAGTAAAAATAAATTATTATAATTGATATTATTATTATTATTACAAGCTTAGTTGAAGCAGGTATCCAGTATCTGAGACTGTGAGACTGAGTAGATGTGTAGACAGATGAAGAGGGGAAGGGCTATGAAGAGCTGAGAAGGTTAAAAGAGGAGTGTTGTGCACTTAATACAAGACTATACAAGTTGGCAATTTGTCTAGCTGTTGTTGTTTTTTTTACTTGACTTGACTTGACTGATGAAAATGGCATTTCAAGTAATAAAGATGGGAGATGATGAAGGCATGTAGAATGCAATCCTATTACATATTACGTGTGGTGCGGAGGTGTAGTGTTGTTTAGTCTAGACAGATGGACTGATGTAATTTTCAAAAGTGTGCGGATGTGACACCAAGGTTCTGAACATTTCAGTAGGCTAAGAATTGTAATAAGCAGTTCTGACTTACTGGGCTATTACTAATTGTCAGATATGGTGACTAAAATACCACTGAGTGAAATAAATTGTTGTGTATGCTATTTATAGACTGAATTTAGATGGTTAAAATTGGCTGTCCTTGTGCCGTATTGTGAATGACTATAAAGAGTTCTGCGAATGTATTAATGACTGCTTCTAGGAGCAAAATAAAGGACTGAAAAAGCAGAGCATTGAACATGCCATTCAATAAATCCTGCATCCCACTTCCCAGAGCACTCAGAACTCAAGGTGTAATTATGAGCATGCATTCACGCACAAACCAGTCGTCACCAGACTAAATATGGCGCTCCTGTACAATGCCTTACTTCAAACCTTGTGTCAGACATCTTTACCAGATGTCGTTTAGCAATAGCCCGGTTGCTCTCCAAAAAGCTTTTCACTTTGACACTGTAATTGGCGGCATTTCTGAAGGACGGTTTGGGTCCTAGTGCTTCTCGCACATCATTTTCTGCATTAGACGCCATGCTATCAAAACAGTCTCTGTTCAGTGTCCAAATCAAGTATAATGGCCTACATGTGAGTGGGTGGATAATTACTCGCTCCGTGTGATCACTGAAACAACAGAATGATGACTACATAATATTTGTTTAGGCTTACAAAAATAAGTGACAAATGAGGTCTGATATATATATTTAATTTATTTTTATTTTTTTTTTTTTGTGTGTGTGTGCTTTTTTTTAGCTCTAGTTGAGGATTGTGTTCTGACTGCAGGTGCCACAGATAGAACTGATACATTTTTGCTAGCTTTTTACCACAGTCAATCAAAACAGCCAAGCATGGGTTTAAAAGACTGTTCCCTGGATATCCTGTGCAGGGGTGTAGGCAGCATTTCATATTGAACAAGGGGAAAGGTGAGCTACAAAGTGCCACGCAAGTCATGCTGTGTGCAATTAGCACTTCAATCAATCTTTACCTTTCATAATAAACACTCACTGGCATGCGAATTATGCTAGGCAAGCATAGAAAAAAAAATATTCAGAGATACAGTTTAGTAACTAGACAAAAGAATTACAATTCACTGGCCAGGAAGATGGGAATTTTTGGCATGACATTGACTGCTCAGATTTGTGTGCTATTTAAGATACGTGACCACATGCACACTGTACCCTGTGCTGGATGTGCCAGTACTAAACACAGAGCATTTGGAGCTCATGCCCAGCTTAATTCTGAATCTCTATTTGCATTGGGGTCAACCACTGAGCCACATAACTGCTGTCAACAGCAGCAGTCATGTTGATTCACAGACATTTAGAAAATGGTCAGCCAAACATCATTACCTTCTCACTGGCCGCTTCTACTACGCAACCAGTGTTTACACTAACAGCCATTAATGTGCTCTTCAAGTGCTCTTTTTCGTAAATATCATAAGTGCGAGTTCCGAGCACACAAATGACCAAGCTAAGTTATATATATAAGTTGGAACTTGTATTTACTTGATGGTACATGAGGTGCCGAGTTGTGACGTTGGAAGGAACATGCCGATTTGAAACATGGCAGAAACACTGATCTAAATATGAATGATATATTTATAATCTATAAAGAGATTAAGTGAACTAAAAAGCAAGTCTGTAGTGAATGGTGTTTATTATTCAACTTTCACGATTTGCTTCACATATAGGCCTAGTTGTGATACCTATACAGTAAGTAAACAACAGAAATTAATATTTTCGAAATATATCATTCTGAATTCTGGGGTTGTTATGTTGGTTTGTTGCTCACAATATAATTAATTTGTTTTGTTTAGGGTCCTTCCATGTTATACTTCCAACTTGAAATCATGAGGTCATTGCAAAGAACACCTGACTCTGAGTTTCCCTGCATGTGCACTTGAAGGCTGCCAAATGTGGTCACCGTGATTTAATCAAGCAGCTCGTATCATCAGTCAATTAGAATGTAGCATGTTTAATTTGTCCACATAAAGTAGCTTCTTTGTAGCCAGATAACTGGTTAAATTGTGGCTGCATAATTAATACAAAAACTAAAATGTGATTATGATTATGGCTCCCGCAATAAAATAACTGTGAAAAGTGTCAGATAAACCAGCATTCTGTTTAAATATAGTACCACTATGGTGAATGTTATTTTCAACAATGTGCTATTTTGTAGAGTGGAACATTGTAACTAATTACAGAGCGCATTTGGCCAGGCGGATGCATTTGAATGTCACCTGCTCAAACATTTTTCAGGGCAGACACTTTTATTGTTACCAGCAAAGTACAGAAATAATGTAAATAAGGTCTCTGTAGACAGCTTTATTGACTGTTAATGGGTTTTTTGTTTGTTTTTTTATTGCAAGAGTGCAGAACTGAAGTGATTCATAGCTTCGGTGATTATAAGGGGAATGTGTTTGTGCGTGTCTGCGTACAAACTATTCGCTATTTGAAAAGAAGGTTTTTCATGCTGTTAAAAAGAAGTTGGCCATCTATACACTGCAAAAAGTAGACACTGACAACCAAATAAATGACACCAATGCAAAGTAGCATTCATGTGAAAAGCTAGTGATTCTTTTAAAAAAGAAATCAGGTGGTTGAGCATATCAGACCTGGTAAAGCCCTTGGTGGAGTGGGCGGTGTTTGTGTGTGTGTTTTTTGTATGTAGATATGATGACTATATCGTTAAGAAGAGTACACTGATATGGATATTTAAATATTGTGTTTTTAAATACTAATCACATTTTGATTTTACAGTTGCCAGATCTCCCCCTGACATATTCCGATTTGACTGTAAGCGGTGACGATGAAGGGATTTTTGGGGTGGAATCAGGCTTCCTGTATGCCCTTAAACCTCTGGACAGAGAGAAGCAGCTGTCTTACTCATTGCAGGTGCAGAATCATACAGGAATTGAATTTGTTTGAAACCAATCAATAAAGAAATGTTCCTTTGTCTTAGACCCATATTTAATGCAAAGTTTCTATAATGCAAGACTTGTTTTTGCCATTCATTCTTTTAACATTTGCCTAAATTCAACGTTGACTTCTATAGCACATGGCTTCTTGAGTGTCTCCCTAATTTTTAAATGAAAAAAATGTCACTCAGTTCAGTTTTTAGCATGTAAAAATCCACGTCAAATACATCCGGTGGCAGCCCAAAATAACATGCTGAAGAAAACTGCTAGCCAATGAAATGTGAAGCAAAAAGGTCTAATGAGACATGCTGCTTGAGTGCTTTGACCTGATTGTTTTTTCCAGGTGTCCTTCACAAAGTCCATGCACACTCAGAGCTTTACTGTCGAGGTGTGCGTCATCGATAAGAACGACAACGTGCCGGTGTTCTTGGAGGAGAGCATGAGAGGCAGCGTGCAGCTGAGGCTTCTCAAAGGTGGGTGGGTGAAGAGCACAGCAGGCCTGCGCCAGAGAACTTCCTTTGCTTGATGCTCATCCTAATTGCCTTGACTTTTTCTTAAATTCTACAGGCGTGCAATGCTAAATGAGATAAACTGTTAGTCTGAATGTCACACATTTATTACGCAACACCATAAATTAGAGTAGCGTAGTGGCTCTTTTAGAAATAGCTTAGTGTGGCATAATTTATGTTTTTTTTTCCATAATGAGACACAAGAAGAGTTTTATATTTCTATCGTATATAAGGTCAAGCTGTTTTACCTGTACATCATCACTGTGATGACTGATGAAATTCTCTTGAATCGCTAACACTCACATTCTTGAATGTTTTCTCAGAATTGCTAACAGAGATTGGAGTGAATAACAATACAAATTGAAAAATGCTTTTGCTCAATAATGCTCAAAGATTACTCATCTCTTATTTTAGAACATCACAATAAATATACTCATGTACTCACGACCTCAGAGGCGTCATACTAAGGAAGAAAATGAACATACTTAACATTATGTTAACCAATGTTGATAATGATTCAACATCTATGTCATACCAGTGAAGTCATCCTCTTATGTTGAATACACATCGGTAATTATTTGAATATAGAACATCGATAATGACCTGTGTTGAATGTCAGGCTAGTTGTGAGATTGTATGCTGTTTTGCAATCACGTGAGTGCAATCAAACATTAAGAATGGGGCAATTAAAGAAAGTAGAATGTATTCTGTTTTCAACTAAATTTAACTCTATACCACCAGCTGTCAACTCGTGCCACTAATTACAGAATTGTTTTCTGTGGTAATCAACGACTTTACTTTGACATGTTGCACAGTATATAGCTAGTCCCATTCCTCCCTCTTCTTGCTGTCGTTTCCTGTCTCTGTTCACACTGTATGTATTAATACAATTATATAATTGTAAAAAAATAAGCAATTTATGAAATTCAGTTCTGTTAAAATGCAAATAACCACCATGTGCTCGTCAAAATCTAAATGCATCAGTTCAGTCGGTTCATGTGGATTGTGATAAATAATTCTGATGTGTGTGTGTGTGTGTGTGTGTGTGTGTGTGTGTGTGTGTGTGTGTGTGTGTGTGTGTGTGTGTGTGTGTGTGTGTGTGTGTGTGTGTGTGTGTGTGTGTGTGTGTGTGTGTGTGTGTGTGTGTGTGTGTGTGTGTGTGTGTGTGTGTGTGTGTGTGTGTGTGTGTGTGTCATTGTTACAGGAATCCCGTTCATGCAGGTGGAAGCGCTGGACCGAGACGACAAAAACACTGCCCATGCAGACCTTCGTTTCCGTCTTCTGGACCAGATACCACGCATCCCTGCCAGCCACATGTTCTCCATCGATTCCATCACTGGAGAAGTGTCCCTTACAGAGGATGGTAATAAACTACTCCTGCTTGTGTGACTAAGTTTAGAATGAATTAAATTAATAGTCAGACTGATACATTTGGTAAAGAATAATTAATAATGTGCATCACATCAGTCAGTGTCTCCTAAACACCATGCCGATTGCATCAGTCAATCAAATTCTGAAAATGCATAAAATAATATCTCCTTTATTGTGAATTCTGTACTAGTGCCCTCATGCTTTTTTAGTGTCTTGATGGTGTAAATTAAAAGACAGTGTCCCTTCTCATCTCCCTTTTTCGTACTTCACTCCTCTCAGCCCAATTTCACCATGAAATCAGCTAATAACTCTCTCGCTTTCTCTCTTTCACTCTGCCAGTCCAATACGCTCTGCTTATTGCATTGTTAAATCAGCTGTTAACAACATTGCCCTTTGTTTTTGTTTTTAAACATGGCCGCTAAATTCAAACGATTTTGAACCAGTGCCAAACCTCAGAGCCAGAAAGGAAAAATGGTTAATTTGAATGAGCCACCGAAAGCCCGAGCCATTAGGTCATCTCAAAGGATTCTGGTTCAAATATAACCAGAGCAGACTGGCATTAGCTCAGAGAGAGATAAAAACAGAGGCTTAATGCACTCAGAGAGTGTTTGTACGCTGTGTTTTCATGAGGTAATGATGACAATAGAAGGTTTTGCAATGTAGGTCTTTACTGATTCCTTTGAGTTGCTCACAGGGTGATATACCTTGTGCTAAACACTCCTGAGCAATTAACTGGAATGGTTTGGTTATTAACAAAACCTGCAGCTGAATAGAAAAAAAAAGATTTTTATAGTTCAGTTACCCTCAAAGACCTGGACATTTAAATTGTTTATTGTGTATCCATTATGTTGAATTGCAACTTTTTCTGCTATTGAGGTGGGAAACATGTAAATTTAGGGGTAGGTTTGATGGTGTGGTAAGGTGTAAAGTATAGGAAGGGTCAACAGTGTACTTGTAAATGTAACGACATAAATTAATTATATATGTAATTACAGGACAGAGTTTTCAAATAAGTGCAGTTATGTAAAAACTTGTATGTACACAATAATTACATTGTATCAAATATTAATTTAAATAAGTACATAATACATAGTAGTTAAGGAAATTTAATATAAAGTGGATCTATATATTACAATAGAAAAAGCAGTAATATTTCACAATATTACTGTTTTTGCTGTATTTCTAATCAAATAAATGCTGTCTTGGTAAGCATAAGAGACTTCATTCAATCTTTTTACTACATATTTTCCGGTTCGATCTTTGTGCTTCAGCTGTGTGTTTTTTTTGTTGTTTTTTTATTAATGTGTCCATCTGTCCAGGTGCCTCAACTCTCGATCCAGAAATGTGTGGCCGCTACAAGCTGTCTCTGATGGTACAGGACATGGCCGGCAAGGCCAACGCTTTCTTCTCCACTGGAACTGTGTTAGTGGAGGTGACTGGGAACGCATGGGCCTCACCGGACCCTGTGAGACTGCAGGAGAACCTGCCTGGACCATATCCCATTCCAATCTCACAGGTATGACGAAAGCAGAGGACTCTATGAGCACTGATGGCATGAGATAGATATCCTGTGTGTGTATATATATTAACATAGGGGAGTCTGTTTTATATAGCATTCATCCTCTTCAAAGGCGAGTGTGGAAGCATCCCACAATTTCACATGGCTTGCATCATGACATGACCTTTTGCTTGATGTTCAGAATTTATATTAGTCACGACTCACTACCATCATAGCATACACTCATTGTCTATGAAACACCTGATGTCATGATAGTGGATGTGGGGTATCCACTTTCTACCTCTTGGCACTTATGTTTAGTTAATTTTGCATCTATTTCCACAGCAAGGATGAGATCTTTTGCAGAAAGTGGTGTAAATGCTGGAAACACTTTAGTATATGGACCAATTCTCACTATTAACTAGTTGCTTATTAACCTCCCTATTATGAACATATTGGCTGTTTATTAGTGCTTATGTTATAAAGCACATATTCTGCATGACCATATTCTACATCCCTAATCCTACCCAATACCTAAACTTAACAACTATCTTACTAACAATTAATAAGCAGCAAATTAGTTTATTGAGGTAAACTGTTAATGGTTTTTAATAGTGAGAATGTGACGTTAATATAAAGTGTGAATGAAATGCTTGAATACCTCCAGTGATATTTGAGTAAAATTGCACAGTATTCAGTGGATATGATATGTGTTTGCAGAATAATCTTTTACAGTCACAAGTTATTCGTGGGTTTGTGGCAAAATATCCTCCTCTCTCTCCTTCGTGGGTGCCTCCTACACACACCAACGCCTTTCCACCCACTAAAATTCCTGGATCACACACACACACACACACACACACACAAAAGCTGTCCTTTCCCAACCAGAGCTATATGTGCTCAAGCAGGGTGGAAGATTTCTATGTTGCTTTTTAAATGTAAACCTAAAATTTGAATGTAAATATATTAGGGATAGATTACAAGAAATAATAATGACATTTGTAAAAGAATGTATGTGTTTTTGTGAGTTTATGTATTTATTATTTATGTATTATTAATTTACATTTAGTTATTTTGCAGACGCTTTTATCCAAAGCAACTTACAATTGGGTACAATTGATCTGTATCTTAATATAAGATATAAGCAATATCATCTTAATACAAACTATGCTGTTTTGGAACATTGGATTGATATTGCATTGTATGTAAATTAATTTAGTCAGATAAGAGTCAGATAAGGAACAATACTACATGTGCTACAGTATGAGTGTGCTGGGTCTGACTTGATTTTTGTTTTTGTAAATGGGAAAAGCCTTTTCTCACCCACTCGTGTGTGCTGTGATGTGCATGTGGGTGGCTGGAGTTTCACTGGTTATGAAACAGATTAGTGGTCATAAAGGACTCAGAGTCTGCGAGTCGTGCATTTCTCTCATAGCAACACTGCAGGACAACATCGGCTGTGCTCTCCTCATTTCATCCTTCTCCATTTTTATATTTTTAAAACATCATACAAATAAACCTTAAAAAGTTGATCTCAATCCTCTTAACTCCATGTGTTCCTGCAAAACACTTTTGGTATTTCAGATAAAGAGCTTTATTTGATCCTAATGCTTAGTAGATGACTTGTCAGCTTTGTTTGTTTGCTCTCACTCAAATCTACCAAATACAGGGGTGACACAATTCAGGAGAGCAGCTGAACCGAGCAGCTACCCATTCTTCATCCCCATTTCATCCATATTGTGTTTAGCTGATGCCACAATAGTGGAATCACATTTTTTCTCTTTTTTTTAGTTCAAATTGACCCTACATGACAAATCACAGCTCAAGAGTCACAATTTGCTGTTCGTGACTGAGTGTGTATGAGAGACAGATTGGCTGACAGCAGAAGTGTTTAAATCAAGTCTGTGGAGGATGTTCAGCTTCAGGCTAAAAAATGGCATTGTTCCAGTAAATCTGTGATCCGTGATACTCTGTGCTTTAAAAATGTCTCGCTTAAACACGCTTCAGGGTCCTGGGATTTCACTGTGCTGCATTTTAATGAAGTTCTAAACAAAAGTTCAGGAGAAGCCTGATCATTCTGTCCTTCACACAAGCGTCTGTAAAGAACCACTTAATTGTGTCCAGTTCAGGGGGGTTATCGCCAGAGTCACCACTGGAGCACTTTAAAGGCGGGTTTTAGGACTGGCCAAGCATGTCTCCAGACCTAAACCCATATTCAGCATCTGTGGGGCATCCTCAAACGGAAGATGGAGGAGAGCAAGGTCTCTAACATCCACCAAATCCGTGATGTCGTCATTGAGGAGTGGAAGAGGACTCCAGTGGCAACCTGTGAAGCTCTAGTGAACTTCATGCCCAAGAGGGTTAAGGCAGTGCTGGAAAATAATGGTGGCCACACAAAATATTGACACTTTGGATCCAATTTGGACATTTTTACTTTTAGACATTTAGACATTAATGGCTGTGTGTTGAGCTATTTTGAGGGGACAGCTAATTTACACTGTTATACAAGCTGTAGACTCACTACTTTACATTGTAGCAAAGTGTCATTTCTTCAGTGTTGTCACATGAAAAGGTATAATAAAATATTTACAAAAATGTGAGGGGTGTACTCAACTGTTAACACTCTCTCTTGTCAGTCCACAGCACTAAACATCAAAGCCTTGAACTGACTTGTCCTTAGATGATTATATCACTTTTGTCAAAAAAAGGCCTTGGAAACTAAATAGATGACATCACCTTAGTTGGTGCTCGCCATTTTTAGAACAGCAGGACGGCACACATTAATCTCTTCAAAGCTCTGCTCTTGACGGTTCATAACAGTGTGGGCAGGTCATCTTTAGAGAGGCCCGCTGATGTACACAAAGTGCTTGAGTTTGGAGAGCCATCTCCATAACAAACGGTTGGAGGGCGAGGTATTGAGGAGATACACATGTCTCCCCTCTACAGGGTCCTCTCCTTCTTCGGTGTGTTTCCACACCCTTACCAGGTCCGTTTGCATCATTTGTTGCAGCGCAGTGGAAAATCCCTCCATCGTGAGGGCAGCTGGTTTGTTTTGGCAGGTGCCGGCCTCACCGCACTTATCAGCAGTGCCTAAACATGCAGGGTTTTTCTCAAACATTGTATCTCATCGTTGTTTAAATCTGATGTCTAAGCCATTTGGCTGGTGCCCTCACATAAAGAAAGCAATCTTGAATCTAACATCAGCCTTTGGGTATACACGTTCGTTCATTCAAGATAACTATAGTGAAATGTATTGTTATATTGTGTGTGTGTGTGTGTGTGTGTGTGTGTGTGTGTGTGTGTGTGTGTGTGTGTGTGTGTGTGTGTGTGTGTGTGTGTGTGTGTGTGTGTGTGTGTTTGCAGGTGAAGTGGAGTGGCAGTCCAGTTGAGTATAGTCTTGAGGGAGAGTTTCCAGAAATGCTCTTCACTATCAACAGGGAAGGAATCATTTACCTAAATGCTCCTCTGGACAGAGAAACACAGGACCAGGTAAAAGATAAAAAAAAACTTATTTCACACTTTTATAGCACTAAATCTGCAAAACCCTGTCTGAATGTTATGAAAAGAGAAACTCAAATGTACAATAGTTAAACTCTTATGCAATTTTGTTGTTTTGCTTTTAAATATTTAAATGATACGTGAACAAGAATGAGAGTCTGGTGTTTTTCCAACCCCATTTTTACACTCTTTATTATTTATTGATGCAAATTTTTTACCCATTTATATTTATTTATTTAATCAAGTAGTCCAGCTGGGATGTTAAAGCTTGAGCCGAGTCCTGCACTCAAGCACGTTTTTGACAACACACCAAATCCTTTGTCATGCTTGAGGATTAAAAGAACTAGTAAATATATAGTGCGCCTAAATATACCGTTCTAAATCCCAATTGTTTGTTACTAATCACACAGTGTTGTTACATGTCTTCACTCCTCCATCTATGTAACTCCCCCAACTACCACATTCACACACAGAAGAATACAGTCACCAGTGCTGTGTTAGAGTCATTAATATTGTTGCGTTCACACAAATTTCAGTTATTTACAATATAGTGACAGCCTCATTCTATAACTGAACTCACACCAGTAAATTTTCAAGACTCATAACCAGTGGTCTGTTACATTATACAGTGCGAGAGAGCCCCTCTGCGGCATGTTGTGGCTTTTCATGAATGGTTCCGGTAATATTCAGAGATGCAACTATGAGCTTTGTGTTATCTGAAGGTTTAAATCCAGTCACTGTCCTTTATCAGAGCTACTCCAGACAGTTTATTTGGTCTGTGTGTGACTCAAATCCCCTCCTTACTGAGGTATAACGTTTAAACCTTCTGTTGATTAATTAATGTGGAACGCTTCAGTTGAACTGTTGTCATGTCACATGTGATAAGACTTTGCAATTTTGGATGTCGCCATCTTTGATATTTACTTTAATCACTGTCAATATTGTTAAAGGTGATCACAAATACAATACGAGCTTGACTTCAGTTGCACTTTCATACAGACAGCAGCCCCTACCATGAACAGAACATTTCAAGACTTGAAATTCCAGTGTTCCAGTGTAAATATGTCTGCTGACTAGAGGTTCCTCGCCATCATATAACTAGTTACTTTTTCACATCCTCAAATTTCTAAGTAAGCCTATGGATTTACCCAACAGGTGTTTTAGACACAGAGAATCAAACATATTTTGAATATATTCTTATTTTATTTTTAATCATTTTGTCTATTCAATACGTAGTACATTTGGGATTTCAGTAAGCGAGCATGATTTGTTTTCATCATGTACTCCAGGCCATACTGATTTATTTCCAAATGAGACTTCACAGGAATCCCTTTTCCCCTTTTAGTTTCATATTGACATAGTGGTAGAGAAGCCAGATGGCAGAGAGATTGCTAAGCCCGTGGAGCTTCGAGTGATGGTGGGGGACGCCAATGACAATAGGCCCACTTTCCCACAGATGCAGTACCACACTGTGGTCAAGGAGCTTGCAACTAAAGGTTAAACACACATACGCACACACTATATAAATGCTATTTAAATACTAAAACAAAGCAGGTGTAGGGAGTGGTTTGATCTTCTGCTCGCAGGTACAGAGATTCTCACAGTCCAAGCAGCTGACAACGACGATCCGAAAACTGATAACGTGCGCATATTTTATCGGCTGGTGGGCCAGATGCCTGAGACTCCCCGGAATTTGTTCCGAGTGGACCGGGACTCGGGAGTGATCACAGTGCAGGCGGACAGCATGGAGGGCACCGCTCCACAGTACACACTCACCATCACGGCAGAGGACGCTAAAGGTCGACGCATCCCCAACACTGCTCAATGCTAAATTAGTCTAGTAGAATGGCACCATGTAATTAAAAAGGTGTCATTTTGTGCAATTTTCTCTGATTGGTTTGTTTGATTAGAGATGCCTTTTTTTCAGATTTCACATTGTGATGCTCAAGCATAATTTCATATAACACTTGAGGTAGTTACGTAGTTATGCAGCATGATGGAGCTGCTATAATTGATCTCTGTAATTTTATGGACCCAAATAATGGCTCTCAAAATGTCACTTCTTTCCACACACAAAGTGTGACTAGTGTGTCAGCTGACATAAATAATATGCCATGTAGAATCTGATATGCTGTCGCACAGTAACATGAGATCTTGCAAGACTTTTTATGTCACTTGATATTAAAGGCAGTCAACAGAACTAACAATATTGTTATTAATGGATAATCAATATGTTCTCTGACTTTATAACAATATGTTTCTCAGGACTAAACAGCTCCTGCACTGTCTTAGTCAAAGTACTGGATGAAAACAATAACCCACCAATCTTTTCCCATCATGAGGTATGGACTGTGCACTACTGCTATGTCTCTGTTATATAGTATTTTCAGTTTTGTGGTTGAGATCAATTGCCTTTAGACCCTGTTGATATTTTCCCTGTCACCTCCATGTGTGTGTGTGTGTGTGTGTGTGTGTGTGTGTGTGTGTGTGTGTGTGTGTGTGTGTGTGTGTGTGTGTGTGTGTGTGTGTGTGTGTGTGTGTGTGTGTGTGTGTGTGTGTGTGTGTGTGTGTGTGTGTGTGTGTGTGTGTGTGTGTGTGTGTGTGTGTGTGTGTGTGTGTTTGTACAAGACCTGTGTTCTAGAAAATGGATTTACAGAGAAAGATTAGATAAAGAGCTTTCAGGGGGAATCCATGCTTTAATCTCAGGCTTATGGACATGTAATAATTTAGCTGGGAGTGTTTTTTTTTTTTTTTTGAGCACAGCAAATGGACAACATTCACAGCTATAATTGGATGACACCAATTAAGTTTATTCAGATGAACTCTGCATTGCTTGCCTACAAGCCATTTTTCATTCACTTTTATTACGTCTTGCACTGTTGAAAAGCAGAGTATTGTTTCTACTAACAGAGTTATTGGTTTATTTTATTTTCAAGATTGTTATATTCAAGGTATCAGATCTGTACCTGAAAGTATATTACATTTAGGAATGAATGATGCATATAATTTCAATTATCAGCCAACTTTATATTATATATTTTTTATTTATTTGTATCAGTTGATATCGGATACATTCTCAGTTTTAATATTTAGATTAAAGGGATAGTTCACCCAAAACTGAAGATTCTCACCCTCATTTCAACCTGCATGCATTACTTTCTTCTGCAGAACACAAAAGAAGATTTGTTTTGAAGAATGTTGGTAACAGTTTAGGTTCCCATTGACTTCTATTGTATTTACAGTACAAATGTTTGTTTACCAGTATTCTTCTCCTTCCATAATACTTCAAAATATCTTCTTTTATATTCCACGTGTGAATTTTTTTTATTTTGGAATGACACATAAGGGTGAGTAAATCATGGAAGAATTTTCATTTTTGAGTGAATGTGTGATGGCGAAGGTAACGTCTTTCGGTCTTAACATTTATAAATCAATTAATATAATAGTTAATCGTCAAATTGACCATAAACAAACAAAATCACTTGTGGCATTTAACGTTTTTAGGTTTCTCTTTTTTTGACAAAATAGTGCAGACATGTAAAATCAGTTTTAGTTTATAGAAAAGTTATAAATATAAATTATAGAATATTTTTTTTAATTATCAACCAGAATAATAACATAATTTTTCACCGTATCTATATTGGCCAGAATATTAATATGAGTACAAATTGCATTGAGTAAACAAATCAAATATAATAAACTGTGCTGTGATGTTATTGTCGAGCATACGATCAAATGTTTGCATAACATATATGATTCTCCTATTTTTGGAAAAATGTATTATCCTGAGGTGATGTTCTAAATATGACCTCTTACTAATTTGTAGCACTATCTATTTATGGTGCATGAGCGCATATGTAGAACAGCCTTAAGCGCCTTTCTTATGTCATCATCTTTGTTCACTGATGCGGCCGAGTTGAATAATAAACAGTGAGATACTCACTGACTACAGTGACGAGAAGAGATGAGCAAAGGGAGAGATGGAGAGCAGATGCAGGATGGAGACAGGCAGTAGTCCTGATTTCTGGAAAATACCCGGCGTGTTTACGCCTACGTGTTGTGAATAATACAGGAGATGTACGTGGGTGCAGACAGAGTACTGGTGTGAAGATGGAGGGCAGCAGCAGTGGAGAGGTGAAAAAGCAGCGCTGGCTTGAATTCAGTGTGTATATTTAGATCCGCTTTGAAAGAAGAGGAAGACATGCCCTTTTCTGCATTCTGGAAACATCCATAAAGCTCTCTGTGTTTTCATTATGTATCCCCTAATTTAGTTGACAATGAGTTTTAGGCACTAGGATGCAGCCAAAACTTCTTAGAGGAATGATGTTTTGATGAATGGTGCTGGACTTACATTAATGAACAGCATTGTTTGCAGAAATACAGTACACATAAACACACATTTTCTACTCTCTTGCGAGACACTTTCCTTATTTTTATTTCACTCTCTCTTAAAGTAAAAACATTTTTAGAAGGTCATGGCTGTCTGACAGGAGTTTAGTTTGGAAGTGCTGGGGGTGTGTTGACAGTCCTTGGTTGTAAGACTCTGAAGTTATCAATGTCAGCAACACTATGCCAAGTGGCCGAGGTTGTCTAGTTAGGTGTTGTTAGCTCCTGCTGGTAGATGTTGTAACTACACCATCTGAATTCAGAAAGCATCTTTCTCCACTGACAGCTATTCTGTGAAAAAGTGGGACTGAGTGCAGGCGGCCCAGAGCTATCGGGTCCACAACATTTTGTATTATAATTACTGTTGAAAACAGTTATGCTGCTTAATATTTTTATGGACACTGCGATACATCTTCTTCAGGTTTATCAGAACAGAATTTATTTGAAACTATATAAATGTATTTTCTGTTACTTTTGATCAAGGTAAAGGGATATTTCACACAAAAATGAAAATTCTATCATCATTTACTCTATAAAATCTGTATGTATTTCGGTAACACTTTATAATAACTGCACGCTATGTATCATTAGGTAAGCATTAGTAAATAGTCAGTTCATCCTGTATAAAGCATTGTCCCAACATTAATAGTCCTTAGTAAGCAGTTTATAAATACAGCTATAAATGCCTTGTTCTTTATTTATAAACATCTCTATTATAAAGGAGATTTAAAGGCTCATTCATCTTACTAACAGAAAAAATAAACACTGGGATACATAGCTCAGAAATATTTATTTCAAGATGCAAAAGAATGAAACTGTACACTTTAATTTATATTTTTTTCTATGAAATTGCAGAGGTTTATTTTAAATTTGTTATCAAGTGTACAGTTGTACAGTTTAATTTTTTGCGTCTTGAAAAAATATTTCTGGGTTCTGTATCCCTCTGTGTTGTGTTTGTTTAACTTTTCTGTTTGGGAGATAAATGATCCTTTAAATCTGCTTTGTAAATGCTTAACAAGATATAAATAGTCCTCACTTTAGATGAGCTCACAAAAATAGATGGCTGGTAACTACTAAATATTTTATAACTACCTGACTTAATCATGAATTACAGCAGGGATGTGTGTTAATAAAGCATTTATTAACACACTGAGCAACTATACACTGATTTTAAATGTACATTTAAATAGTTTATTAATCATTTACTTACACTTTCTAAATTAACTTATGAACCACTGACAACTCCTAAATAACTGGTTTGTAAATAACGTAATAATTTAGAAATTATAAATTGATCTTAAATAAAGTTTGATAATACAATTATTAAACATTATAGATATGCTCAAGAACAAAACATGTACAGCTGTATTTATAAACTGCTTACTAATGCATATTAATGTTGGAACAATGCTTTATAAAGGATGAATTGACTATTTACAAATGCTTAACTGATGATTCATAGTGTGCAGTTATTATAAAGTGTTACCTGAATTTATTTAATGTGTTTAATGCAAAAAATAAGATATTTTGAAGAATCTTGGAACAACTTGAGGGTGAGTAAATGATTACAGATTTATTTATTTATTTATTTTTGTTCTAAATAAATGTTTTTTTTTTTTTTAAACCTTACTGACCCCAACATTTTAACAGTAGTGTTTATGTAATGTTTTATCACATTAAATGTTATGTTTATCTAAACTGGAGAACACTCAAAAATTACACATTTTATGCAGACATTTGTTCATTGTGTTTTGCCTTAGAAACCTAAATATTATTTAAAGGCTCTGAACATAAATTTTCACAAATATTCTATTTTCTAATCACACACTTTTTAATGATTTCTTTATTCTCCATTTTACATTAGGGAACACATATTCACTATTAACTAAGAGTTTTGCCTCAACAACAAAAAAATCCTAATTTGTTGCTTATTAATAGTTAGTAAGGTAGTTGTTAAGTTTAGGTATTGGGTAGGAAGGGATCTAAAATATTGTCATGTAGAATAAGGCATCAATATGTGCTTTAAAAGGTACTAATAAACAACCAATATGCTTAGTTATATGGATCTTAACAAGCAAGTTAATAGTGAGAATTGGTCCTTAAAATAAAGTGTTACCAAAATCGTTCATTCATTTCTCTCTCTCTAGTATGGACCCTTCCACCTGGCTGAGGACTCCTCAGTGGGCACCACAGTCACTGTAGCGTCAGCATGGGATGCAGATGAGTGGGGTGGAGACAGCTGGCAGGTGGACTACAGACTTGAATCTGGGAACGAGGAGGAGGTTTTCACTCTAGTGACTGACAGACAGACCAATGAAGCTGCCCTCATCCTTGATAAGGTATCGTTTCTGCCCCAATACTAATGTCAGTCATACAGACAAACATTAAACCAAGTTGCACTTGTTTTAAAGAATGCACTTTTAAAGCACAAGCACACATTTCAATAAAGGTGTTGGGAAAAGCTTAGGATTTTTTTTTTAATTGCTCTCAGTGGTCTGTTCTTTTTCACCGAATTAGGGAAAAAATCTTGAATTATCACCCTGACATAATGTGATTGTTCTTTGTTTATACAACTTTTAATCTGTGATCTGAAATTGATGTTCTGTCTGAAACGTCTAAACACATCCAAGTCAGCCACATGCAGTTTTGTGAAGTGCTTACAGAATGGGACTGACACTGCAGATGCTCATCGTCAAATCGTCAAAATGTATGATTGTTCATACTCTTGAGTTACTATAATTATCTCGGTGTTTACCTTCGCTGAACAGTTTCATTTATACTAGCTGGTATTTTTATAGGTAATGTTAAGCACATGATGAGGTTTAAGTGTTAAGTTGCTCACCACTCAGCCCTCAAGAGTTCAGACACTGCTTTTCAAACAAAATATTTCTCAAAGTGTTTATATACTGTTCAAAAACGATACTGTGAACTAAAAATGCAGTAAAAAATAGCCGAGTTGGTTAAAATGGCTCATGTAAATAAATTACCAGAAAATGTCTAGGATCATTTGTTTTCAAATACCACTTGGTTTGATCAGACACAGTTAAATTTATACATATTATGTGGGGCTTAGGTTTTGAAATACTTTTTGAGGTCATTATTTAGAAGGCCATTCATCCAGGGCTCAAGGCCTGATCCACACTGTGACCCACATTCCCTTCAGGTGATGCAGTTGTTCCACTGATTAGTGTCACTGGTTGCCTTGATCTTGACTCTCTCCACTCTATATGTGATATACGATAGTTTGATCCATTCCTGACATCTTTTATTCGTGTTTTGTCAGATTGAAAGCTGGCAGATGAGTTGGGTTTCTGAATCCTTATATTTACTTATATGTCAAGGAACTGAGCCATTTGTTTTACCATGTGTTCATATGTGTTCTCGATTACTCTGCACAACTCTCTCTGTTGTTGTTCTGTAGCTCAGAAATTAAGTAGATGTATTGTATTCTTAATTAGAAAGCACTAATTACACTATGTCATGTTTGCAGCATAGACAATCGACGCTGTAGACCACATATATTTTGTATTTCTCAGTAGAAGAACTGGTTTTAGGCAAACAACAGTGATATTGTTGCCTTGTTAGAGTATGTTTTTACAGTTGTCAAGAGCTAGTATGAACACTTTGTTTGTGTTCGTTTTATGCAGGGATTGGCTGAGGATTAGAGAACAGCTCATTTCTTGTCCATGGTGACAAGTGTGCTAAACACACTCATGTGTTCTGAGTGGAGCAAAAGAATAGAGCTTTCTGTAACATTGTTAGAAATGCATTGTTGTAAAAAGAGAGCTTCTTAAACTGAATTAGTCAAAGGAACATGTCAAAAAGGGTCTCTTTTTTCTGATGTCGTAAAGTTGAATCTGCAAGGTTGTGTGATTTGTGGAGAAGTGGCCAATGAAGTGCTCATCAAACACTACAACCAGGTTTCTGGTTGCCATTTGATTTGTAGATCCTAGTTGTACAGGACACTGTTGTTGTGGTTGACTGATTGGTTGGCTGAGATAACATCTGGAATAAGGGCAAAGAATGGCAGAATATCAGGGTCTGGTCAGAATCCTGTCTGCTCTTTAAAATACAAGTGAATTAAGTGACTTAATTAATTCAATTAAGTTAAGTTTGGATGTAATATTACTAGTGGAAAAAATGGTAATGCTGTTCATTTCCAGTCAGTAGCTAATTTTCTCCTTTCTGGGAACATAAACTCAAATTCAGCATTTGCACTACCACTGACAATTTCAACAAACAAGCTTTAAAGGTGAAGCCTTGAGAATTAAGTTGACACTTACAGGTATGGACAAACAAAGAGTGTTTTGACATTGGTAATGGCGTGTCATTACCGCCCACTCTCAGATCGACATTTATCTGCATTCTGTTACCTTTTGTATCACAGCCCTGTTTTCCTGGAAGACAGCCCAGTGTATACAGTCAGAGTGATGTCAGCAGCTTGTGCGCATCCACATAAATATCTGACCTTCAGTTGGATGAATAACATCAGAGCATACAATGGGTCATTCAGAACCTGATTTGAACACATTTTACCTTCAGAAATGCAGTTTGACACATTGTGATGACTAGTGAGACACTCTCAAATGGTGTGATTTTGTCCTGGTCTAGTGTGCTGGTACAGATTATGAAGAGAACTGTCTGTGAAAATCAGAGCACTGCTTTTTTTGTTCTTTGTTTAAATTACAGATTGCCATTATTTTCTCATGAAGCCATCCTTCATGCATTAAAAAAAACTACTAACAGTGTGTTCATTTGTGTGCAGGTGCTGGACTTTGAGCGGGAGAATGAATACATACTGGTGCTGAGCGCTCAGAACCCAGTGGCTCTGGTCCGAGGCAGATATGGACCAGCATCCACAGCAACTGTAACCATTTTTATCGATGACATCAATGAAGGGCCCGTTTTGTCTCAAAGTCATTATGAAGTCACTGTCAGAGAAGGGGAGGAGCCAGGACGTGTTATTGCCACAATCAGAGGTTATGACCCTGACTCTCATCCAATTAGGTAAGGTTTTATTTCACTCATTTAAATTAGTACAACTACCTATCACAATACAAATTGTATCTATACATCGATTCCCACCCTGCAACATGTTCCAGCTGTCCTTTTCATTAATAAACTATGAGAGATTCCACAAATGAATAAATCTCAATTGACACAAATACCACATTCTCAAAATCTAAACCACACGGAGGTAATTCACTATTTGCTTAAAAACTAAAACTCGACTCTTAATCCAGAAGTGTACACCTAAATTTAAGTGTGCCGAAGCATGATTTAATATATTGAATGTGTCTTATTGTCATTGTCAATTACTGTGGTCTGTTCAGGTTGTAGATTGTACACGATGTACGAGCAGGTGTTATCCTGACGTTCAGATGTTGCCACATAATTTAATGTACCTGACATGACTGATTCTGGTTCATTGACTAGACAGCAGGGGAAGTAGTGCATAAAATGAAAGGCATCTGGTGTGATTTCAGTGGACTGCCTCAAGAATAGTTACTTGTTCATATAGGTTTCAATCATACATTTTCCATTGGAAGGTGGAAAATATTTTGAATCTTTACCTAAAATACAGTAAAAACAGTAATGCTGTAAAATATTATTACAATTTAAAATAACTGGTTTCAGGATTCTTTGAGGAACAGAAAGAACAGAATGTTTTTAAATAAAAACTTACGTAACAAGTCTTTACTGTCACTTTTGATTACTTTAATGCATCCTTGCTGAATAAAAGTATCCATTTATTTGTCTTTTTTGTTTAGCATTAACATTTCTGTAACCCTTTTTTCCCCCAAAGACATCCTTTTTTGTATTATAATCCATATTGTTATAATTGGAAAACAGTCAATGACAATGTAAACAGACAGACAATGATTCAAAATTCAAATTCCCACTGTTTCCTCAGGTATTCGCTGAGAGGAGACACTAAGAAATATTTCTCCATTGGGAAGTACTCAGGAGAGCTCAAGACGGTCCAGGCTTTGGACAGAGAGGAGAACAGCACCTACACCATGGAGGTGGTGGCTGAAGATGGGCGTAAGATATATTTTACCCCCTCCTCTTGCTGGGCATTCACTGTGGATGGCTGTCAATTCATGTTGTTTGTTTGAATAAACATGTCCATCAAACTGAAGTTATTATATAGAGCAAGTACAAGAAGAAGATGCTATCAATGCGAGACATCTGGGGAAAATCAACATCTCTCAGCTTTCTCTCTTTCAGAGTCATCAGAGCTGCCGAGACACTTGACATTTCAAAACGCTGTGACAGGCTCTTTTCAGTATCAAATCTCATTGAAAATTCTGGGCCACATCCACACGCCGCGAGAGAAATCTCAGACATTGTAACTAGCAGTGAATGAGTCACCAGCTGAGATGATTCGGCTTGTGAGCGATGTGTGTGTGGTATAGAACTCCACATCTTTCCTCCGCACCTGAAAATAGGGCGCAGATCAAAGATTTGAGGTGTGAAGGTCACACGGTTCACCCTCCAATTACCTTCTACCACCATCAGCGCTCTCAGATGAGAAATCAGTCCAGTCCTGAATGCTCAGTCACAGATGTTTACGGGGGAGAAAAAGGAGAGAGATGAGATGAGAACAAGAGATATGACTCACAACTCCCTGTCTTGCGTAGTCTTGAGTGTTGAAGCAGGGTCGAAAATGAGAGGGAGGGTATAAGCGGAGGAATAAAGAAACTATAGATGATAGACAAAAATAATTGACCTTGGTATCTGAGAGCTTCTGACCTTCAAGGAATTGTATTTTACTCTGAGCTGCTGAAAGAGATGCATAAAAACAGACAGAAAGGGCTACAAAGCTGTAGGAAGGAAATTATGCTACATGCTTTTCAGATTATTTTGTGCTTGAATATTTTATTTATTTATATATATATATATATATATATATATATATACACACACAATTCATTCAGTGTGATGTTTGATAGGTTATTGCAATATTCTGCCTGTGGTAAAGGACATTTTCGTAGTTAAAGGTGAAGTATGTAGTTTCTGCACAAAATAAGGAGTATTCTTATGCTTACAATATCTAATTTATTAAACAGCTAACGTGTGCCAGAAACTTAAATTGAGCTTACATGTCAAGAAGAAACTTTACAAGTTCGCCATTTTTATTGAAACCCAAACTTTCCATTTAATTTAACTTTTAAAAGCACCGCCAAATGTTTATCCTTGTTTTACTATGTTATCTATCTCTGTATATTTTGCAAATATACACATTTTGACTTGCATTTCTTTAAGCAAATCTGAATTTATTTTCCCATATAACGCATCACACTGGCTAAACACCGCCTGCCTGCAACAGTAGCTTATGCCCCAATCTTTCATTTCAGATTAGGCTGAGAAAAGGTTTACAAATCTGAGCAGTGGAAGTTCAATGTTTACAATTTTGGGGGAGATAAACCCATGGATGACATAGTTATAGTAGTCAATGAACAACAAACTTGATTAAGAGACTGAATTTTGACAGAGAAATCCTTTAAGGTCTGGTCTTTAACTTGTGAGTCATTTATGTGTCATTCGTTAGTGAAGGGGCTTCAACAGGGGATCCATCAGCCAGTACCACAGGAGATCTGCCAATTATTGATCATCTCAAACTAAACTATATTAAAGCCTATTTAAAAAATGTTAACAAAAATACAATTTTAAGTTAAGCAATTCTATAGATAAGAGGCTAAAATTCAGGTCAATATATTAATGTATTTGCTATATAGGTGTCCTAACAAAATATGTTAATACATAAAGTATGACTATATGAATGTTTTTGCAGGACAGGCTTAAAATGCAAACACTCAGTTAAAGAAGTTCATATGAAATTAGTTGCAGTTTTATGTATTAGTTTGCTGGTGGCTCGCTAGTATTTTATCCTTGATCTTTTTTCTCCTCCCTCTTGCATGCAGTTTGTAAAATCATGTAGTCTATGGAGTTTTTCATCTGTTGTGATTCTGACAGTAAGAGTTGTTATTTGCAAGATAAATATGTAAGTTGGATATTCCTTTTCAAATCAGTTTTTAAATGTTTTATAATACTGTAGCGCTCTCTTGGTTAAACGCAGACTGCGTATTTAGCATCAGGTTAATGTCTGTTTTAAAACATCTCCTGCAGTGAAGATAGCAAAGAAACAGTACAAGAAGCAGCTTATTCATACAATGGCTGAAGTTGTATATTTTTTATGGACAGTATATTAATAATGCATGGCTTAATTGAGACATGGCATATAGTATGGATTCTAAAAGGACAGTTCACCCAAAAATTAAATTTTGTCATAATTTACTCACCCTTATTGGTGAGTAAATTATGACAAACCTTTATGAATTTCTTTATCTCTTGTTGTGCATACAGTGAAAGTTAATGCTCACCAAAACTGTTTGCTTACCGACATTCTTCAAAATGTCTTCATTTTTGATTGAGCTATCCATGTAAGAGTTTCCAAACAGCAACATACTGAAATACAAATGCACACTTAATACAGCTCAAGATGAAAATGATTAATATGTTGGGCCACCTCTTCTCCCCTTCAGGTAACTCCTCTTTGTCAGCCTCCACGCTGGTAACAGTGCACATTCTGGATGTAAATGACAACAGCCCAGTTTTGGTGGGCGATTACTCCTGGAAGTACCTGTGCACACCTCACTGGGAGGATCAGGCTCTGGTGTTGGCCTCTCGGGACAGCGATGGGCCCCAGCATGGAGGAAGGCTCAACTTCTCCCTCCGCAGTGATGCCACTGTCCACCGCAACTGGAAGCTCACTCCCATCAATGGTTTGTCTCTTTCTTTACCCACTTCCAGCCCTCTCTACGTATTGAATAAGTTGAATGTGAAGTGACAAATCTCCCCTATCGCCCAAGAACTACATAACCCATATTTAAACATCTATTTGTCTGTCAGTCATTTCAAAAATACATGTCAGACAATCTTAACTGGCCCAAACCTTCTATAATCACAATAGCGCTGACATGCCCGGTTATGTTGACGACCTCTAGCAATGACGTCAATGTGGATAAAATTAGAGATTTGAAAAGAAAAAAACTGCTGTTCTGTGGCTGTAACATCCATGCAGGCAAATTGAGACGTCATCAGAACTGGGTGTAATGCTTTCCACCTGCTGAATCACACACAGTGCAGGTCTGGGGAAAAGAACGTACTGACAAAGAAGGAAATTGCCCTCCATGTCTAATGTCTTCAGACGAATCTGTGTTGGATGTAATAAGCGTAATGGCTCTTTCCTGATAGCTTCAGGCATCATTAATGTGCCAAGCTCATGCCGGTGAGCAGCTTGACTTAGTTGCAGCATCTGAGTCACGGACCAGAATCAAATAGATTTTGATTCTATTGTTCACACCTTTTCTTTCGTGCTCAACTTTTTCCTCTTGGTCTGTGGCTTAAGCCGGGCTCACACTGTGCAATTTTTTTTAAAGTAATTTATTACTTGTCAGACTGTACGAACATGATGATCATGTCACATTATGGGATCTCAGTTGTCAATGATATGTCAGACGACAGTCAAGACAAGTTAAAAATGGGAGAAAACGCAAGAAAACTTTTGAAGAAGAGTTTTTTCGGACATTCATTGTAGGGGTAGTCTCACTGCAGGACTGTTGAAATTTGATCACAACAGCCATTAATCGGCTGTTGGTGAACATGTCAAACCAGCGATCAAAGACTACAGATTTTAGCCTTGGATTATAGGAATCTTTTCGGATTTTAAAAACTTGTCTCAGACAACCAAATCGTGGCCAAAATCGCACAGTGTGAGCCAGGCTTAAGTATTTCTCAATTTTAGTTTTTTGCCTTGTTGTTATAGAATAAAAAGGCCCCCTCTAGTGACATGGGGTAATTATGTTGCCTTTAATTTATATGATCTCACAGCTGGGGCCGGTTGGTTGAGAGGCTAAAAGTGTACTTTCATTGACTTTTCATCTAATTGATCTTTAGACATCCAACAGTGAGTTTCTTTTTTTCCACACCTCTCTCTCTCTTCTTTTTTTTTTACTCATCCAGCTTTACATGCTCCATCATGAAGGCGTGTTGAGAATGATGGTGAGGGATGACGTAGTCTGGCGTCTGTAGGTCTCAATTTATATTTCACCCTGAACACGCGTCTTTGCTTGTGTGATGCGTGTGTCCACTCATGACACAAGCCCATGCACATCTTTAATGTCTGATGGAGTTCAGTTCCTGAATTTGAAGCTGAATTTGAAAATTTAAAAAATAAAGATAAAAAATTGCTAATAAGAATAATCTGCTTGCCTGTATTTAGTATGCATCATCAGTAAGGTGAACACTGAATTTTATATTTTCAAAATCTCATCGTTAAGTGTTTTTCATATTAAGAGTTTCGGTATGTCCAGCTGTTTTTGTGATTGAAAAAACTGTCTGGTGCTGTATATGGATTACACATGCACAAAATATGAGGTCTGATCATATATATTTGTTTTTGTTCATTTGAGAGGTGATCGAAATATTCAAGGCTTGAAACAGATTTGAAAAATAACACACTTGTGCTGCAGTTTTCACGGCCTCCATGCCAGCCACGTGAATGAAAACTATGAATAGGCCCAATAGATAGTTGTAGTGTACTGTCTATATTGTGCAGAATAAATTTCTTTAAGTGCTTCCACCAGAAAGCTTTTGGTGTGGAGGCCTTGGGCAACATATCGGCCACCTCTGACAGGAGAGATACCTGTGAGAGATAATCCTGTACTAGTTTAGTACAGGTGACCTCTTTAGTCCCCTGTTGACTAGCACATTAAAGGACTCTAGTGTCAAAGGACACTAGTGGGGCTTCTTGGACCATTGATAAGAGTGAGCAGAGACTGATAGCAGCCCCTTGTTTACTGGACTGAGTTCTTGCTTTTGCGTCACACGGCCAGATCCTGATTGGGCAGAGTGAGGAGTTTTTCCATAAGATTTACTCAGCAGCATTACACTTGACTGCTTGACTTAGCTTAATGTTCTGTCACCTAATTATTTTTGTTCATGTCAAGGGTAAATATTATAACTCATATTCATAACTAGAGAAAATTCATATGTGTACAGACTTTTGATGCTGGCTTGACAAAGCCTCATCTGAAAGTTTAACAGTTTAAAGTATGATGGATATTTAGATGTTATACAGCGACCTTGACATTGAATGCAATATTTAGCATGCTGCTAGCATTGTCTTAGTATGTTACTAACAGATTGTAACACATTATTGGAATGTTATAGCAAATTGTTTAGCTGTTTTAGCACATTTCTAGCATTTTAGCATGTTGCTAACATGTTTTAACCCATTATTGGCACGTTGCTAGCTAGCATGTTTTATTAACATTGGGGCTACTAACTTGGCTACTAGCATATTTTACTGCATTGCTTATATTGATATGTTGTCAAGCCAACAGAGCAATAAAATTGTTCTTTATGACTAATCTTTCACGGAAATATAAGCTGGGATCTAATTTCTTTCCACAGACACTCACACCAACCTGTCTTTGAATGTCCCATACCTGCCTCCAGAGGTTTACATTGTACCCTTTACCATCTCAGACAGCAGCTCTCCACCCAGAAGCACATTCATCAATCTGCCAGGTAACGTTAACGCACAGGGACTAACATAGAACTGAATTAATGAAAAGAGAGCATGTTTACGTAAAGAACGAAACCATGCGTCATTTCATTACATTCATACATTGCTTTCACTAGCTGTCTGAACACAGTGTTAAATGGGCTCACTGGAGACTGTAATGTTTACTGGAGGTCACAAATTACATTTTTAAATTTAGATCTCTCACAATGTTCCCCCGACACATAAAGAACGCAATTAAGCCACATTTCCATGATAAAGCAAGCAGAGTCACGCTATTAAAAAATTACAAATAAGCTTAATGACTGTTCTGAGGATATTTGTGAAACAAATAATTTAGCACTAATGTCACTCAGTATCTGTAATAATGGAATAATTAAATTTTTGTCTCATAAAATTTACTGATGTGACTGTGAGCATAGCCACAGGAACGTATTTTGAGCAGGGGGGCTGAGAAATAAACGGGGGTGGGGTCATGTGACAAGAGTGATGCGAGACACTATGATCCAAAAGCGCAATTTTTGTTCATAATGGTTTCATTTCGATTAATATAAGCAAGTTTTTCTTTATTGTTGCTGTTTTCATAAATAAAAAAATAAAACAATGAACACAACGCATTTGTTTTAAAAGAGAGAAAAGACCTTGTACAACGCAAGTAAGCTATATCTGTCTTATTCATTTTGTTAATAAAAGTTAGATGTTTAATATAGGCCTATGCGAATTTGCCATTGTATTATTTTATGGCTGATGTGTTTTAATTAATAGGCTAATAATGAACCACAAACTATGATCATTTTAAAGAAAGGGGAAATCCAAAAAACGTTTATTTATTTGCGTTACAATGCGGGTAAAACATATTTCCCTTATTCATATTGTTAATAAAAGTTCAAAGTTTAATATAGGCCTAAGTGAATTTGTCATTGTAGGCTATAGACTTTTTTATTATTAATAATAACAATAATGAGCCAATAAGCATTCGTTTGAAGTAAGGGGAAATCCAAAAACCTTTTATTTATTTGTTACAACGCGGGTATGTTTTTTTCAGTCAGTTAATAAAAGTTTTATGTTTAATATAAGCTACTTATACTGATGTTGTGTGGGATTTTTTATTTTTGTTTCATTAAGAGTAATACTGAATACTGAATCAACCTTAAGCATTAATTTTGTTCCAAGAATAAGAAATATCTAACGTTAAAGATCAAAATAAGCGCTGCAGATGCGAGACTGCTGCTGAGGTAAATAGACGCTCTCGATCTTTCTCTGCTGTATCTTTGCAATGGCTTTAGACATGGTCGTTAGTTATTGATTTGGGCACGGTGCAGGTAATAATATGATAAAAAAGTCATGGCATAAAACAACTTCCTAAGTCAGTTTAAGTTTAAACAACTTTCACAATCAATTTGACTCAACTTAAATAATTTTATACTGTTGCTTATTGTCATTGTAAGCTTAGGCCTCTTTTTTCTATTAATTTTAATGAATATACAAATTAATCAAATGAGTTTTATTTATTTTCTGTTACAAAATTATCATTAATAATTATTTAAAACAATTTAAATGCTAAAAAACAAGATATAATCTAAATCATATATAGTGAATTGTGTTTTATTTAATATATCAACACTACCAAAAAACAAGCAGTGTTATTCTAATTACAGAATAAATAATTATTGAGTCAAAAAGATTGTGAATCAATGCTGTGTGTTTTTGTTTCTGCTTTGTCATGCATTCGCATTCATTGGCTTATTAGATTCTCTCTTAAAGCGTCCTGTTCACACAGTCTCCAGTGATGCATGGCATGGCCACAGGTGCATGGCTCCTCTCTCTTTCCCTGTGACGGTCTCATCTTGTGTGACTCTCAAGCTAGATTCCCACGAGACCTCACCGATGCAATCACCCTCACCTAGTCCTCCATAAATATGTCCTATTTTCCTGTGTGCAACCATTGCCCCTCTAATGCATTTAAAAATAGCTCAATGGTCGTTGTTTTCTCTCACAGTGACGGTTTGCCCATGCAACGTGAGGGGGAACTGTAGAACAGCACCAAAACAGCTTCAGGGCATGCCCACTATTCAGTCAACAGTGGGCATCCTGCTCGGAACTCTGGGAGTAATAGGTGAGACACGTACACAGCTCGTTCAGAACATCCTGGAATGATTGGAAACGGAAGAGGATAACACAATTTGCAGTTCCTGCAATCACATGTTATGTTCTTGTTTACAGGCGTCATACTGATTGTTATATTTGTGAGATTGTCCTACCAGAATTCAACACCACCAAACAAAGGCTGCCAGGAACGAGTGCCACTTAAAGGCTCTCTCTAACTTCTGAGCATCCCAGACCATTTGGTCACTACAGTTTTGAAAGTAGCAAAAAGTTTTGAAACCATACGTTTTTGGTTTTACTGAAAAGTAACATATTAGACAGTATATATCGATTAGGACCACTGTGAAGAATTCAAAACTTCTCTCTACATGTGATATTTCTATGTTATTTATTTGTTTTTAATCTATGTAGTTACTATCTTTATTGCAATCATAGTTAATAATAATTAGTGGTGATTATAAACTTTGTGGGATCGATAAATAAATCAGTAAAAAAAAAATCTCTCTGAGTTGTGTGATTGATGAACTGAAATAAAAATCAGAAAACAAGCTCTTGTCTGATCACTCATTTACACTGAGCAAAACTTCACGAGAGCCTCAGATTTTCTTTATATTTCTGTTATTTGTATACAATCTACTCTGGAATATCATGTTTGCGATTAAAACCTTTGGAATGATAATTAAATATTTTTCTCCCCTCTGAGGAGTATGATCAATGTAGGTCAAATATGATAAACAATCTGTGTTTGATGATGTCTCATGTAAATAAGAAAATGGACTGACATTGAGAAAGCAAGAGAGAGCTTAACCTCATTCATGTTTTTTTCAGGCCAAGCTGTTTTAGAGATGGAAAATAATAACCCCATCCCCCGGGATAATTACCAGGCTCAAACAGTTTCATATTTAGTGAGACAGGAAAGATTACTCACAATCCCTTTTAGCCACCCATCTCCTGTTTATGTTGAGATGACACTGGCGAACGTGACCCAGATGACCTTACAACTATGCTATATATAGGCATTCAGTGCGCCAAAAATAGCCATGCCGCTGAGTGACGCTAAAACAGCAGCCTTCCCGCTACGACTGTAAATTAAACCTGTTTGGCATCGAATGTATAGCAGGCATTATTACATTTCCAGCCTCAGGTGCTCTTAAAATATCGGTAAGCGTGTCACATTGCCTCACGCTCTTCCTCTCATGTTGCTGCTAAATCTTGCCATGAGGAACTAATTCACAGGCAACAGATGAACAGTGTAGTCTCTTAGGATCTCTTTCATGAGTATGCTATTAAAGCATAGAATCATAATATCACATCCAGGGTTGTTCATTCCTCTGGGGCGTAAGGAAAGAATTGTAATGTCCAAAAACAACATGCTGATTATTTACCTTCAAGCAGAGTTCCCGATACAGACGTTTTCAGGATGTTCCCTTATGTAATCTTAAAAATACAACATGTACGCAAATACTACAAAATATGAATTGCTTTTGAAACTGTCAACACGTTATTTTGCTACGAACAACCCCATGAGGATTATGAATGGTTATGGTTGCGTATTTTTGAAGGGCAGCAGCCCAAAAGAATGTTTACAAAAAGACCCAGCCATTCGTAGGTCAAGCTTAATAATACTGTGAAAGGCAGGGTCTATATTTAGATTCTCTGGCCTTGTTTTAGTTCTCTTAGGATCAGATCAGTACAGCTGGCAAACAGGTCAGATTAAACTATCAACCAGCTAAAACTGTGAGCTTTACCTTTTAACCTCTGTCAAAATGTATGTACATTTTGTTATAAAGAGAGAAAATACAGACTGAAAAACAGGGTGTTTCCGGTTTAAATTATGATCACAAGGTAAAACAGATTAATAAAGACATATTTTTGTTTGGTTCCTATTGAACAATAGTTATATATAGAACAATACTATCTTATGACCTGAAACACTTTTATCATAGTGCATTACCCTTCACAAAGCCCCGCCCCCCCTTCATTACTGTTGTTTTATCCAACAAGCCATGGTCCTCTCACGCCACACATCATGTACTCGCACCGTGAAAAATACATCACGGAGAAAAAAGGGGAAACTGACAAGACAGAGCAGGTTACTTTAGGTATGAAACTAAGTGTCAACTTTCAAATTTGGTCTTTTTTTAAGAAATTCAAACAATAAATAGCATTTTGTGACTTTTTAATGTGTCGTGACAGATTGCTGTAGTGCCTCAGTTCAAACGGCAGTGAACTGATCTCTCTTCCTCTTTACTAGTTATAGTATGAAATAAACATGAATTAACATCAGAAAGGTGTCCTGTTTCAACTGCGGAAAGATGTCAATACACACCATATTCAAGTTAAGCACACCGTCGTTAATTTTCTCTTCGCTCTAGTTTGTTTGTCAGACAAAAATGGCAGTTTCAGCATCATGATTGGTCATTTCGCCTTTCAAAAAACTTCCCTGCAAAGGATCAAATTGTCCAGTAACATATTTTTAACACAACTCTATATGTATGACTTTCCTGACAAGCTTGCTTAGTAGCTCACATACAGCATTACACTTGTACAGTGATGTATAAAGCTTGGGTGCGAGTCCCATGAAACAACAAAATACTTAAAGGCTTTGTAGAAACAAGCTAACTGGCATGGATGTTTCAGGAAATGTGTATTGATCTTATGATTGATTTTGTTAAGACTATCGGTAGAGTTTAGGGAGAACATTATTTTCAAACACAACGGAGAAATAACCTTTTAGCACCAACGGACATTTCATTTGCAAATTGCTTGTAACGCCACTCATTTGGCCATTTTCCACTTTAATAGTGTCACTAAATGTGCAAGAAGCAGCATTATATAATTTTTCAGAAATGTCCAACAGGCACGTTTTTCCATTGAGCCTGGGTTAAAATATATATATTCTGCACAAGTCCTGTAGTGATTTGCCAAATGTCCTGCTTCTATTCCTGGCCAGGAAGAGTGCAGCTGTGATGTCTACGTGAGACATATAAACATGTTTCAGGGTGATGAAGTACCCATGATGCTGCGGGTCTGCGGAATATGTCTCTGTGGAAATTTTTTGTAATTTCCAGAGCTGGACAGTGTCCCCTTTCCTCCATTTCTCACCACTTTTCCAGCGAGTGTAAAGGTTCACAGCGCATCGGCAGCTCTTATCGTTTGCACATGTGGAGGCTGAGACTGGTGACCTGAAAGCAATGCCACAGTGAGCAGGCCAGCATGAAGATTGGCTATTCTTGCCCCTGCCAGTTTCAGTAACACCCTTCCACACAGGCCATGTGCTCACACTTGGGCAGGATTCAACATCAGCAGTGCACTGCATCTTTCTATTAATAATCCTTTTAATCTATCCAAAATTAGCCAAGTGTTCGCCTTCCTGATTAGTTTAATAGGGCCTCGGCCACTTAGCCTCTCTCCAATTTTCTCTGTCAACCCATCTTGTTTACCGCAGCTGAGATTGGAAAAGGCGAGTGAAGGTTAGCCGTCTAAATCAGAGAGGCCTCCTTCAACCAGAAAAACCTGTAATTGTCTTGATTTGATGCATATTTAATCTTGCCACATTGAGTGATGCAATCTCCAGAGGAGCTTTGTGAAGAGGGACAAGCATGAAATCCAATTTAGTCAGTGATTCAGATTAAGATCACCCTATTGCTCCCTGCAGCACAACCTCGTGTGGTATATTTATCCAGTTGTCCTCTTCAGCATTTACATTTACATTACCCAATAACAGTGTTTATTTGTTTGTTTGTTTGTCGTTGTTTTTTGAGGGGCTGCTTACATACTTGAGACTTAATGTCACATTTTATCACTGTTATGCATAACAGTAAGGTGAGGGCATTTCTATTTCAGCAGTCAAAATAACATTAAAATGTCCAATGTTATTACAAGTGTTGGAGAAGCTACTCTGAAACTGTAGCTTGATAATCTACAAGCTACCCATAAATTAAAGTAGTTAAGATACAGTCAAGCTTCTGAAAAAGTATAGCTGCACTACAAGTTACTACCAAAAAGTAGCTAGCTACATTGAAACTACTGTCCCTCGAGCGGAAACTACACATATGCATCACAGAAGTAATATAGAACTCATGACGCTGCAGGAAATCCCTAATCCTTGTGACTGAATAAAAAGAAGATAGAAACAATTGAACTGATTAAAAATAAGGACAATAAACCTGCGACTGTATCATTTATTTGTTCTTCAAGCCATCTCGATGTATAATCCATTGCTAATTGACATAGCCTTTATTACATTATAGAATATATTTCTGCCTCATTCTGTAAGAAGCCACATCAAATCAGAAAATTCAGTTATTTCGAACTCTTAACTGATGTTGTGGAGTAAAATCATGCTATTAAATGTTCTCTTTTGTTGGACATCAGGTTTATAAACACTTCTCTTTAAGTTTGGAAAGATTTTGGCATGTGTTGCTTTTTTGTTGATGTGTTTGCTTTTTTCAGTGACTCAATCGCTGCGCTGCTTCAGTCTATTTCCAGGTTCACAAAATGGAATGTAGCTGCTCTCACGCTACACACTATTTGCTGGGAAAAGTAGTTAGCTACTTGAAATACTACATTGTTTTAAAAGTAGCTGAGCTGTCCAGCTACTGAAAATGAAGTTACGTTAGTAGCGTCTCTACTTGTAGCTATATTCCCCAACACGTGGTTATTACCCATGCATTTAAAAAGTCTTACAACGTTTTAAATAGCATAACCTTTCTAGTATGAAGAAGTAATTAGTAAAGGTATAACCCAAATTTCGGAAATGTTGGGACGTTTTTTAAATTTGAATAAAATGAAACCCAAAGTTGTGGGACATGTTTACCATGGTATAGCATCTCTTTTTTTCAAAACAGCTTGAAGACATCTGAACATCGAGGCTATGAGTTTCTGGAGTTTCGGTGTTGGAATTTGGTCCCATTCTTGTCTGATATAGGTTTCCAGCTGCTGAAGAGTTCGTGGTCATCTTTGACGTATTTTTAGTTTATTGATGCACCAAATGTTCTCTATAGGTGAAAGATCTGGACTGCAGGCAGGCCAATTCAGCACCCGGACTTTTCTACTACAAAGCCATGCTGTTGTAATAGCTGCAATCTGTGGTTTTGCATTGTCCTGCTGAAATACACAAGGCCTTCTCTGAAATAAACATTGTCTGGAGGGGAGCATATGATGCTCTAAAACCTTTATATACCTTTCAGCATTCATAGTGCCTTCCAAAACATGCAAGCTTTACACCCATACCGTATGCACTTATGCACCCCCACACCATCAGAGATGCTGACTTTTGAACTGAGCGCTGATAACACGCTGGAAGGTCTCCTCCTCTTCAGCCCGGAGGACACGGTGTCTGTGATTTCCAACAAATTTGGACTTGTCTGATCATAGAACTCTTTTCCACTTTGAAACAGTCCATTTTAAATGAGCCTTGGCCCACAGGACACAACTGTGCTTCTGGACCATGTTCACACGTGGCTTCCTTTTTGTATGATAGAGCTTTAGTTGGCATCTGCAGATGGCACGGCGGATTGTGTTTACCGACAGTAGTTTCTGGAAGTATTCCTGGGCCCATTTAGTAATGTAAATGACAGAATCATGCCGATGAGTGATGCAGTGTCATCTGAGAGCCCGAAGACCACGGGCATCCAACAAAGGTCTTCGGCCTTGTCCCTTACGCACAGAGATTTCTCCCGTTTCTCTTAAGCTTTTGGTGATATTATGCCCTGTAGATTATGAGATTTGCAAACCCTTTGCAATTTGACTTTGAGGAACCTTGTTTTTAAAGTATTCCACAATCTTTTTACGCACTCTTTCACAGATTGGAGAGCCTCTGCCCATCTTTACTTTTGAGATAGCCTGCCTCTCTAAGACATCCCTTTTATAGGTAATCATGTTACAGACCTGATGCCAATTAACTTAATTAGTTGCTAGATGTTCTCCCAGCTGAATCTTTTCAAAATGTCTTACTTTTTCAGCCTTTTGTTGCCCCCGTGCCAACTTGTTTGAGACCTGTAGCAGGCATCAAATTTGAAATGAGCTCATTTAGTGGATAAAACTGTAAAATGTATCCATTTAAGCATTTGTTGTGTTATCTGTGTTCTACTGTGAATAAAATATTGTCTCATGTTATTTGAAAGTCTTTTAGTTTTCATTTCATTCAATTTTAAAAAACGTCCCAACATTTCCGGAATTCGGGTTGTAGATAAATGACACAACAGCACAAATTAAAGCTGCTATAGTGAGCAGTGCCCTCTGTTGGTCCAAACAAACACATGTAATGTTTGCTGTCAAACTCATTTTTTGACTCAGTAGGTAAAGTGTTTCACTATTAATGCTTTTAACTTAATTGGTTTAAATTGCATGTAAACCAATGTTATGCTCATCATGCTATATTATGCTCATCAAATGTTATGCTCATCTTAATTTATTTTGCACTTAATTTATTTTTGGAACTGACTGGTCATAGGCCTCATTGAGCTTTGGCACCTACGTTTTTGAAAACTGCTCATATAATATATTTTTGGGTGGGAATTTTTTTTATACCTTGCATGATCAAACATTACTGATTTTCTAATTTCAGTTTTTCTAATGGTAGCCTTTATTAACATAATCTGAGAACAGAATCACGTCATCTGTTCTGCACAGTAAGTTCACCACAGTTCATCCTCTCTTCTGCACGGTTTGCACCAGTCAGGCACATGAGATATTTACTCTGCGACATGCTGTGAGGCATCTACTTCTGAGTTTCCGTACTGTAAGACTTTGCAACTACGTGAATGCCAGATCTATATTTAACCACTTTACTGGCCAGTAGTGATAATAGAAGTAGTGCTTAGTGGATCTGGCACACCGCAGGGGTTGTACTGGGTCCTAATCATAGATGCAGATCACAAGAAAAACACAAGATATTCTCCATTAATTTTAACCAAGTAAAAATAGTTTGAGATTCAGGAACGTCTCAGATTGGTGCATCTCACATCAGGTCCCAACTTATCATAATCCACACAAATGCCTCATTAGAGGTGCTAGTTAATGGAGTACAATATTTATGACATTGACCTGAGTTCATTTCAATCTACCATGATTCTGTGATTTTTTCAACATTAAATAAAAAGATTGTACAGATAACAAAAAAAGTGTTTGGGCAGTTGTCATTATCAGTAGCTCCAATTAAGGTGATCACATTCGGTACGTCTGAAATCACATACTGTCTGAGTAGGTCCAACATTTGAATTTGCACCCATATGTGCTATAAAGTATGAATATGAATAGTATGAGTGAAATTCAGATATACTGCATCGGCCATTACTGTCACGTGACCTACCAGCATCAGTTGTATTGCTTCACTACCATTCACGGATTCGCTGTATCTGTAAATAGGCCCTAGACAGATGATGAGAGATAGATAGAGATAACAGTAAATGTAACTATACAAAAATATGTATAATAATTGAAGGATAATAATATTGTTTATTAAGATTTGTTTTTCTAAAGCTGTAAATATTTTTTATATATCTATTTCAGTCTATTTCCAAATGTAAAAAGACATTTCATTTACAAATATAATTAATATGATCAGCTAATGAGATCAGGTTTCGTTAGAAATAATGATTTCCTTTCCAACAAAACTCAATTTAAAACCAGATAAAGGGCTCATATATTAGGTTATGATACATTTTCAGTTAGAACATGGTTAGGAGAATATATGCAATCAATTAACATCTTGTTTATTAAACTTCTTGTTGTATAAAGCAATCGTGATTTTTACCATCAGCACGACAGTGACTGCCTGCTGTGATATTGCCAAGGCTTATTCCCAAACTCAGAGCTGATAAAAGTGTTTCAAAAAGTACGAGAGCCTTTAATCTGGCTAACAACCACCTGCTATAATATTAAAGCAAAGTGTTATTTTTTAAAGGACACAATATAAATAGAATATTGATTGCTGTGTGGGTACACTGATAACTGGGCTAAAGTACTCAACAATATATTTTAGATATTTATGAATGTTGGTAAAAACATGAACTTTTCTGCATGAGTGTACTATGTCAGGAAGATTAATATTGCATCTATGGGGTGTTGACTATCATTTCTGACGTCGCATAGAGGTCCTTAGCAGCGGCTATTAATGTACTTGGTTAAAAAGACTCACTTCAGAGCCACTTCAACCATCATTTGTTAGGCTACACGTGCAAGTGCTTAAATAGACTGAGGGTTGGAGATGCATTATATGAATGTGAACCTCTGCATTGGTTTGTCGTTTCCTATTTTTAAAATAAAATCACATGTTCTTGTCTTGTCAGCCTGATCTTCTGTATGTGGACCTCTATTATAATTTGTGTCATAAAGACACTGCAGACTTTACAGTTAAAATGATGAGATTGTAGATGGCATTTACTGTGATTTAGGTGGCCACGTGGTTTGCTATTTTCAGAAAGAGGTCCTGTTGCTTAAAAATGCCTGCTAGCTAATGGCCCTAGTTATCGCTAAAAGAAAGCTACAGACTTGGGGCTAATAGAATAGACCTTTCTTTTATTGAATTATGATGTCGGCTAGTTGCTGCTCAGTGAAAATGCTGCCTGGCCATGCTAACTGCATTAAAGTGTGTTTACACTGTGGACAATGCAACATGCTTTACATATCAGATGGTCTGTCTTTGTCAAGATCTCTAAATGCCAGCATGTTGAACAGAAGGGTTGACTGTACAGCAGTACCGCCTATGCAGTAACAGTAACTATTTCATAACATTCATGCAATCTTTTTTTTTTGTCTAAAATTCTGAGCTTGCATCTCACAACACATCTTTAAAATAACAATTATAATAAAAAGGTAATGTTGACTTTACATCTCACAATTTTGACTTTTTTCTCACAATTGTGAGTTTATATTTCACAATTCAGACTTGCAGTTCTGATTAAATAAAAGAGTTAACATCTCAATTCTGAGACTGTATCTTGTAATTATGAGAAGGCAATAATTCTGAGATATAACCTCAGAATTGTGAAGGAAAAAAAAGTTAGAAGTGTAAAATAAAAATATGTTTGTTTGTTTGTTTGTCGTGTGGTGGAAACAAGCTTCCTTAGGTCTAGGTTCTAATCAACAGTGTTGTTATTATTAATGTTTTAATTCATTCAAACAATGTTGAAATAAAATATAAATACTATATGAAAAACATTTTAAGTGATTAAAACAAACATAAAAAATGTTGCCTTGTCAAGGGACCAAAATAAAATAAATAGTAAATTCACTAAAACATAAACTTAGAATAATAAATTAATTAATTAAAGCTAAAAATGTGAAACTTAAACTAAAATTTAAATAAAAACTACAAATGTAAAATGTATTCCAAAACATTAATAAATACCATAATAGTATAAAGAATAGTAACATTAATAACACTGCTGATTACCTGTCCTGTTTGTTTGACCGTACAATGTCGCATATATGGTAACTCTGAAAGGGACAGTTCAGCCACAAATGAAAAATGTGTTACTACTTGCTCACCCTCATGTCGTTCCAAACCCGTAAGATCTCTGTTCATCTTCGGAACACAAGTTAAGAAAATGTTGATGAAATCCGAGAGCTCTCTGACCCTTCCATAGACAGCAATACAACTAAAACGTTCAAGACCCAGGATGGATATCGTTAAAATAGTCCATGAGATATAAGTGGTTCAACCTTAATGTTTTGAAGCTACACTGAACAAAATGTTGGAAGGGCAAAAATATTTAAGTTGAGCTAATTTCATTGCTTGGCCTTAGTTGAGGAGACATATTGTACTAAGTCTACACAAATATATTTGAAAAACATTGAATTAATGGTTATTGTCAAATCCAGTCAACAATTAGCTATGCTAATGTTGACTAAACTAATAAAAACACGTGCACGTGCACTATAAAACTTCAGTAAAGGTTGAGCCAACTAAAAAATAACAATTCAGGCAACACTTTGAAGTCAGAAATTGACTGCATTTCTGTGGAAACTAGTTACTAAATAATAATTTGTTGAAACAGCTTGACATTTTTTACAGTGTATAAGAATACATTTTGTGCGCAAATAAATCAAAAATAACCTTTTTAAAATGGAAGAGAAGATCCGGAAGAGAAGAAATCATTGAATAAAGTTGTTATTTTTGTTTTCTTTGTGCACAAAAAAAAGTATTCTCGTAGCTTCATAACATTAAGGTTGAACCACTGAAATCACATGAACTATTTGTAGAATGTCCTTACTGCCTTTCTGGACTGGTGGTACCCGTGCTGTCTATGGAGGGTCAGAAAGCTCTCCGATTGAATCAAAAATATCTTGAATTTGTGTACTGAAGATGAACGAAGGTCTTACAGGTTTGGAACAACATGAGGGTGAGTAATGACAGAATTTTAAATTTTTGGCTGAACTATCCCTTTAACTTCAATACTTGGCTGGTATGGCCCTAAAGAGTCTCCTCTCTACGTATTATCAAAGTATGCCAGAATTTTACTCTTTAAAGCGTAATCAAATTGAAAATGATTCACTTAACAAAACTTCTTTGTATTCGTTATTCAGTCTAACTTAGTGACGTTCAGCTTTAGCTAAAAGCATACTGTTTATTCTGTTTCTATAAAGACTGATGACATACGCGCCAACACTGGTGACATAAGTGCCAAAGACAGTGTGGCTGTTGTGATTGGCTTGATTCTAACATAAAGGCATGATCACACTGCTGGAAAAATAGTTTGACGTGATTCATAGCCTGGCTGAAAGCAGCGAATCAAAGATATGAGTGAGAGCACACTACCCAAACATATTAGCCTCATTACATGTTGTATTCCACATTAGGAGGCAGACATTAGTTTTGTTTAAACCTTTATATAAGCAGTGCAGCATAGTGAATACTCCTACTCAAGGGGTGATCTTAATGTTAAAAAAAGCTAAATTGTGCTATTCTTCTGTACCTTGAATAGGAAGTTTGATTTTTCTGTGGGCACATCCGCTGCATTGTCTCGGTTGTCATAGAAACAGTGCAACTCTTGGGTTTTAATTCAGATTGATTCTCTTTCTTTTTCCTTTTGAACGACACGCTATATTGTATGTCATTCTCTTTTGTGCTGAATATATCCTGCTGAGCAAAACTAGCACTTAAATAACTGCGTTTATCCACACCTTTTGAGAGTGTGCTCAAAAAGTGTCCTTCTGCAAAATGAAAAGCTTCATTCTAGACTGTCTGCCAGACATGAAGAGCTACAGCTCAATTATTATGTGCACCATGTGACACAGAACAGGGCTGAAGTGCTCAGGACAAATACAGCTCTGTCCTCAGATCAATATGTGTATTTTTCACTTCATAGCTCTTTTTCATCACTCTTTCCCGAGGGAGCCAGATTGTAGAAAGCAACAGCATTGCCACCTACACACACTGGCCGTTCTGTCTTGCCAATGGTAGTGAAGCTCTCTGGGCTCAGTCTTACTACAGTCATATGCCCACCAGTCACCCACACGAGCCGCCCACTGTCTGAGTCTTTACTAGGTGGTGTGAACGCGGGCCATCACGAGCAGACATATAGCAGCTATGTGTGGGATTACATCCACTACTCTGAACGCATGTGGGCCAAGTGCATTATCATTGTGATACTGGCTGTTACATGCCAGTTGCCAGTAATGATTCATTCTTTATTATTCTGTGCGATTTGTCTTTCTAAATGACTCAAGATGGAGCAGTGGTATAAAGCTGCCCATTTACAGTAAATCATGTCATACTGCATAAATTTGAATATTTTATGGAAAAAATTATGGGATAGTTCACCCAAAGAAAGACAACTGTAGCATTTATTCACCCTCATGTCACCCCTGTATGATAAAAGTCTATAGGGTCCAAAACAGCATTGGTACCCATTGACTTTTTTATATAGCGCTTACGTTAGGGTGAATAAATAATACCGGTTTCATGGTTTTATGGACAAAAACAATTCAGAATATCTTATTTTGTGTTTCGGAGAAAAAAAAGTCATGCATGTTTTAAAACAGGTGACAAATTTTTCAGTGTTGAGTGATTTGTTGCTTTAATTACATAACACAATTTCGTGTTGCTGTTGTCCACTTAAAAGGATAGTTCACCCAAAACTGAAAATTCTGTCATTAATTTCTCACCCTCATGTCGTTCCAAACCCATAAGACCTTTGTTCATCTTCAGAACACAAATTAAGATATTTCCGAAAGTATAGACAATCTACCACGTTCAAGGTCCAGAAAGGTAGTCAGGACATCGATAAAATAGTCCATGTGACGTCAGTGGTTCAATTGTAATTTTATGAAGCTACGAGAATACTTTTGTGTGCAAAGAAAAAAAAATAATGACTTTATTCAACAATTCCTCTCTTCCATGTCATTCTCCACTGCGCATTCATAAGAGTACCACGATACATGCATGTGGTGCAGGTCTTACGGGTTTGCAATCACATGAGGGTGAGTAATTAATGACAGAATTTGCATTTTTGGGGGAACTAACCCTTTAAGTAAAACTGAAACTAAAACTATTAAATAATTGGTTACACTTTACTTGAAGGGGTGTGCATAAGACTGGCATGACACCTTCATAATCATGACATGACAAGGTTTTTTATGCATGTTTATGACAACTGTCATAAAGTGTAATTCGCTCAGTTATGTAATTTTTATGCAAAGATGACATTGTTTGATATGTCTTTGTTATGGGCTAGGGTTAGGTTAGGGTTCGGTAAAATAATGTCATCTTTGCATTAAAAATGACACAACTGAGCGAATGACACTTTATGACAGTTGTCATAAACATGCATAAAACCTGCTTCATATTCATGACATGTGTCATGTCATGATTATGAAGGTATCATGTCAGTCTTATGCAGAGGGGAGTGTGCACACCCTTCAAGTAAGCTTGTGCAGGCCCGCTCACCTACCAAATAATTTTCATTAATGGAAATAAAGGTGAAAAAACGAATTATATATATCAAAGACTTTAAAAACATAAAAAAATTGCTTTGGCGACTAATAAAATATGTTTAGTAAGCTGAAGTATTAAAATAACAAAGTAAAAAATAAATACAAATAAATTATAGCTAATTATTAGTGCTGGGCAACGATTAATCGCGATAAGTCGCATCCAAAATAAACGTTTTTGTATGTATAATATATGTGTGTGTACTGTGTAAATGTATTATGTATATATAAAGACACAAACATACAGTATATATTTATATAATTTATATTATATATAAATATTTTAAATATATGAACTTATTTTTTAATGTATACATGCATGTGTGTGTATTTATATATACATAATAAATACACAAAGTACACACATATATATTATGTACACAAAAACTTTTATTTTGGATGCGATTAATTGTTGCCCAGCACTAATAATTATATATACACATAATGAGCAGCATAAAAATAATACTAAAGTAACACTGGTCTGCAACACCATTCAGCCTTCCTGATCATCTGTCTGTCTGTCCCCCATGAGAGGCCTTGAACCGTACGGCTCCTAAATGAGACAAGTAGAGGGCTTCAACTCAGTTTTTCCATTTGCTCAGGCCCTCCCTGTTAAACAGTTGACCTCTGACCCCTTAATTTACGAGCAGGCAGGCTGAGAGCTCAACTGGAGGGTTTCGTTTAGTCTCCCACTGTGAGGGAACTATCAGTGGTTTTAATCTGACTGTGCTCTTCCAGGAACAACAGCCCCGATATGGCTGCATTAAAAGTTTAGACAGGCCAGTTGGACAGCTGCTCAGCTTAGATCTCCTGTAAAGCCTGCCGGACCCTGCCTTTGCCTCCCTCCTAAACCCTGGAGACCAGCAGACGTCCTGCTCTCGTCCTGCTCTATATGGTGGCTGCTCATCCACATGGTGAAAATGTCTATATAAGAACTACAGGGACTCCAAATTATAAAGCTAAATTATGTATTAAATTTTGTTTTAAAGAAGTTAATTCTTTGTTGCTTTAATCAGTTTCTCAGTTGAGTTTTGTTAATGAGTTGCACAAATAAGCTGCCACTAATGCATTATATTGAATGGTAAACTGCTCCTTAACCTGCATTAAACCAAAGGCTGTTTCTGTCTTCAGTGAGATCAGCTGTTTCCCAAATTATCCTGCACAATACCTTGGACTGGCTGGCCATCCTGCATCCCATAAATAAGACTGGTTTCAGGTCACCTGTTTTTTCAGCCGTTACCAAGGAAACACTGTAGTTGAAAAACAGAATAAGAGCCAGGAGTAACCCTACACGCACCCCTTGATTTCAGCTGCGGAAGTTGCCATGTACTCCTGTATCATGTTAGCAGGTGATAAGATGGTGGCTATTTTGTTGAGCACGTTCTCTGGAAACTTGAAAAAATTGATTGCATTGACTACACAGATAAAGACACAGGTGACAAGAGAGCTGGATGGAGATCAGCCAGAATCCATTTTTAGATTACAGACAGCTTAATGTCTCTTTGTTTTTAGACTCAGAATAACAATAGATGGCATTTATGATTACTGTGTTTGATTATTTTATTACATTTTTAATATTATTTAATTTAATTAAAATATATATATATTTTATATTTTATTTAATTCATTAATTTATGGTTTATCTCAGAGAAATATCATTCTGTCCTGTTTTTTTTTTAGAAATGTATTTTTATTTACAAGTTTGACTCTAGTCAGTCAGAATGGATAATTCCCCACTTCTAGTATTTGCCACTGTTTGTCTAAATAAGTATTTTGTATTTGAAGCAGTATTTGAATGGAAAGATTGTGAGCAGCTGATTTGTCGTTAAGTTAAAATTGGTACAGTTACGGTTACGACTGTTGGCGAAACACACGTGCAAAGGCTTTTCTCACAAGGTGGTGCTTTCCCGCAACAAAGCCCTGGCGGACACGTGACCCATTGAATGGTGACTGGAAAGCATGCAAGTGCTACTGTCAACACCAGTGCATAAATAAAGCTAAAGATAGGGCCTCGCCAACATCGCCACCAACCAGCTACGCTTTTTATAGGGATGCTTTGATTTATAAAAGGCAGAGGGGTCTATTTTTTGACTAACCGGTCCTCTGATGGAAACTTCTGATGGATGCATGACTGACCCCAATGGCCTGAGTGTGGCTGGGGTTTTGGGAGATAGTGCTGGGTGCAGAGTGAGTGACACCGCAGCCAAAGTCTGTATATGTACTGGACGTCGTCCAGGACGATGTGCTATTGCAGTAATGGACTCCTGTGGTGGAGTTCCTCAAGGAAAACCTTGCAGTCAAGTAAGATGACAATATGACAGTGACAAGCATGAGATTCATTTCCCGTTCTGGGGAAAAAACTACTTATTTTTAAAGGTACAAATTTAAAGTTGTACAGAATGGCTTTCACCCTTGTAAGGCAGTGTTATTTTAGTTTAATGGGAAACTATTATTTGTATTAATATTTTGTAATGTTATTATGTTTATATATTTATATTTTACATTTTGATTTAAGTAAAAGTTTTTTTACAAGCTGTGTTTTGTGTTATTTTTATTATTTTTTATTTTAAATATGTATGTAGTTTTCAATGATTTCTATTTCAGTTTAAGTGTTCTACAATAAGTTAAGCTAAATGAAAATGCCTTGGCAATTTGCTGAAATAAAATATGTTTAGGTTTAAATATAAACAGTTTAAACTATATGGATTTACAACAGCTCAATCTGCGATTTGCCATGCACTCTCTCTCTCTCTCTCTCTCTCTCTCTCTCTCTCTCTCTCTCTCTCTCTCTCTCTCTCTCTCTCTCTCTCTCTCTCTCTCTCTCTCTCTCTCGTGGGTTTGTGTGCATCAATTAAAGCAGCACAATAAATACAACGGTGATTAAACTGTCTTGGAACTACCTGTGCATTAAACGGTTTTGCAGCATACCTGCCAGCCAATCACATCCCGGTATTCAGACAGACCATGGAATAATGAACTAGTATAATAACTACTTATTAGGCTATTTAATTAATTGCCCATGCAAGTCATCTAATTTAATTTAATTATTTATTGTTATTGTTTTAACAATTAATTGTAAAAATATGTAATGTAAAGTAATTCGCAATGGCAGATACCTGCGAAGCAACTTACATTACATTGTAATTGGGAGCTCTAAGATGCGGTGTGAGGCTTATAGATTATAGACAAAATGTAATTAAATATACTCAGCAATTAATAAAATAGAAGGCTTACTTAAAATATATTAAAATGAGCTGAAACAATACCTTATGGATCAATAAATTGATAATAAAATAAAACATAAGGGGAAAAATACCTGGATCAATAAATGGATAATACAATATAATATAATAATAAAAAATGAAATAACTGCTTAATTAATTTCCCAGCCATTTATTTGTTTTAATATTATTCAATAGCAAGATTTTATTTGTAATTTACATTGGCGGACACTTTTAAAGTGACTTTTGTAGCCTACATTTGTATTCAAGGTATATTATATCAGCGCACATCTTTCCTGGGAACTGAACCCATGACCTAGTGTAGCAGTGCTGTTTGATCCACAGGAACCCGTTATATATTCCATGCATAATCTGAACCTCTTTCTGACCTTCGGAACATCAAAACATGTTTAATTAGCAGTTGAGAATGTGCAATAGACAAGTGACCTGTGCAGTGGGAGACTGACCATTCTGACACATCCGAGTGTTGTTTTTGGGGTGAAAGGTTAATGTGATGGCATGTTCAAGAGGGCGGCTTTTCAACTGACAGAAAGCAGACATGGTGGCCACTTTGTTCTTCCCATCACTGAGTTGGCTTGAGTGAATTCAATAGTCACAAAATTACAGAATCATCTATCTGGGGGATATTTGCCTCTATCTGGGTGTATGGCATGTACACATCATCTAGTCCAGTGGGTTTTGAAATGTGTAGGGTGAGAAGGATTTAATCATCATAATCACACCTTTTATTAGTCAATGTTTTTCGACAGTCAAAGTTTGTGAGCCAGAGACTAATTTAATCGTGAAATTTGTTTCAAAACTAATCATATTATTTTGTTAAATGTGAGCCAGAGCATCACAATTAAATCATAACCAAAGACAGACTGGGTGATTTACTACCAGTCTGTGTGCATTGAATTATATAGATACAACGCAAAGTGTGAGTTTCGAGTTGAAATTTGAAATCAAAAAATTTATATATTTACTATTATCCATCGACATAAATTGAACAATAAAAGATTTTGAGACTACTTCACCTGTATTAATTTAATGTGAAATGCACCGTATTAGATGTAATTTACATTTGCATTATAAATCTTTCCAAAGTATTTATAAATGTCACGCTAAGGGTAGGGGAACATACTTGATGTGTCATTTCCAAAATATTGCAAGACATGTCAGGATGATACAGCCTTGAATATCCTTTACACTTTGCCAGTAATACCTACACTGCTTTGCTGTTTGGTTGCCATGATGATGATGATTCAAATGGTTCGACGATAAATAAGCGAATTGATATCATTGAGTCTACGTGCCAACAGAGTGCAAGCCAGGCCATGTCACCATAATCATCTGGGAAAAACTTCAGACTGGCTGAAACGTGTGACCGATGATGGCATCCAGGTCTGTAATAAAGTAATTCTCATCAATGAAAATTGTGTGTGGGAATCAACAACCCTTCTTAGCACCTCTGCCAATAGTATTACTAATACATACATAAAACAGGCATGCCTGTGGTCTTCCCGAGATTCTCGCTTCTCAGCAATGCTATTTTAGCAGGACAGGCAGGTACTAACCCCGCCAAGCCTGTAAGCGTATACCCTGCTGGTAAATGACCCAGTCAGTCATGTCAGAGTGGATACATGGACCATCCCTGACCCCCAACATATGGACCCCTATGATGAGTTATTGATAGCCAGATCAGTAATCACACATGCTTCCTACGTATATAGCTTCAGTGCTGTGACTAATGGTGACAGTCACATTGAGCTGTGATTTGACAGGGTATGAAGGTTCAAGATCACGGTTGAGAAGAGAACTCCTATTGGTCTCAGGCAGCGAATGAAACATAGGAGAATTTCAATGAAATCTCTTCATGATGCGTACCTGGATAAAAATACATGTGGGACATCGCATTTCACAGAAATGCAAAAGATATTTCAGTGTCCTTTTATTTATCTGATGTGAAAAGACAAAAGATTACTTGTTAAGAGGTAGGCTATATAGATCTGAAGTGTGCCAGATTGTTTGTTTGTAACCATGGCAACATCAGCCTGTGAAGTGATGTAAGGGGAATTTAACTTGGCCTACATTGACTGCCCCCTGCAGTTTAACACTCAAACCATCTCCTCACTCTAGTCTGCAAAAAGCTGAATGCAAAGAATCACTTAACGTGCATTCCAATTCACATACGTATACACTATGTCCTAAAATAATGAACTGTATTTGTGAAGAAAATAATTATTTTTGAGTGTGTACCAGAAGAGTAGTCAAGCTTTGCATCTTTAACAGCATCTTTGCATCTTTAACAATGCCGCTGTGCTGCATTGTTACATGCATCCTATCTCTGTTTAAACTGCCCTGTCACTCATCTTGTCATAGTTAACATCCTCCACATTTAATTTATTTCCCACCATATTGGAGAGAAATGAAGTAGCACATCGATCTGGCAGTCATTGGTCTTTCATGTGCAAGAATTCTTCTCATGTGTTTGTATAATGATGCATTGAAAAGTTAATGACCAAATATATCTTAATAAAAGTTCACAATGTAGTTTCAGATGAAATACAACCCGAATTCCGGAAATGTTGGGACGGTTTTTAAATTTGAATAAAATGAAAACTAAAAGACTTTAAAATCACTTGAGCCAATCATTTTTCCACAATAGAACATAGAGAACATGACAAATGTTTAAACTGAGCTTATCTTACACTTTTATCCACTAAATAAGCTTATTTCAAATTTGATGCCTGCTATAGGTCTCAAAAAAGTTGGCACGGGGCAACAAAGGGCTGACAAAGCAAGACATTTTGAAAAGATTCAGCTGGGAGAACATCTAGCAACTAATTAAGTTAATTGACATCAGGTCTGTAACATGATTAGCTATATAAGGGATGTCTTAGAGATGCAGAGTCTCTCAGAAGTAAAGATGGGCAGAGACTCTCCAATCTGTGAAAGAGTGCGTAAAAAGATTCTGGAATACTTTAAAAACAACGTTCTTCAACATCAAATTGCAAACATTTACATTTACATTTAGTCATTTTGCAGATGCTTTTATCCAAAGCGACTTACAATTGGGGAATACATAAAGCGATTAATCTTGAAGAGGCAAACAGACAGAGGAAGTGCCCATAACACCAAGTCTCAGGCATTGTTCAAATAAATACAAGCTAGCAAGGGAAGGAGAGAAAGATAAAGAGAAAGATGAAGATTTTGAAAAAGTGAAAGTTTATTTTTTTTTTTTAAATGATGATGAAGTAAAGTAGTGTTGAAAGAGATGAGTTTTCAGTTGTTGCTTGAAGATTGACAGGGATCCAGCATTCCGGATGGGGGTGGGAAGATCATTCCACCAGCCAGGAACGGTGAACGAGAATGTTCTGGAGAGTGATTTTGAGCCTCTCTGTGATGGTACCACGAGGCATTCGCTCACTAGCAGATCTCAGACTTCTGGAAGGGATGTAGATTCGTAATAGTGAGTGGAAGTAGGGTGTGAGCGCTGAGCCTGTGGTTGTTTTATATGCAAGCATCAGAGTATAGAACTGGATGCGAGCTGCAACTGGTAGCCAGTGCAAGGAGACAAAGAGAGGTGTAACATGGGCTCTTTTGGGCTGTTGAAGACCAGTCGTGCCGCTTGCATTCTGAATCATTTGTAGAGGTTTGATTGTGTTTGATGGAAGTCCAGCCAGAAGAGCATTGCAGTAGTCCAGCCTGGAAATGACAAGGGCCTGGACAAGAAGTTGTGCAGCATGCTCTGTCAGAAAGGGCTGATCTTTCTGATGTTGTGAAGTGCAAACCTGCGAGATCGAGCAGTCGCCTTTGCAATGTGCTCTTTGAAGGTCAGCTGTCATCAAAGTACACATTTCTGACCGAAGCTGAAAGGGTCAAGATGAACCTACTGAACGTTGAAGTCATGCTGTACGTTGGATGGCAGGAAGACAAAAGCTCAGTCTGACTGGTTGAGCGAAGTTCTTCTCGCCGAGATGTCTGCCAGCAGCCTGGATCCGTAGCTACCGTTGTTATTGTTAAATGAGAGACAAGTGTGTCACCGTAGAAATGGTAGAGAGAAGCCATGTGCTTGTATGATGGCATCAGATTAGTGTAGTGGAGAAAAGGAGGGGCCCAAGACCGATCCCTGGGGACCCAATGACCAATTGATGTGCTTTGATACCTCCCCTCCCCAGGCCACCTTGAAAGACCGACCAGCAGTGTTGGGAGTTACTTTGAAATGTAATAGTACAGATTACAAGTTACCCTACTTAAAATGTAATAATAGGAAACTTTTCAATTACTTTATAAAAGAAGACTGATTAATTTGATTACTTTTATAAAGCTAATGTTTTCAGTCAATCTTTTTTAACATTAACCAGGCAGGGTTAACCTTACTAGAGCTCAACACTGTTGAGACTTTCCAAATCCTTCATCACTGAATTAAGATGATAATATTATAATTAAAAGGAGACATGTGCAAAAATCTTCAGTTCATATAAATGTCTTTGCAGTGTGACACACAATCACCCTACAATGTAAAAGAACTCCTTTTTTCAATCCCCCCAAAAGCCTAAACAGTCTCAATTATCAAGCCATTTGATTTTGTAGTGAATAACCCACTCTCCTCCGTCCTCAAATACCACGCTTAAGTGAGACCCTTGTGCAAGGAGATCCCCCGTCCCCGGGCGCCGCAGCATAAAAGCTGCCCACTGCTCCGTGGGTGTACGTGTGTGTGTGTGTTCACGGTGTGTGTTTGGCACTTGATGGTTTAATGAGAGCACAAATTCTGAAATGGGTCACCATCCTTGGCCACACATCACTTCACTTTCACTAAATTGTTTATTCTGTGTAAATCATTTTATCAGCTTTCGTAGACAATTCAAAAGTTTGTTAAAAAGTTCAAAACTAAAGGAGATCAGCAACCATTGTTCGTGATCCAGCTACACCAGAAGAATGTGCAATTAATATTTTTTTTGTATGCAAATCGCCTTTGCCCTTCACAGAAGAGAGGGGCGGATAGCATCATTAACATGTAAAGAGATATGCACCGAAACGAGTCGCTGTGTTCTTTTACACACCCACCGAGACCATTTAGATTACCCTAAAGAATCATACCCACTTGTGAAAATGGCATCTGATGTCCTCTTTGAAAAGCCCCCTCAAAATCAGACTTACTTCAAAATCATTATGAGGTTAAATTGACAGATTTAAAATCATAACAAGAAATTGTTTAATAGCTATGATAAATTTTGAACAAATTTTGCATAGATGACAGGAAACCTGGAATCTAATGATGCCTTAGAAAAAAACTGTTTATCTTAAAAAAAGCATATACATAAACCATAAGGAAATTTAAGACTATTGGATAAGCATGTTATAGACTTCTGACATTGGTATTTCAATTAGAGCAGATGCAATTTATGAAATAAATAAATTAAATCTGTATGTGGGAGTGTTGAAAAATGGACCCTCTGTGTACCTAACATTTTCATAAGTAACTGTAATTATAGTCCCTTTTCAGTAACTGTAACTAATTACAATTACTTTAATTTTGTAATTAAATTACGTAACCTACATGAAAGTTACTCCCCAACCGACCAGTGAGATAGGATTCAAACCAGCGAAGTGGAATCCCAGTGATGTCCAGTGATGAGAGGGTGGACAGGAGGATCTGATGATTGACAGTGTCAAAAGCGGCAGACAGATCCAGCAGAATGAGGACTGATGATTTGGAATCGGCTTTTGCAATTCGCAGAGCTTCAGTGACTGAGAGTAGTGCAGTCTCAGTTGAATGGCCACTCCTGAAACCTGACTGTTTAGCGTCCAGTTTGTTGTTCTGTGAAAGAAACAATGAGACCTGGTTGAAGACAATTCGTTCGAGTGTTTTGGCTATGAATGGAAGGAGAGAGAGACAGGTCTGTATTTTTCTATAAGAGAAGTGTTTAATGTAGGTTTTTTGAGCAGTGGGGTTACCCGAGCCTGCTTGAATGCAGTGGGGAAGATGCCTGTGAAGAGAGATGTGTTGATAATGTGTGTGAGCGCTGGTAAAAGTGAAGGAGAGATAACTTGGAGAAGGTGCGAGGGGATTAGGTCTAGAAGACATGTTGTAGGATGGCTGGAGAGGAGAAGTTTGGATACTTCCGCCTCATTGAGGGGACAGAAGGAGAAAATGGGAGTTTGAGCAGTGGATCTAGTTGGTTGGAGGTCCTGTAGGGTTGGTTGGAGGTCCTTGCAAAGTGTTTGCAAATCTCATAATCTACATTACATAACATCATCAAAAGATTCAGAAAAAGGAATACTTCCATTAACCACTGTCTGTAAACACAATCTGCCGTGCAATCTGCGGATGCCAACTAAATTTATATCAAGCAAAAAGGAAGCCATGTGTGAACATGGTCCAGAAGCGCCGTCGTGTCCTGTGGGCCAAGGCTCATTTAAAATGGACCGTATCAAGGTTGAAAAGTGTTATATGGTCAGAGGAGTCCAAATTTGATATTCTTGTTGGAAATAACGGACGCCGTGTCCTCCGGGCTAAAGAGGAGGGAGACCTTCCAGCGTGTCATCAGCGTTCAGTTCAAAAGCCAGCATCTCTGATGGTATGGGGATACATATGTGCATTTTATATACCTTTCAGCGCACAATATGAATGCTGAAAGGTATATAAAGGTTTTAGAGCATCATATGCTCCCCACCAGTCGATGTCTATTTCAGGGAAGGCCTTGTGTATTTCAGAAGGACAATGCAAAACCACAGATTGCAGCTATTACAACAGCATGGCTTTGTAGTAGAAGAGTCCGGGTGCTGAATTGGCCTGCCTGCAGTCCAGATTGTTCACCTATAGAGAACATTTGGCGCATCATTAAACAAAAAATATGTCAAAGATTCAACAATAAAACCCATAATGACCACACTGTTTTGAAAAGAAGAGAAACTCTTCAGCAGCTGTCAAAATATCACATGAAAAACATATATCATATGTATATGAAGGCAAGAATGGGACCGGATTCCAACAATAAAACCCATAACCTCGATGCCCAGACGTCTTCAAACTGTTTTGAAAAGAAGAGGAGATACTACACCATGGTAAACATGCCCTGCAACTTTTTTTAAACCTGTAATGTTAAAATTTGTCAGTTTAAAAGTTTGTCATGTTCTCTATGTTCTATTTTAAATAAAATATTGGCTCATGTAATTTGAAAGTCTTTTAGTTTTCATTTTATTTAAATTTAAAAAGTGTCCCAACATTTCCAAATTCAGATTGTATAATGGATAACTTAAAATAAATATTTTTCAAGTTCGATATTGATTAGTCACTCAAACCGCTTTATCTACATCTCTCTACTTAAAGGGATAGTTCAGTCTCTTTAAGATCAAGTATATGGCAGATTTTGGTTGGATTTTCTTGCTTTTCAAAAGTTATGTTCATGAAGCATTCTATTATATGAAGACGATAGTTCTACTTACACCAATTATTACAAAAATAAATATTATAGCAGTTTAGGGGATATAGATAAACCCCTACGGCTAAAGAAAGAAAGACAAAAATAAAAGAAAGTCATTCAGCCTTATTTTCATTTTTGGGTGATCTATCCCTTTAAATCTCAGTTGACTGATTGACTAACAAGTCACGTTATTGATATTAAACTCTTGCTCAATCACTCTATTGCAGCTTAACAAAGCTGATGCTTTATGAAGCTGTGAATTAAAACAATTCCTATGTTAAATTAACTGTCAGTGTATATATGTCTTATGGTGTATTTTTAGCCTGTGAGAGAAACAGTATCAGGAGCATGAGGCCGCATCTAAAACACCATAACATTTCATTACATTTATTTTTGTGACCATGTCTCTTATTTAACGACTAACAAGAAGCAATAGCTAGGGTTTGATTGTATCAACAGCCTGCTTTAGTTTCCCTCGGGCAATATTGGTTATTTCTCAGATTGAGACAGTGGTTGACATTATTGATATCCACGCTACCAGAAATATCAGCTTGCTGCTATTTTTATGACATCCAGATGCAGTTTACATTACATGACACATTGATTGCAGCCATATATTTTGTGCTTGCTCAGGTATCCTTGATCTGTACACAGTGGCTATTCTGGGAATCATTTCTGCAAATATGTTAAATATATACTAGACATCCAGCCTCATTCATTGTTAATGAAGCTGCAAACAGAAACATTTTTATAAATCAGACTGCTCAAATAACAGATAACAGACAATGGAGGCAACAGAGATATGGCTCCACCTGGGATCACTTAGCAACCAAAAGCATGACATCATCACTTCATGCAAAGAATCAGATACTATGATGTCATCAGAAAAGGCATGACCTTGGAGAAAGGAAGTGTGTGATGTTACTGATGTTATAAATAGAGACTGTATACGATACAGGTTTGTTGTTGTTATTTTTTATTAGTGTAAATGTATAACGAAATATAGTACACTAAATATAACATGTCTTGACTATTAAATAAATACTATTTGATTGTCTAGGGTGTCTGTTGTAAAAATTGAAGTACACTGACTGAAGGCTTCTTATAGAGCCTGGCTAAAACCTCTTCACTTTGTAGCTATATGCTGCCATCTGCTGGGTAATGATTATTACACCAACAAAAATGTGGTGTGCACTGTAAAAAAAATTTGTTGGAATATGTTTTACAAGAAAATGTATTATATTTCAATCTTTTTACTTTAAATTTCCATGTTCAATTCAATGTGTCACTTGCATTTGTGAAATGTAATAGCAAGTTCTGAGAGAAAACTGAATCTTGAATCTGAAAAAAAAGTTTGTGGTGAAACAATTTTCACTCAGAAATTGCTAGTAGGCTACATTTGACAAATAATTACAAAGAAGCAAGTAACACACTCCAATAATCTTGTAACGTGTTATTGTTTTATTTATGTTTTATTTACAACTTTTAAAAAAACATAATTATTTACAGTATAGACACCTTAAAGAAGTATTGAGCAAAATGTAAGTGTTTGTAACCTTTAATGTTAAATAATTTTTAAAAAGCACAAAACACATGTAGTCTTTGATTGTATAGTTGTGGTTGTGTATGGTTTACAGTATATTCACATATTTGTTTTAATAACGTGTTTAATGAAATCTATCAGTTCAATTAAAACTAATGTTGCAATATAGAACTAAACGGATAGCTTTCTCCGGGTATTATACACCTCCTTGACACATTGTCTTTAAAAATGTGTAATTCAAGGAAAGACCTAGAGCAAATGTCAAGACCAACTAATAGCAGCAGACAACATGTTCCAGACTGTATTATTACTGTGCGTATCACGGCAGCACATGGCTGGACAAACAGTGAGCACCCCTCAGTCCTCCTTATTATCATTTATTTCTCTGTGTAATGAGCCTTAGCCTGATTACCTGATGGAACAAGTCTGTGCTATTGAATATTCCACACACTTAGACTGCTCCCTGCGGGGAAATAATGACTCACAGATCGACAAGGTTAAACATTCTCCAGCCTCTGTCAATTCTAACGGCTGCAAACAGAGGCTGGATCGTGAGCTGAAAAACTGCTGTGTAACGGGAAAGCGTGCTGAGCACACATGCTAGAGCTTTTTGGTAAAAGCTTAAGATCGTATGGCGTGTAAATATATGTGGTAGTGTATAAATATATGTAGGGTGAATGCAGGTAAAGTGGTAATTTAGATACCTAAAAGGTTGTTTTTTTATTTATTTTTTTGTGAACTTTAATATCCAGCTATTATATTTCAATTTGAATATGGTTCATATAAAGAGTTATTTTCATGGTATATACCAAGAAATATGTTTAGGTCATGCACTCCAGAAAAAAAAATAATCTGGTAAAGTGCATGTCTGGTAAAGTGGGCCGGTATGTCTGGTAAAGTGGGCCATCCCTTATTTATAAAAAAAAATGTATTAATTAAAAACACATGATTTATTAACACATATTATTAAACAAAATATTTAACAACATATTTAACAAATCCAAAAATATATCACCTACAGGTTATGAGTAAAATAAATCATGTGTAAATCCTCATCTCAGTTCATGTGTGAAATTCCCAACAACTGAAAGATCATGTTGTGTTGACATTAAATTTGATTAAATCTGAATATCAGCATTTTTTAAATCAGAATATTATCAAAATGAACTCTACACTATGTTAAAACTGTGACTATAACACAAGCAACAACAAATAGGTTTTCAAAAATAAGAAGAACGTTTAAAATGGTAACCATACATAATAATGTATTTTCTGTCTGTACTCTAAACATTTTAAATGAACTTAATTGTGTCCATATTTAAAAGCTTTATATTCTGCATCTACAATTTTCTCCTCTCATCCTTTCTTTATTCCACAGATTGAACTGAATGCCTCGACATCCTTTCTATTCTCTTTCCTTTCTTCTATCACTTGAATTTCCTGACTGCAGACTCATTTCTGTTTACTAAAAAAGTTAATTATTCATGTCAACTATACAATAACCAGTGAATGACCATTTATTTAATGATTTTTTGTATAATAACTGAAGGTTAAAGGTCAGCCCACTTTAACTGAATCCCACTGGCCCACTTTATCTAACACATTCAGACAAAGTGGACCAGCAATACTTAAACACCTTACAAAAAAACTTACAAATTAAAAATGTATACTTATTTGCATTGTATTCCTTGTTAACTGTGGAAACAAATACAGCCTTATAATTTAGAAAGGAAAATCTTATGTCAAAGGGTTTTCTACCACGACACAGTCCTGCTTTGAGGTGTAATACTGCATCAACCAGTGTTGAAAACTGAGAATTTACAGATTTCAAATCACTTTCAGGTCCATCATGACATTCAATTTAATGATTACTAAAACAAATGAACTTCGAGGACAGAACTGCTTGCTCTGCACTTTATTGTATATGATGAGGAGAATGTTGCTTGAGAAGTGTTGCCATGCATGAAAAAAATGAAATTTTAATGACTTGCCAGCTGTTTAACTCTGCTGATGTCACCCCCTCTTCCTTCAATGACAATTCACATTTCAGATAATGTGATAAGTTTAATTCAATCATTTTATGCGGGGAAAGTAATGTTCATTTTAACTTTGCAAAGTGTGTGATAATACAGAGTTATTTTACTATTTTTTATGAATATATATATATATATATAATTAACAATGTAACACATTAAATATTATAAATAAATTATTTATAATTAATGCTGAAATAATATAAGCCTATATACTGAAGATGCCACTGCAGATTTTTAGTGCATTTCATCTGCAGTGCCACAGCTTTATGGATAAAGTTTGTAATATTATCACATATGAAAATTCACACAAGAAGAGTTAGGCTAATGATTGCTTGATGTTGTACTAGCCAATGTGAATATAAAGGAACAACAACCTGCCGTCACAAATTGGGCATATTTCGCAGCTGCAGTATACTGTAAAAAAAAGTTAAGCCAACTTCAAATTTTTAGGCAACCAGCTTCAGCAGATTTTTGAGTTCTCTCAACTTATTTTTGTAGGAAATTCTCAACTTTTTCTAAACATTTTAAGTTGGCTTAAACTTTACTTTTTTTTTTTACAGTGAGACTATTATGTAACTTTGTATATGGTTTAATTTAAGGTCTATGTCTCCATGTATTGGCGCTGCAAAAATTGTTGCTTATGGCTATAGGATGGAAATTCACCCAGCTATTTCAACCCAAAGATACTTGTCACTTATTAGACTAGTTAATGTTGACACCGATCGCAAATCTACAAACTAAATGGAAGTTATTGTTGATCCATGTATCACCGTATGAGGGCGCCAGAGAGGTTCAGTAGTCCTTTTCAAAATAAATCCCTAAAATGAGACAACTGTCTGATTAAAAGAAACTAATGGAGATTAAGTGAGAGTAAAATTATTGTGCTGTAAGTTTCACTTGGGGTCTTACTGTGTGCTAAATGCAAGGTAAAGTATTGTGTAGGGGAATACAAAAATAAATGAAGGAAAACATGAAGAATGTCTCAATAATTGTAACTGTATCTGACTGCAGTTCTTTTTAGAAGGAGCAAGCATTTTAATGCACAAATATAGTGACAAATAATGTCAGCAACAAAAACACATGGGTTATTAAAATAATTTTATTTTGTACATATTAAACTTAAAAAAACAAATAAAATATAAAATATTTATGAAACCATGCCAGCCACCAAACACCCAAAAGAAAATCCTTTCCGTTTCAGCTGGAGTGGAGTCTTAATACAGCTCTGACCTGTTTGCGATCTTCCGTAACACTCCAACAGTCATGCCAGAGATTCCATTAGGAATTACATTAATAATAGGAGCTGTTTTTTAAAGTGTGAGCAGTGTAATCCATTAGTCATTTCAACCCCAAACATCACCCTACTATTACTGTAAGAGCAAATATAAGGCTTCACTGACAGCACAAGAACATTCACTACAGTTACTGCAGCACAGTGTTGATAAAAGAGTCTGTAAAAACGTACTTCTTGGACTCACAACAATCAGATAAACAGAAATGCTATCTACTTACATTACTGAGCCATTTTCATCTATTCATGCAACTTTCAGTGATAATAGAGTGCCATCCTGCCACCACCAGGTCTGTGTTCCTGGAAGCACCATGAGCCTTACTACAAACAGCTTAAATAACACCACACATGTCCTATATCAAAAGATAACAACAGCCTCTGGTGGCAACTAACAGGTTAATTTTCAGGATACTGGATTACTAACCATTTCCTTTAGCAGTGAGAAAGCAGACGACAGCAATGCAGCTTATCAGACCCCATCAGCTTGGACCCTTTGAAAGCACAAATATCTCAGCCACCTGCAGCAAGTATCTGTTTGCAGAAGCCTGATCAGGGTGGGTGAGAAGGGATCTAAAAATGTAAAGCCTCAGATTCAAAGAGCTCAGTGTCAAAGTCAAACTGTGTTTGAGGTCATTGGCTAAAACCTTTAAGCAGCAGACAGAGAATGACATGACTGTACAAACCCCACACCCTTATATAATTCACGTTTCAACCTCAGAGGTGATTCTAGTCTTGAAATATAGCTGATCACAACTGGTGCTCCAGGCTACTTAAAAGAGGCCCGCACTGTCCTGCCTTTCAGCGGCTGTGGGGGTCGGAAGTTGTTCTCCATGCGCATTCGGTCGTCTTCTTCCTCTCCGTTAAACAGCAGTGTCCGGAACTTTCCCATCTAAGACCAAAGAGCATGAAAAACAGCATGTGAGACAGAACCTGGCAAAGTGACACGCTGCACTGCAACAGAAATCAACTTTGGTACCAAGTCTTATGTAACAGGATTTGTTCTCCATGCTGTGAATCTCCTGAGCCTTTTCTACTTATAGTTCATCAATCATTTTAATAAGCTGAACAAGATCAAAGTCTTGTGGCCTCATGCCAGACACGCTAGGCAGCTGTCACGACTGTGCCGCCAACATGCCAAACTACTCATGCTTACTTTAATTCAATTTCCTTGTATAAAGTCTGAGGGACTCGACAAGAGCCGGAGACCAAATCCAGTCCAGTCTTTCAGTTGGACATAGACATATGGATCTGAAATGCAAATCTAGCAATATGACACTTCAAAGCAAAGGACATGCACTACCATTCAAAAGTTTGACATCAGTAGGAATTTTTAAAACTTACAAAAAAGCATCTTATGCTCACAAGATATATTGAAATAAATTCTATATATATATAAATTAACTTATTATAATTTATTTTATTTTAAAATGTAATTTACTCCAAAGTTGATATTTCAGTAGCCATAACTTTAGTCTTCAGGGTCACATGATCCTTGCTCTAATATGCTGATTTGGTGTTCTTCATTATTATTAACACTGTTGGAAACATCTGTGCTGCTTGCAACTGTGATCTATATTTGATATGACAAATGGAAAGTTTATAAGAACAGCATTTATTGGAAACAAAAATATGTTGTTACATTATAAATGTCTTTGCTGTTATCTTTTTCTAATTTAATTTAACTTTGCTGTTTAAAAGCTGATAAATAATTTCTGTATGTGTAGTGTATGCAACACAAATCTGGGGCTACAATGACCTCTATAGCGTTTTGAATCCACAGTAGGATTTCAGTTGTGTTTAATGTTGTCAAGATGTGCACATTTTGTTTGACTGAAACTAACTCTGAGCTGAAGCCCTGTCATTACAAAAGGATTCTTTCACACACACACACACACACACACACACACACACACACAAGAGAGAGAGAGAGTTTTGCTCACTCAATCAGACACGTTTAAACATAAATACATCCACAGATAACAGCACACACTGGTATTGTGTACATATTTATATACGTGTTATATGTGTGCAAGTGAGTGTGTGTGTGTATGTATGTATGTATGTGTATATTACACACACATATATATAATCATTTATTTATGCAAAACCAGAAACCAGACATGCAATCATATCAGCAGATGAGATCATCTCTGACCAGATTCACTGTCACCACCAGCATACTGGGATACTGTGGACTATCCCTAATTTACATCACTGCCAATGATTTTGATTCAGCGGGAGTGCTTCCCACATCCATCTCCCTCCACAACCATTCATTTTCATAAACCGACATCTGTCAATAGACCAGATGATGGTCATGACAAACACTAGCAATTCAGTTTATAAATAAGGTTAATGAAAAAGTTAAAGAAAACCAAAAAGCAACCCACAAAAGCAACTCGCCTGTTTCTCAGACACATAAACAGGTTCTTTCAGCACAATCCAAGTGACGCTCTCATACAGCGGAGGAGTCGTGAGAGAGCCTGGGTACGTCCAATACTCCAGACTGTTCGGCAGGAGGCACTTTGGGTTAAAGCCCTTCAAATCAGTAACACTTCCCTACAAGAAAAAAACAATATATTGAACTGTAATGCAGAGCTTTAGGAAATAAAGATGCTCTGAACAGGACTGTAACCACAATACACTGAAGAAGACATGCCACAATATGTTGATTAGTGACTGACTAATGTGTTTTTTTCAAAGGCCAATTCTCAATATATTACTTTTCTACACTATTTGGTTTGGGTCTTTGCGTAAATTCAACTAAAATGTGAAGCAGATAAGAATATTTAAGAAAGTTTAATACAATTTAAGAATGTGATTAATTCATAAATGCATAAATTAAAATTAAAACAAAGCAAACAAAGAAACAGATAATTACTCTAAATACAAAAGTGTGAAGACACTGAAAAAAAACACCTGAAAGGTGCTAATTTGAATTCTTAGAAACTGATTAACATATTTTAAGACAAATATTTCCAAATGAAATCACATGCAAAGAGGCATCTGGGGGTTTCCAGATTCAATCAGATGCAAAAAAGTGGACTAAAGTGCCGCATCCGTTTGGCAAGCTACCTGAAGACCTCCGTTGATTTAATACATTCATTCATGCATTCTCTCAAAAATAGCGGAAATAAAATCAGATTTCCCCATTTTTCATAAATGTACTACATAAATACACATACCTTAAATTTAACCATATACAAGGCATCTGTTATCTGATGAAGAGATTTGTGCTCATCACCTATCTGAAACAAAAAAATAAAAAACATTATTAGAATAGGTACAATATGCACTTTACTGTGGATATTTATATCTTTCTGTACTTAATTTTTCTATTATTAAAAATATATTATTTTATGGATCTCTTTATTTTTATTTTCTTTGACTCCTAAATTGAATGTGACTGATTCTATACAAATCACACGCTCTTCAACTAATGCTACATTTTTTTTATCTTAATAAGAATAGTTTGTCAAAAAGAAAATATAAAACCAACATTTTGAAAATGCACACATCCTCAAGCCATCCAAGATATGTTTATTTCTTCATCAGTACAGGCTTAAATAAATTTAGCATTACATCACTTGCTCAGCAAAGGAAAAACATCACGATAATCCACAATGTGTATATTTTAAAATACAGCATGCTTCAAAAGACATTTAAAGGGATAGTTCCCCCAAAAATGAAAATGTTGTGTGCAAATACATTGTTTATGCTTTGTTCTGAATGCAAACTACATATCCTGGTACATACGTTGCATACGTTGTTTACATATGTGATACTTTCCAAAATGGCACTATAGGGTAACGCGGAGGAAACAAATTGTTGAATAAAGTCGTTATTTTTTGTTTTCTTTGCGCACAAAAAGTATTCTCGTAGCTTCGTAAAATTACGGTTGAACCCCTGAAGTCACATGGATTATTTTTAACGATGTCCTTGCTACATTTCTGAGCCTTGGTCGTTTTAGGATCTTTGCGGTCTACGGAGGGTCAGAGAGCTTTCGGAATTCCTCAAAAATATCTTAATTTGTGTTCTGAAGATGAACGAAGGTTTTAAGGGTTTGGAACGACATGAGGCTGAGTAATTAATGACAGAATTTTATTTTTGGGTGAACTATGCTTTTAACTGATGGACTGGATTACTTATGGATTATTGTGATGTTTGTATCAGATGTTTGGACTCTAATTCTGACGGCACCCATTCACAGCTGAGGATTCATTGGTAAGCAAGTGATGCAATGCTAAATTTGTCCAAATCTGTTCCAATGAAGAAACAATGCACATCTTGGATGGCCTGAAGGTGAGCACATTTCATCAAATTTTCATTTTTGGGTGAATTATTCATTTAAATGAGTCCTGATTCACACTAAGACTAACTTCCAGAAAGATGCCAAGGACAGCCAGGCCATCAGGTGCTGCTGCTGCCTCACCAAAGGACTTGTACTTAATGGCATTCCAATGAACTAGATGAAGCTGGAGAGAGGCAGAGTTCAGGCCAAAAATTGCAACAAAGACAGTGTAAACAAATATAATATACAGTAGACTACACAGAGCAGAACGAGTCCTTGTTCTGCCCCCTCACCTCAGAAACGTAGGTTTTCCCACCAACCGTGTGTTCAGAGCCGCTGCAACCCTTGCATCCCCAGTGGAAGTGAAACTGTTTAAGTTTGTACATGTTTTCCAGAGGACCTCCCCGGATCACTGTCAAAAGGAAAGGGCAGTTTAAGTGGCCATTCACATAGAATGTGTTTTTTTTTTTGTTTTGTTTTTTACGCAAAAAAAATTACGAAAATGAATAGCAAGGTATAAAGACACAAGCTTTTTTAACTTGAGTGGCATGTTTTAGAACACTGTGTCATGCGTGAGAAACTCTAAAAGATGCGAGATGCGAGTGCAACAGTCAAACACATCTGTCTAGTATTTTTACATAGAAAAAACAATGGAAAAGCAGTGCAAAGGAATGCAAAAACATGTTCTGTGTGAACGCCCCTGACTTCCATGTAAAGTAAATATTGCTCTTTTTTTGAACACTCACTCAAAATGCAATGAAGGGTGAACAAACCGAGTGTCTGAAAAAGGTGCTTGGTGTTTTGCACACCCAAAACGTCTAACCGCTATAATTCAGTTCATTGAGTCAGAGCATAAAGTAAAAAATAAAAACATCTGTAGCCAAGAGTCTGTCTCCTTCCTCTCCTTACTCTATATACACACCTCACATTTTCTTGCTTATTGCCTAGATCTCTTTCTCACAGACAGGGATGTTTCATAAGGGAAACTTTGAAAACTCTCAACAATTTCACAATGACAATTATTAGACTATTAGACAAAATTCACTTTTTATGTTGTTTTTGAGCATAATACTGTGTCCTCAGCGTGTACACAACCACTCTACTGTGGTACTAATCCACCCACAAATTTTGACCTTAAATCAGAAGTCTCAAAATAAGCTTTTCAGAGCATTTAACAGCAGCGTTCAAGTAAGAGATGTATTGTATTGAATCAACTAACGTTTTTCAATCAAGAACAGAGAGCAATTTTCCGTTTTTCTTTTTCTCTTCGTTTGCAGCAGCAGTAGATACTGTATATAATGCTGCTGTCACTACACGTCTAATATACACATCGTGTGATTTCTTTCCCAGATTTGATGTTCACAGACATAACCGACTTTGTGACTTTGGTGTTTTTGACATTACCTTGTGTGTATTTGAGAGAGTGTAAGCGCAATAAGATGTGAAAGTGAACTTATTTTAGTACTCACATGTCTGTGTGCGTGCGATCAGAAAACCATACATCAGAAGTTTAAACTGATATGGCTTTAAAGCAGTGGCGGCTCCAGGATTTTTTTGTTTGGGTGCTAAGTGGGGGAGGGGGGGGGGGGGGGTTATAAAAAACTAATTAAATTGAGAGAAAGTAATGAACGCCTAAACTTCTCATATGCCACTGTTATTAGTTATATAACTTCTAATGCCAACTGTCAAATATGACACTTACAAAGTACTATAATTTATGAATGTTTGGATTTGTTTTATTTTTTCATTGTTTTTCTTTTCTTTTCTTTTTTACACATAGTATTTTTTTTCTGACCATCAAGTGTCAGTCACTCAATGTCAACTGTTAGGAAAACATGCTCAATTCTAACCATTACAATAGATTAAAGCTGATAAAACAATTCAGTATTTCAAACAATCTATTTCCACACGGGCACACATTGCGGGTGATAATCTCCCCGTTCTGATTTGCATGTGCAGATGATAGCCAGAGATATTGTCAATAGCATCAAAAATTGTCAATATTTAGAGGATTTAGCATTTCCAATTAATGTAGGCCTGTTACATTCTTCTTATTATTAGGCCTGTTTATTATTATTATTATTAGATTACTTTTATTATTAAATTACATGAAATTATTGCCCCGCATGATGTGCTGTGAGGATAATAAAATAGGCTATTGGCTTAGGCTACTCCTCATTGAAAATGTTTTAAAAAGCAGTTTTTTTTAAACAGGTCTATTAATTTATACAATGAACTATAAGCCTGTAATTATTATTATTTACACTGCAGTCATCAATGAAAATTCAGAGCAGCTTTATTTCATGCACCGATTTTCAAAAACACCTGTTTAACGCGAAATACGTTTCTTCTCATGTTTTTCACTAACTTATACTAGCCACAAGAGAAATATTAAGAGAATAATTTAAGACAGTTATATACCGTAATCAGCATATGTTGGAGTAGATTTGTCTCTCGTGTCTCACAGAGTGTGTTAATGCTGCGTTAGCAGTCAGTATTTTTTACTTTCACTTTCTCTAGCAACTGTCTTGAGCACTTGCTTGACCCCTCCCCCATATTATCAATTGTTTATAGGCCACATATTAGGCACTTTGTTTAGGTTTTTTAATGTTTATTTTTCAATGTTAATGAGAGTGACACCAACAGTTAAAAAACAGGAACATCATTAGGAAATCCTTCGGGGGGCTGTGCCGGGGCAAATCAAGTTTCTGATGGGGCTATAGGCCCGTCAAGCCCAGCCCTAGCGCCGCCACTGCTTTAAAGCACGTGCAAATAATACACTTTCATTATGACGAAGACTGCAATATCAAGTGAGAGTGACCGTGATTGATCTTTGATAATCAAAACTAAACAGATGTTTTGCTTGTTGTTGCCCGAGTGACCGAGGCACGTGGGGGGAGCATCGGCTCATTTGCATTAGCTCATTAAACATAATATGCACGAAAACAGCGAGTTTTTGCTTCCACTCAAAAATACCATTTACAGCATGGAATGATAAATGATCTGTGGGGTATTTTGAGCTGAAACTTTGGTTTGCGGTTGAAACACAGACATATTTTGGGGACTCCTGAGACTAATATTACATCTTACGTAATAGGTTTCTCTGTAAGAGGGCTCAGACCACAAGTTATCTTCCCTTTTAATGACTGCAGAATGAACAGAGTTACTATTTTTGATGTGAGCAATTTCATATAACAGTCATTACATTCCAGAGCTCAAGTGGTAAGAAGAGAACTAAAATGACAGGGTCATTTGTGCACATTAAGCAGATCCCCCCCCCACCACACACACACACATTCTTTCTTTCTGCTGTGAGTGACAGTACAGCCCAGTGTTTTCTTTTTGTACTATATTTATATTATTATAGTTTTTAATTAATATTTTGGATCAGTTTTCATTTTAATTTCAGCTTGGTTAAAGTCATTTTAGTCTAATTAAACCTTTTTACCGTTTTAATCTAATTATTCAAAATGTTAAGTTCTTAATCTTGTGTTTTTATCTATCTAATTTCAGCTTCAATTACTGAAAACAATTTTATGCATACAACAATTTCACAGCAGCTGTGCACAGCATGAGAGCTGTGAGTAGAAGAAGCAGAAACGAGTTGTGTGTTCCTCAAATATGAAGAAACAGAACTAAATTTGCCTGCTCAGCGCTGTGTTCTTCTCCGAACATCAAGAGACCAATCAACCAACCATGACAGTATCCTTTTAAAGCTGCATTAATGTTATGTCACTGATACCAACCTGATCTCTCATCTGAGTCAATGAACTCCACCACCACAGAATGGCCATTGTTTGAGATGCTGACAGAGGTGCAGTTGTTGTAAGACAGCGAGATAGGAGACAGTCTGGCATCAAATACAGCATCTGCAGGGACTATATCAATAGGTGATTGGCGGTTACCCTCTGCAATGGGATAGTCTTTGTACCATTCTGTTGGACCTAGAAAAACAATATTAACCAACCAGACATTAATGAATGTAATAACATGTCTTTTCAAGTTAACATAGCGTACTGTATTATAACTTACTGTATTTAATGTAGTTATCTACATTACATTAGATATTGTTTTGTGTGTGTGTGTGTGTGTGTGTGTGTGTGTGTGTGTGTGTGTGTGTGTGTGTGTGTGTGTGTGTGTGTGTGTGTGTGTGTGTGTGTGTGTGTGTGTGTGTGTGTGTGTGTGTGTGTGTGTGTGTGTGTGTGTGTGTGTGTGTGTGTGTGTGTGTGTGTGTGTGTGTGTGTGTGTGTGTGTGTGTGTGTGTGTGTGTGTGTGTGTGTGTGTGTGTGTGTGTGTGTGTGCTAAAAGCTTAAAAAGTAGTTTGAAACTACTTTGAAACTTTTTCAAATTGAAAAGGTATTTTTGTATTATTATTATTTGTTTGTGAAGAGAAATGTGCATGTAAAATAAAATGCATATTTACCCCTTGAAATGATGATGCCATTATGACAATTTTTGGATTTATGGAGTTTGTAACTTTACTGTAAAAGGAGGTAAATGTAGTATGGGACTGTAACTTAATGGTTTGTAAAATAAATACATTAATACACAGAAAATGCATAATTACAGCAAGGAAGTTATAAACAGCTTTGGAGGCAGGCCAAACCCAGGCTTCTTCATAATTGGGAAAATAAAAAAGAAAAATAAACAGTTTTTTTTTTTTTTGGGGGGGGGGGCATATAGACATATTAACACAGTAATATTAAGTGTCAGCAAATTACTGTTAAACATTTTGATGCATTTGAGTTAGTTTAGTGCGAGTGTGACCCAAAAACATGGGTCCAATGTTTGTCTCAGTGAACTGTAGAAAGGTGCCAGGCTTGAAATCACATACAGCCCGGTTACGTTGTTTAAGCAGCAACTATCCCTTTAAAAGATAACTGGGCTAATCTCGCATTAACAGTGGACCGAGCAACCAAATATACTACACTAAATCTAACAACAGATAACTGGACATATTGTGAATGATTGAGTACAAGCACAAAAACTAACCCACTGCAAGCTGGCTATAGATCTACTGAGTCTGTCTTTATGTTACGGTTTAACTGGGGATTCAAAATCGTCCGTTAATAATATTAACTGCAGTGATAATGAAGCTTGTTACTAATTTGGCTGGAACACTCATCTTGATATTCAAATCAGGTTTCACACATTTGATGTGAAGTTGTGCATTGCATGATATCTGAAAGGCATTTTCCAGTCAAAACTCTGGCTTGTCCGTTCATATCAAAAACAGAAAACTAAAATGATTAGTGGACCACACCAACTGACAACAGTTAAAGTATGTTTAATTCTAAGTGTGCTGCAGTTTACGCTCTGTGAACACAACCAAAATACATGTTATAAAGTCTGCTTGATTTTAGCACACATTCTCACCATCTCTAGAACAAACTGACGGTTGCAATAACCAGCTGCAGAACCACAGAGCCGTGTATCACAGCAGAGCCAGGCCAGCAGTCTGAGACCGGAAGTTATGGTGGAGATAGCATCATCAGACTGCTGTCCTGAAACCGTACGGCACTGAAGTTGTCATCTGACAAACTGATGTAATCAGAGGAATGCCATTCCTAAGAGGAAATCTTTTTTTCTGATTTGTTTTGATGAAATACTATTAAATATTATTAAGACAAACAAATTGTTTTGATGGATTAACTTGCAAGGATTATTCACCACAATGTATGTGTATATAGCATCAACTTTATTTGATTTTATGCTTAAAGTCGGAGCGATTTTAAAATAAGTGTCTGCTAAAATGCAATGTCCATGGATTTTGACCGTCAGTTTTTATTGTGCATTCGTTTTATTTTTTATTATATATATATATATATATATAAGTGATTCCAACAATATATTTATTTGATGTCGCTGTTGTTCTTGTTAGTTCTGGTGAACTCCTCTTATTTTAAGACCTATCAGACAGTGGTTGTTTTTCATGCAGACCTCTGTAAAAATGAATTTGCATGCTCAACGTTTATTTAAATAGGCCTATTTTATTTAATACTATTAATAATAGGCCTAATAATAATATAAAAATGGGCTAATAATCATATAATAATTTGTATGTGGTTCAAATGGTATTCTGTCTTGCATTTTATCTCTTAAAATAATTTTGTTTTAAAATAAAATTCAAATATAAAAATTTGTATAAAGGTAAACATAAGCATAAGGTAAACATGTACCACCTAATTGGACGACTAGCAAGCTAAAAAGATAAGTCGAGCAATTTATATAAATTTATATAATACACATTTTAAACTTTTATTGCATACCTGTTGTGATTAAAATAATGTTTCAATTCAGAAGTTGCACAAATACTCTTCCTCTCTGTAGTGGAGAGGTGAGGTAATATTAGCCTATTCTTGAAAGCAGTTTCCAGCTTTTCAGAAATAAAAGTATATTTAAAAAAAATGCATGTAACAGTGAAGCTCAACAGTTACTGTACGGTGCTGTGCAGTGGTCAAACCCGATTTACAAAGACATTTGGGGATTGATGCTTTCTTGTAAACTCAGATTCGGACGGCAATTAAATGACTGCAATTAACTTACCGTTGTCCTCCCCATATCCCCAGTTATGGCCAGTCATTGCTCCCTCTTCGTTGAATGTTGTAAAGAGCGCAGAAGTGTCTTGAGTGGTGCAGAGGAGAGTGTGTGATGGAGTGAGTCTAATGACAGCAGTAACAGGTGAATGAAGAGACTGATCCGATCAGGCCCCGCCTCCTCTAAAGCCGATTGCGCTGTGTTGAGGAGGACCTGTTCAATATTTGAATAGCTAACGTGCTTTGAATTACTCGTATATAATTGAGCTGTCGACTGCAAATGAATCAATTCATCTGAGATCTGAATAAAGTCGACATTTAACACTGACACTTCATTTTGAGTCTGAACATTCATTATGCAGAATAATACTTAGCTATTAAAACTTTTGCTTCAAATAGCCTTTATCCGTAATTAATGCTAGTTGGGTAAAAAAAACGAGCAAACATGACATGACATGAAATCTTAGGCAAACCAAGCTTTTATTATTAAGTCAATATCACTTCAACTTCAAGATTCAAATACTTCACAATATTTTTTTTCTTGATAAATACTGACGTGTTATAGAGTTTTTGATAACTTTTATTGTTGGATGCTGAAAAAAGAACAAAATGAGAGAATGTCATAGGCTAGCCATTTGTGGTCTGACCAATAGACATTATGAAAAGTAATTTGTGAGAATTTGCATTTATGCATTTATTGCATTATTTATTTTGTTAGGCTATATTTAATAATAATAATACATGTGTTGTTTATAGGCTAACTGTTTCTGTTGCATAAGCTCTAGGTTTACATAAATCGAAAGCAATTGTCCTAACAAACATTTAACTTATTATTATTATTTTTTTTACCCATTTTTTGAGGATGTTTTATGAAAAGGTCTTACATGTACAGCTACAACTACGTACAACTGAAACAGTGACAGACTGCTGATTACATCAAGATATTTTTCTACATTCAAATAACAGATTCTAGAGAAAGAAATGAGGACATATGTTAAAATCGTAAGTTAGCTGCATGTGAAAACAGCTGTGACAGCAATAAAAAAATGTAACGCCAGCAAAAAGTGCACTATGATGAGACATTTACACTTTGGTCTAACAGCATGCTTGTGCTACTTCAAAACAATGACTTGAATATGATGCAATACAAATAATGTGTTTGAGTCAGAGCTGCTGTCTGGGAGGCTTACCTCAGCTCTATAACTGTAATTTCAGAAATTAATAGCATCAAATAGCCAGGCAGCTTTTAGTTTTAGAACCAATGAAAAGTGCACTTCATATGCCACGTCAGAGATAGCCAACAGTACAGTTGAAGAGCTGTCAAAACAAGAATAACAATGCAATGCAACAAGAAATATTATAAATACACTCTTAAAAAATAAAGCTGCTTAAGAGGTTCTTTACAGCAATGCCAAGAACCATTTTTGGTTCCACAAAGAACCATCTCTTTCTTACCTTTTTATAATCTGAAGAACATTCTTTCACCACAAATAACCTTTTGTGAAACATAAAGGTTCTTCAGATGTTCTTTGTGGAACCATTTCGACAAAAAAGGTTCTTCTATGCAATCGTGAAGCACCTTTATTTTTAAGAGTGTGAGATAACAGAACAGGTTGGAGATATTGTATAGCTGTATGCACGGTTGCAATATGTTAAGTGTAATGATTTATTTAGCCTGTGATTTGATAGCACTATACATTTGATGTATTTGACAGATGCTTTTATCCAAAGTGACTTGCATTGCATTGAAGGTAAACAACTATGCTAGTGTTCCTGTGGCTCAGTGGTAGAGCATCGCAGTGGTAGAGCATCGCGGTAGCAGCGCAGAAGGTTGTGGGTTCAATTCCCAGGGAACACATACTCATAAAAAATGTATAGCCTGAATGCACTGTAAGTCGCTTGGTAATGCATAAATGTAAATGTAGTCTGTGCATGGGGACCATAGTGAGACGCTCAAGAGAAGAAGAAGAAAAAAACCACTGACAACTGAATATTGCTGAGGTTGATACAAGAAATTAAGAAATATTGCTGGATCCATACCAGCCTGTGGCTTTTTGTTTCTTTAAGGCTATACCGAGGAGGTAAATATCCTCAGAATTGTCATGATAAAGTGAAGTTATTCATTTGAGGACTTGAAGTGAAAAGATAACCAGGGTGAGACTTTTGTTTTCTTTCTCTCTCTGTCTGTGGCTCTCAGGCTAAAACGTTCCTCGACTGATGGTAGGCGACCTGTAGCAAAGATAAACCAGACTGTGATTTATTTTTGTTGTTTTGTGATAAACTGTTGTGATTCTGTGGAAAGATGTCAGCATTAGTGTATCTGTATAAACTGACCCACATTTTGACAGAGATGACTGTCATTCGTCAACGTTTTAAAATGTATAACAAATTGAATCCTCATTCATGTAACCCACTGATACTTTGAATAAACATCTGCTCACCCTTTTCAGCCTATAAAAAATAATTATTCTGAAGAGGGGGGGACTTACAAGTCACCAATGTGGACAAATAGCTAAAAGAGCTAAAAGTTAATTTCTTTATATAGCACAATTACAACTCATGGTTGTCCAATGTGCTTTACGAAAAAAAACAAACGACAACATAAAAACACAAAAGCACATTTACTAAAAAAGTACACAAAGTACAATACAAAAAAAACAATAAAATGTCAGGCAGGGAAGTATTAATACCGATTATAAACCTTGTCAAACAGATACGTTTTTAAGCTAGACTTAAAAGCAGACACAGATGGGGGAAGTCTGATTGTGATAGGTAATTAATTCCAGAGTCTGGGGGCAACTACAGAGAAAGCACGGTCGCCTCTACACTTATACGTTACCTCGACCTGGGAATAACCAACAGTCTCTGGTTAGAAGACCGAAGTGTTCTGATGGGAAAATGTTCAATCATAAGTCAGAAAGGTAAAGCGGCACAATGGCTCTACCTCTTGGCCAAACGGAAGAATAACACGTCTGTCTGTATCGAATCTGCGAATATCAATCTCCAATTTGTGAAACAGCAGCGTGCCGGTAGGATCTAGCCGTCACAGACAGAGACAGAGGACCATGACAGACCATAAAACGAGCAAAGAGCAGAAGTATGATCGGCAGCTCAGGTACATATAGCTCGGGTTTTACAACAGAATGACGCAGTATACATGCATAGCGATTCTCCTTCAGCATTAGGTTTAAGTTTTCCAATTGCATTAACGCTGGCATACAATAGAGGCCCATCGGTCGTAGCAAGAGCTTTAATCATTCCACAGTTACCTCAGATTGATCATGCTTTAATTCAACACTGACTTCTGCAATACAATCAGTCTAATTTCCATATATAGCCTATTAACAGCCTTACTGATCAGACACCACTGGATGTATTAACTCTGTTTGACTGTTGCCTGGCTGTCTTTGATTGTGATTATATTGTACGCTGGTCAGTTATTGGTTGGCATGTTTTTGTATCAGGTTGTGGGGAGATCATGGACAGGAAGCACTTGAAAATGCCCATGTGTGTCTCATTAACGCCACTGCAACTGGCACTGAAATCCTCAAAAACCTTGTGCTGCCAGGTATCAGTATTTCTCACTGTTCCCTGTGAGACATGAATTAATATAGCGTATCGTGTTAACATCATTCTTACTCTGCTTCTTAGGAATCGGAGCCTTTACCATAGTTGATGGACACAAAGTGTCAGGGGAGGATGTTGGAAACAAGTAAAGTCACCGGCCTGTCAATTATTGTCTTGTTTACATAACAATATTAAAGAGGTTTTTGGTTATAGTGTGATGTATGGATACATTTATCAGATTGCACAATATAGAAAATGCTTGATTCTGGCTATGCTTTAATCTTTTCTGTAGCTTTTTTCTCACCAGCAGCAGTATTGGGAAGGTAAGCACAGAATTGGTCCATAACAACTCTGTCCGAACCCAAAGTGACTTGATATATGCTGAATGATGTTGTGCTTATTTTGCAGAGCAGGGCTCAGGCTGCTACTGAACTGCTGCAGGAGCTCAATACTGATGTGTCTGGAAACTTTGTTGAAGAGGTCCGTGTTAATGTAAACAAAACTTATTGTATTTTTACTTTTAATAAATACACAGAACAAATCCAGTATAGGTTTGGACACATCTGCTCTAAACTATGACATTGAAAGAATAGTAAATATATAGTGACTGAAATGTTAAGCAAACCAAACAGTCTTATATTTTAAGGTTTAAAATATAATACGTAATAATATTTTATGGCTTAAAATTTAAATGTAATTTAAAAGAAAAAAAAAATACACTACCATTCAAAATGTAATTTAATTATTATTTTATTCAGCAAGAATGCATTAACATAAATAAATGACATTAAAGACAACACTGATAACAGTTTTCAACATTGATGATACATGTGATCGTGTGACACTGAAGACGGGAGTAATGATGCGGAACATTCAGCTTTGCCATCACAGGAATAAATTACAATTCAAAGTATAAAAATGCACTAAAATAAAAAAAGTTTTAACAAACCTGTGAACGGTAGCATGAATATAAGTTCAGTATTAATAACTAATAACAAGCATTTAATCATAAGCCTTTATTCTAAAGGGTTTTAAGATCATGAGCCACACAAATTCAGTCAAATGTGTTCATCCCTTTGTAAGGGAGTAAGTCTTTGCATCTAAGTAGTTTTTTTTTTTTTTTTATATTCAGAGTCCTGATAAACTTTTGGACAACGACCCTGAGTTTTTTCACAGATTTAGTCTGGTAATTGGCGTCCAGCTTCCAGAAAGGTATTTTTCCTCCTGTAATACAAATCTGAAAACAGTGTTCCTTAATTATTTACATGGATTTATTAAATGCATTATCAAATGTACATGTTAAAAAGACCTATACTAATATTTGATTGGTTGTATTGCTGGTTCTTTAGATCATTTATCTATCTATATCTATCATTTATGTCGTTGTATCTTTATTTTGACAGCACATGCTTGAGGCTGGGTAGTGTGTTATGGGATGCTGGTGTGCCGTTCCTTGCATGTCGAACATATGGACTTATCGGTTACATGAGACTGATCGTGAAAGAGCACACAGGTGACAATCATTATTTCATGAAGCAAATCATTTTTGGAGAGATTTATTTATTAGCAATGGAAAAGGGCAGTTCACTTGCAATCCAATAACTTTGCTAAAATGTAATTTTGCATATCCTTAACATTTATGTAAATACATCTTTGTGTGAAAATGTCTGTCTGTGTCTTTGACTACAGTGGTCGAATCTCATCCAGATAATGCGTTAGAAGACCTGAGACTAGACCAGCCATTCACAGAGCTCAAACACCACATAGAGTCCTACGACCTGGACAGCATGGAGAAGAAGGTCAGGCAAAATGTTGATTGCTGATGATGTCCTCTTTATTGTATGTGATTGACTTGCATGTATTTTGTGTTCACATTTATTGCAGTTAAAAAAAAATGTTTGTATGTATTTTGTTTTATTTTAGGATCACAGTCATACGCCATGGATAATTGTGGTTGCCAAATACTTGGAAAAGTGGTATAGTGAGGTAATTTTGGACATATCCTAATGAGCTTTCTAAATAGGAAACCTCCTTAATTTCCTAAATTACCTCTTAATTAGACCTTCTCAAAGTGTTTCTTCTCTGATCCAGCACAACTCTCAGTTACCGAAGAATTATAAGGAGAAGGAAGCTTTCAGACAACTCATCAGAGAAGGTTGTTCCTTTCAATCAGTTTTTGTAGCTCATTTCTCCTGCTGTGGGTTTTCCTTAATGTCTGTATTTTCTCAGGAATCCTAACGAATGAGAACGGAACACCTGAAGATGAAGAGAACTTTGAGGAGGCAATCAAGAATGTGAACACGGCTCTGAACCCCACCAAGGTAGAACTCCTCACATTTGAAAAGCTGTAGTTCTAGTTTATGTTCCTTGCTTATGATTTGTATTAATCTTTGTCCTATTGTAATCTAGGTCCCCAGTGAATCGGAGGACATCTTTAATGCTGAGCAATGTGAAAATATTACCTCACAGGTTAGTAGGAACATGCAAAACTACTCCTAAGCCACATTTAAACTGTCTTCAACATTCACATACGATCCTAGCTCCTAGTGGTAATTGGAATTGGTCATTATTTATTCATTATACTCTGTTTATTTCAATTTATTTGGTAAAATCCTGTTCTACTCTCTATTGGGAAAATGCATGGTTTCCAGTTTGTCAGAGATGTAAGAGCAGATGCTACAATTTGTACAATTAGAATTTCCAAGGTTTCCAGTGTCAGTCAGTTATTTTACAAAAACAGTCTGCTGCCACTTAATGTTGAAAAGTGGTGTTGAGACTTATTGTTATAATAAATACACTACTTAGTAGTTTACTGCACTTTGTTCTTCTAGCTATTTACCCATAGTGTCTAAAGAATCAGATGTCTTACAGTTGCTTTAATCTGTCTTATCGTAGAGCCCATCCTTCTGGGTGATGGCACAAGGAGTGCGGGACTTTGTTCGAAATGAGGGGAACGGAAAGCTACCTGTGCGAGGAACCATCCCAGACATGATTGCTGATTCAGACAAATTCATCAAGTTACAAAACGTGTAGGTATTTCAAATCACAAACATTCGGAAAACATTGTATTAGTAGTAATGTGTTTGTGAAGTTTGTCTGCTATTGCAAAGAACTATTGGTAATGACCAACAGCTGAGGAACATACATACTCAGACATGTAGTGTATAGTGACTATCAAACTGTTGATTAGGGGTGCTCCGATTGATCAGTTACCGATCAAAAGCGGCCGATAATCACGTTGGGATGTTTGATCGACGGAAGAAATTCATATTTCTTCATTAAATAACTTATAAAGTAATTTGAAAAGTTTCTGTGATACATAATTTCACAAACAGCGTGAGAGAATCACCGCACGTGCTCTCTCTCTCTCTCTCTCTCTCTCTCAAAATGCGCAAATGACTTCAAATCACCACACATCACGTCTGTCTATAAGCGAGCTGCACAGTTGACACAGAAATTGTCACAAGTTGCACAATCGAGGCAGTGTCGCATGGTCACTAGTTTATAAATTGCATTTCTTTTTAATTCTTGCCAGTGTTTAAACCATTTAGCGCTCGCGCGCTCTCCCGGAGACTGCGCTCATGCACACTCATAATGCCGATGCATGTCCACACTAGGGGTTGAACGATTTCAGATTTTTTTAAGTCGACTTTTATGTGATGAAAGTCAAGTCGAAGTCGACTAGTCGCTGAGGACTTCATTAATGAACAAATAATCTGGAGCTGTGACAAACACCTTGTGCACAGCTATGAAATATGACACAGCGCTGCCCACATGACTATTGCACCTATAACAGCTTATTTTTATCAGTTCATTAGTCTTTGGGTCGTTATATTTCTCACTGATTCCTGCTCGTTCTAAATCAGATACAGATAAGTAGTACAGTAAAGATTACATTCATATGAATGAATGCATTAGTGAGAGTGGTTGCGTGTGTGAATTAATTCTACCTGGCAGCGTCTCTCTACTAGTAGTGAAGCTGTGGGATTTAGTTATTAAGAAATATATGCTTGAACTTTTCAGTTTCTAAGCTATTTTACAGAGAAATCACAGAACAGTGTTGACAATACATTTTCGCGCTGAATGATTCTGTGCGCGCGATCTGCGTGTGATGTATTGTACGCGCTCCTGTCTGTAGCCAATGTGTGTGCGTTACAGTGCAGCAGCGCATTAGATTAGAACGTGATTAACTTACCTGTACAATAAGCTGTTTAAAACGTGCATTCTGCCGTTCAATTTCCAGCATCCAGTAATATAATCACACATGTCTTGTGGAGCGCATTCAGAGTATGAGTTTGTTAGTTTAACTGTTTGGAAACGGAGCATAAATGTGGATTTATTATCCTATTGCGCCTCTATAGGACCAGCGACTAGTCGGCTTAAAGCTTCATGGCAGAGCACTGAAGTCGACTAGTCGATTAGTCTGTGCAACCCCTAGTTCTCACACACACACCGTTTGTATTGCATATGCGGTGCATATTTTTCTGCGCCCATGTTAACAGAAGATCGTTCATGCTGCACACAGTTGCGGTCCGGCAGTGTGTTCTAGGAGCCAGTGCGTCAGCAGTGCAGCACTCCTTTCCGCTGCACGCACTGGATTAAAGTGACAGTGCATTGTTCTTTATGAACCTCAGGAGTGCTTGTAAAAGATTTAAATGCCAAAGAAAAGGCAGTAGAGCTGACTTTCTGTCAGTGGTAAGTTTTAAGTTAGAATGTTTGTGATAATGTAAGAAAAGTAGTTCAAATATGTTGTCACTTGCTTGAGCAACTTAATTTAGGAGTAACTGTTAAATGCAAAAGTAAAAAGCATTGAATAATGTGTTTCTTATATTTATTGCATTTAAACACATCTCTGAAAGATTGTATTACTGTACTGTGTAAAAAAAGAATCACAATGCTGAAAAAGCATTTTAAGTAAATGTTCTCAACTAGCAACCGAGAACTGACAACTTAAAAACTTTAGTTCATCTAATGAATAAAAGTCAGTCTACTGAGTGTTAAAAGATCTGTCAGAGCAACCAAAGATTTTTTAGCATTTTGTGCAATATTGTTCAATGTAAAATAGTTTGTTCAGATGACACAATTTGAAAATTTGGATATGTTGTGAACAAATACTTGAGTCTCTAAGCAAGGTAAACAAAACAACTTTTTCTAGCGACATGTTTAGAGTATTTTTGTTCAGCTCGCACAAAAAATGTAACTGACTACTCCTACAAAAAAAAATCTTTAAGGCGTATTATTTTTTTCATTTTTCGAAAGTAAAAGTTTTTACAGTGCAAAAAATCCAACTTTCGAAAAGTTTACTGCACTAACCAATCGAAAAAAAAAAATAAAATACTAAATAAATAAATAAAAATCCTTAACTAAGATTTTTTTTTGCAGGAGCACACACACTGCAAACGGAGTATGTGTGAACCAGGTGTAAAACGCCCATCTCACATATACAGCTCATGAAATCTGGCTTGTGCTGTGTATAAGCTATTATGCAACAATTGAACGATCGTAAAAACAAAAATGCAGATGATCAAACGTTCGGGTGAGATAAATATATATTTTTGAAAAATGTAAAAAAAAATGCTCTCCTCCACCCTTCCAATTAAAAATACTCTCTCACAAGAGTTACCTAAGAGGGGAATTAATATTTAAAAATGAAATTCAGGCCCTGAATAAATGTCTCTTTATTCAGGCCCTGAATAAAAAATCTTGATTGGATCATCCCTATAAATAATTCTACATGATATTTAGATCGGTATCGGTAATCGGATCGGCAGAGACTGCTTTCTGTGATCGGCCTCAAAAATCCTGATCGGAGCAGCCCTACTGTTGATTTTGGTTGATTCCTGCTGACTGTGTTTTTGGTAAAATAGCATTTGTTTGACACTTTCAATTTCAGCTACAGAGACAAAGCCATGACGGATGCAGCATTAGTGTCCAAACATGTTGAAGCACTTTTACAATCCATTGGAAAGGTATTTACATAATCAACATCGTCTTCTGTAATAACTGCAGTTTATTCATTTTATTAGCACATTAACATTCATTTTTTATGTTATTTTTTAATAACATTTAAACATTTATTCCAAAGCCTCTAGAAAGCATCTCTGAACAGGAAATCAAACTTTTCTGTGAGTATCGCATACACACTCCCGTAGATCAGAATTATTTTGTCAGGAAACTAGATATTCCAACACTTTGCAAAATCCTGTGCTATTTGGCATCAGTTCACCTATTCCATCAGTTTGTTTGCATATGTGATGTTCATGGTTCCAACAGTTACTGAAAAATGTCATCTTTGGGGATAAAAGGTGGCTTTCTCCACAAATGATTATAATGCTTATGTTGTGTGGTGTTTTGTGTCCCACAGGTAAAAGCGCAGCTTTCCTCAGAGTGGTGCGCTGCAGGTCTCTGGCGGAAGAATACAGTATGGACACTTTCAATAAAGATGAAATCAGTACGTCTTCTCTGTGGTTCTCTGTCCGCCTGTAGTTTATCTCCGTTTATAAATGGCCACTGATTGTTTAGAAGGATTTACTAACATGATTTATTGTTGTGTATATCCATGCTTGGGTGTTGCTGTTTGTGTTTAAGCTGTTTTTTCTGTCTCCATAGCATCCTGTATGGACAGCACAGACAGTGAGATGGTTCTGTACCTCATGCTCCGCTCAGTCGATCGCTTCTATCAGCAACACTCCCGTTACCCAGGTCAGAAGAGTTAGAAACAAGGCAAAACATATCAAATTGAGAAACTCTCAACCATAGCACAGATTTTAAAATATCCATCAAGTCACAGATTTTTTTTTTAATGCTAAAAAATGTCCTCAAGAATTTTTGTATACTAAACTCAACATGGATTTGTCACTATTGTATGTATTTATTTATTTATTTTGGACATGGTACTCTGGTAATGCCACCTTTCTTGGAGTACCATGAAATATAACCGTATTGGTTCTAAATCAGTTTATTTTAAATGGTAACAATATTTCAAAATATAGCAATTTTTACTGTAGCTATCATAACAGACTTCTTCCAAAAACATTAAAATGGACACCAAACCTTTAAAGGGGTCATATGACGTTGCTAAAAATAACATTATTTTTGTATTTGGTGTAATACAATGTGTTTGTGGTTTAAGGTTAAAAAAACACATTATTTTCCACATACTGTACATTATTGTTGCTCCTCTATGCCCCGCCTTTCTGAAACACATCGACTTTTACAAAGCTCATTGTTCTGAGAAGCGAGGCGTGCCCTGATTGGCCAGCTATCCAGTGCGTTGTGATTGGCCGAATACCTCAAGCATACCTCACCATATTGTGATGCCGTGTCCCGGCGCGATGACACAAAAACAATAAAACCCATTATAAACGAGGCATTTGTTGCATCCAGTGGGGACATAATTACTGATTATAATGACTTATACTGTCTTTTATGCGTCGCGTTACATCACGCCGTGTAAACATTACCATGTCTGCATTTGTAATCGGAGAAACAACAACAACAACAAGCACTACTCTACACTGCTCAAAACTCGCGTTTGAATAGTCAGTAGCAGAAACATACTTACAGGCTGTGAGTCAGAAGTGCCAGACTGTCCTTGCAAAGTTGGAATTGCCCCACTTTATAGAAACAGCCTTTGTGCAAGCCAGCAATGTAGGCTAACGTTACTCTTCCAGGTTCAGGAAATAGTCCTCCGTAAAATGCGTTGCACAGTACACACACTCTAATATTTGGGTTGTACTGTTCTGGAGCAGTGTTGTATATAACTTAACCACTGATTTCTAGTTGTGTCCTCTTTTGGAAGCCCAAACAAAGTATTTTCACTTTCACAATGAAACACAGCGTCTCCAGGACATGGTGCTGGTGTCAGCAACAATACTACAGCGAGAATAAAAGTTACGCCTTCTTTCATTGTGTGTGCATTTGGGCGGTGTTTTGCAAATGTCCCCACACCGTGACGTAGACATGTGGGGGCATGTTTGAATGAGCCATTTTAGGGAGGCTTGTCAGAGTCTTAAATTTTATAAAGAATAACTCTTTGGTTTTGAGACTTCAGGGATCTTATCTATGCACCATCAGCTTGTAACACTCCAAAGAGAAAGGGAAACTTGAAATCGCATCATAATCATCATCCTTTAAACGACAGTGTATATGAACTCTGTCACTCTGATATTATAGAGTATGACTCTTTTTCTCAGGTGTCTACAATTACCAGGTGGAGGAAGACATTAACAAACTCAAGCTGTGTGTAAACAGTCTTCTACAGGAGTACAGTCTGAACGTCAATGTGAAAGATGACTACATCCATGAGTTGTAAGTTTAAGTTCACAGTTAAGCCTGTTTGATTTGAAGCAGTACAAATGTAATATTTATACTAAAAATGGTTTTGTAATATTGATAATAACGAAGTACAAGTCCCCCTGTTCATCTGGTCCCTCTGTTTATAATCATATGGTAACTGTAAATGTTATTTTCATATCTTCCAGCTGCCGTTATGGAGCTGCTGAGCCACACACAGTCGCCGCTTTTCTGGGAGGTGAGTGTTTATGTACTTATTCAGGATCCGGCAAACACACACCTCATCAAACATTCATAATGCATATTGTGATATCCGCTAAAATATGGATTTAATAGTATAAATGCAAATTATATAAGGAATGTAAATATGGCCTTTCTCATTAACCGTCTTCACTGCTTACATTACCATATGCATTTTCAATTATCATACAACTGCCGGATAGCACATAACCACAATAAAGACCAGGTGTAAATGACCAAGACACATTGATTTTGAGTGCATCTGGTGATCGGATCGATGGATTCTGGCCACATTCAACAGAGATGTAAATGCTAATGCGTTTTCGTTATTTGTATACAGCTAACGTAAGTGATGTGCTGCAAATAATCATTATCTGTTACTCACAGAGTGGGTTGAAATTTTGTCAGGCTCTATTTATTTCCATCTGACATTGATATGATTCATGGTTTTCTGTAGCTGGAGCTCATTTAATCTTGCCAAGTGTTATGCTGCGGGTTATTGGCTTATTTTTATTTACTATCACAATGCGGAAAAAAAAGGCATTGGGATCAATCTGGTCACCTTATTAAATGAACAATAACCTGTGAGTTATCCGTTTGAATCTCTCATTTCTCTATCCAGATTTCCTTGTACATTTGCTTGTAGCCACTGTACATGTTCTTTTTCTTTTCTCTTCTAATTCCTATTTAGCAACCTTTACTGTAAGAATCTTAAAGGAATAGTTCACCCAGAAATGAAAAATCTGGCATAAATTAGGGCTGTGACGGTGGCAGATTTTTACCACCGCAGTGGTAATGGACCAACTACCGCCGGTGGTGCAGTGTTGTGTGTGTATATATATATATATAATTCTGAAATGCAAAAATAAATAAATGAAGCTCAATCATCAATTAACAAACGTGCGTGTTTATTTTAGCACTTCCGTCAGTGAACACTCAGCCTGCAAAACACTAAAATAAATATCAAATAAATAATACAGTTAAATTGGAAAGTAGCCTTAAATAAGAAAGTTAAATACACCCTGTCTACCTCACGCGAGCGGTGTGGCGAGAACCCATTATAATCAGTGTTGCGGCGTAATACGACACGACAAATCCCTTACAGTACACTGCCTCGTCCTATTTATGACGTACTGACACAAAGTTCAAATGTCTTGTAGACAGACTCAACCTGTTGTGTTGCGACGCAGCGTCTGGTTTAGACACGGTTCACTGTTCTGCCACCAAGCAGGCGGCACCCTTCTCCTCGTCTGCACGTGCTCTCTGTGGAATAGGAATCACGGCGTATGTTGCCACATTTCTTGTTAGCATCTTCCATTTACTGCTGTCTTGTTCGTATTTGGCCAGTTGGGAGAAAGCCTCACCAATACACACCTGATCATTACACACCATTTGCGATCACGTGAACTTGAAGACACTTGTACAAACGCGGATAGGTGACATGACTGGAAATGATTCCAGATCGACGATTTAGTATTTGGTTTTCCAACAAGGTCCATCGCTCATCACGAAATAAATTAGCTGAATACAGAATAAACTGTATTTTCCTGCGCTCAAACCTGCCAATCTAAAGGAAACGCTGTGTAGAGCATTTTAGGTAATTTGTGAATTAGCATAGATTTATAATCTAAATAAAACAATTTGCAACTTTTACTATTATTACACTTGTTTACAAAACTTTGTATTATGCTTGTTATAGATTGTGTGACGTCACGTGCACTAGCACTGGTGGCAATACACAACCGGCGACCGTCACAGCATTAATTACTCACACTCATGTCGTTCCAAACCCGTAAGACCTTCGTTAATCTTCAGAACACAAATTAAGGTAATTTTGATGAAATTAGAGAGCTTTCTGACCCTGCATAGACAAGCAAGGGTCCTACCACGTTCAAGGCCCAGAAAGGTAGTAAGGACATCATTAAAATAGTCCATGTGACATCAGTGGTTCAACCTTAATTTTATTAAGCTACGAGAATACTTTTTGTGTGCAAAGAAAATAAAAATAATGACTTTATTCGACGATTTCTTCCCCACAAAAAGTAATCTTGTAGCTTCATAAAATTAAGATTAAACCACTGATGTCACAAGGACCGTTTTAACGATGACCTTACTACCTTTGTCAGTTGCATTGCTGTCTATGCAGGGGCAGAAATCTCTCAGATTTCGTCAGCAATATCTTAAATTGTGTTTCGAAGCTGAACGACGGTCTTATGGGTTTGGAACTGCATGAGGGTGAGAAATGAATGACAGAATTGTCATTTTTGGGTGAACTATACCATTTAAATACCGAACAAACATAGGGTTAGTAAAAAAATCATGGGTTAAAATGAGGGCAAACAATTAGGTTAATTACTGAGAATATGTTTGGTTAACACAAGTGTTAACCCTAAATGTATTAAATACCCTAAATGCATTACATTAATCCCAGTTTCTATTGCCATCTTGATCCAATTGCATATCCAGAAATCATCCAGATGTGAACAATATAATAATGCCAGTTGTAAAGGGGCCCATTGTCTGTCTTCTGTTGCAGGATCAGCAGCTCAAGAAGCCATCAAAATCATCACGCACCAGTTTGTACCTTTCAACAACACGTTCCTCTATAATGCCATGTCACAGACCTCTGCTACTTTTCAGCTTTAGAGCAATCGTCCCTTCCAGTTGTGTTTCCTCATTCCTCTATCAAGGTGTTGATCTCAAATTGGCACTCAAGTTTGTTTATATTTACACTGATCAGTAGTGTTGCTGTTTCACAAGACCAGAACTGATGCTGCATACTGAATAAACGGTATATCTCCAAAGCTTTTGTATGTGATTGTGTGTTCTTTTCACAACAGTTTGAATGTATATACACTCTTTACTGTCATTTTTGATCATTTTAATGCATCCTTGCTTAATAAAAGCAAGCAAGCATTTTTTTGTATCTTACTTGCTCCAAGTGTATCACATTTTCCAAAACATATTGAGCAGCATAACAGTTTTCTACATTGTTAATAGGAGATGTTTCTGGAGCAGCATATTAGAATGATTTCTGAAGGATCATGTGACACTGCAGACTGGAGTAATGACTGCTGAAAATCCAGCTATGCCATCACAGGAATAAATTGCATTTTAAGATATTTTCAAATTGAAAAGTTATATTTCATTGTAAAAAAAATATTAAATAGTATACAATATTACCATTCTTGTATTTCTGTTCAAATTAATGTAGCCTGGGTGAGCACAGGAGAGATCTTTTAAAAACAGTCTTCAGAAGGCTATGATGGGCAACCCTATTTTTTATCAAAATTCATTTTATTTGTATTAAAAAGTCTTGAATTTGATTTTTTTAAACTCTATAGACAGACAGTTTTATATTTGAATTGTCTCACTATGTGTTCAGCCTGCATTGTTTGATATAAACGTGTGACATTTTCACATGGTAATTGGAGAACCACTGTTTATACATGTCATATAATTGTTCTAAATATGTGCTAAGCTGTATTGTGGTGAGCTGCTGCTGTTTGTTTGAGTAGATTACAGTTATTTCCTGTTGTAGGGTGGAGTGCTGTGTTTCTATGGCCGGTCTAAAAGCAGACGGCTCTCTGTGGTTTGAAGAGAATAGCTAGGTTTTCCTCATAGGGAGTCTAGACGGAGGAAGGACGAAAGCAGTGGCACGTAAACGTGTATTTTTACTCATTCCCAAGCCTCCAAGAATATGAAACTTCCTACTTTATCCACAGAAATGTTTAGGAAAAGTTCAGAACACTCCCGTCAGTGTGTTTTAAAGCCCACTTCCAGTGGAGGGCACCCTCCTCCTGCTAGAGCACATTCTGACCCATGCTTTTCCTTTTATGCACATTCCACTGTAAAATAATTCATAACTGGAGGCTCTCCTTGTATTGATCTGTCAAGCAGGACAACGTTAATAAGAAACCAGGCCATGTTGTTCAGTTACTACTTCATTGTTTTCACAGAAGCAGAAAATGTTTAAATGTTTTCCGCCTCATGACTAATATATAGATGACTGTGTTACGAAACTTTCCCTGTGACCCCTGCATGAGGAGGATTGCCTATCTGGGCCATGTTTATGAAGGATTGCTGGGCTCAGCCTGCAGCTTCTCAAAGCTAATGGAAATTCCCCCAAGGTGATTTACTCCTTCTGGACCGAGAGTGACATTGAAAGCTTGACTATGACTTATACAACTAGCAGATTGAAACCATCTCATGGATGCCTTGTTTGGAAATACTGCTTATCTGTTTAATATCCACGTCGTTCAACTTATGTCATGGCATTGAATGTTATGGCAATATCTGCTCAGTTCATGACCTTGGTTTTGTCATCAGCTGAAATAGATTTGCATTTGGGGTCATACTTGCCAGTGGTATTTTGGTGCTATTATAGTATTCATTAAAATCGCAAATTAGTTTTTAAGGTTTTCATTTTAGTTTTAGTACTTTTGTGATTCCATTTTATATTCAATGTCTTTACATTTAAAAAATATATCATTATAAATTTATAAACTAATTAAAAAAATTGCATTGTATCAAATAATTCATTTAAATGTTAGTAAATAGTACACCTAAATATAAAGTGGGTCCAATTTTATGCACATTTGTTATTTTATTAGTTTTGGGGATTTTCTTCTATATTTATATGGCTAAAGCTTTCATTTTCATTTCAATATTTCATTTAAATATTTGTTTTGCTGCCAAGGCAACTTTTCTCATTTTCCCAAGTTGAACGTTTTTCTTTATAAAATAAAATACAATATTGTTGAATAATAAAAAATTATATAATAATCTTTTTGTTATAATGACATTTAATTAAAAATAAAATAATTAATATCTGTGTAATTTGAGCTCCGCTTGCAGGCTGTACTGGACTGATAAACATTCAGACATTTATCACATACAGGTAACCTGATATAGCATCTTTTTGAAACTAAATGTTTGCTGAACATTTCTCCTGATGTCTTCAATACAGAAAGGAGAAGGTCTGGAGTTCAGCATGTCATGCAGCAGCATAAACAAGGCCAGAGAACCATGTGGAGCAAACCAAACATGGTTTCAATTAGATTAATGCATTTCTTTTTTGCAATAGATAGTTAACTAATGTTTTTCCTTTACAATTTATATTACTTCATAGGCTGCCAATCACATTTTATGAACTTTTTAAGTTCAATTCTACACTACAACTAAACTATAATAAATGATGGTGACATTGCTGTGCCCTAATTCATCTCCAATGATTACACGGGCCACATAATGTTCTTTTGGAAATATGCAGTAAAGCACTTTAAGCCTTCACATGAAGCTGTATCGAACCTGGATATCCATGTCCAGAACCCATTCCCTTTGGCAGATCTGCTGAACAGGGCTCTTCTTCATTAATATGGATGACTGAGGCCAGAAGCATCCAGAGGCGACGCACAGTTTCTCATAAACACGCCTGCTCTAGAGATAAAGAGACAGTGATGGAGCAATACTATCACCACATTCATTCACATACATACTGCATTCTTTCTCTGTCTGCCATGTGAGCGGGGAAGTCCGGTACTTACACAAATAGAGGAATATACAGCTGACAATGTGAGAACACATTTAATAGTAATCAATTTAGTGCTTGTGCCAAAATAAAAATGGGAATCTGAGACTTCTGATAAATAGTTTTTCATCATAAATAAGGTGATGTATATTTTTACTTATAATTATTTGTGCTTTAAACCAAGACTGTATATAGTTGATCAAAAATATATTAAAACCGGTAATATTGTAAAATATTGAATATTTAACATTTGATTGGTTATATACTTGTATTGTCTCGTTGTGTATAATATATATTTTCACTGTAAACTGTATGGTCATCAATATTATTTTACCTTTATTTTGCTATTATCTGTTTTGAATCTTTTTATACCATTCCAATTTTTATATTTATTGAAGTTTTAGTTATTTTGAAGTGTTTTTTTTTCGTTGTCTATACATTTTTTTATTCATTTTTTATTTTAGTTGTAGTTATCATAGTACAAGTTAAACAAAATAAAAAACCTTAATTGATTTAATTTACAGTATTTTACGGTAAAATAACGATATTTGCTGTAAACAGTTAACCGTTGTTATTTTTGTATTATTATTGTACCATTTGGACATTCTGTGCGGGGGCACACTCTAAGCACTCTATACATATATTCAGTAACCTCAATGGCCAACCAAACACTCATATCATATGCATACAAACAATTCCATTCACACATTATCAGGATCTGAGCGAAGGCCGTTGGGTGGTGCATTATCTGCACACACAGGAGACAGTGAACAATAGATGAGCTGGTCATGTTTGTGTGGACAGTCCTGTAATGTGAAAATCAATGGGCCAATCTTAAGTACTGACACAGCACAAGTGCTTCTTTTCTATCCATTTTCTGTGTTCTAATTTTCCCATGCTGTTCAGTGAGTGCTCAAAATTAATCAACACAACTGCCCATATGCTGTACCTATATTTATATAAATCACAACTATGTCTATAAATACAGACAAAGTGCGAAGCAAGGGAGAAAAGGGGCTGGAAAAAAGGTGGGAGGTTGCTGAAATCTGCTGATTATTATCTTGGATATTTGCTTGTCCTTCTGCCGGCGCTGTGCTATGTCTCTCCATCTCTCCTGGGGTCTGGTCGAGCTGGGATGAATTAATACAGCACAGTCTGAGCAAATCATTCCCTAGACATGCTGAGGCCCTTAAACATACTATGGTACTATAATACAACGATAGTCAGATGGTAAATCCATGACATTTTTATATATTCCATAATACTGAATGACTACCATACTCTTAAACCATGGTATTTAAGTAATGCATCAAGGCTTGATGTCAAGACAAATCAAAGCATGGTAATGTCACGATACGTGTTTGTGCTCCAAGAGCTTTATGGCAGAATGAGAGTCTTTGAAGAGTCAATTAGCATTCTGTACGGTCACTAAGTCAGTGTGCAGACTGGATTTTAAAGAGCATGTGCTGTAGGAAGCATGAAGCAGCCTATAGTGTCCCAACAGTTTGCTTTCAGAGCACACTGGCAATTAATCAGACTGGTAAAAGGGCTGTATTTAAGGACAAAGTGATGCTCCACAGTGCCTGTGATGAGGTCTTGAGGCTCACCCGTAACAGACAGGCTAGTTTATGGTGTGTTTATGTAACACAGCTGCGTTACAGACACCCAGGCCATCTTTCTCAGCTCCTCACTCAGGGTCAGAGGTCGGGAGGCCCAATTCCATCAATTCAGACTGGACCAGAGGATCACAGCTTGTGAAAGCTTGTTCAAAAGTCTTCAGTACTGCTATGCAGAGAGATACAACAACTGTGCTGTTATTAGAAGGCCAATATCTAGTAATGACACATGCTGTTGGTTCGCCGCTGGAGGATTTATTAAGCTTGTCTGCACAATGGAACAGAATTAGTGCTATCATGCACAGACTGTCCTTGAAGTTGGAGACTACATAAATCTGAGATGTTTTCTTCATCCATTTTTCTGATTAGGACTTTTTGTTGGACAGATGAGCATCCTAAGTGTCCTTTACAGTAACTCTTATACATCTACGCCTGTTTATTTGTGATAAGACTGTACATTCTGTTCAATTGGTGTAAGTATTTTGCACTTTTTTGCCATAAAGTGTGTGACTTATGTAAACTACTGTTCAAATCCTTGGGAATGGTAAGATTTTGACATATTTTTTTAAGCAGTCTCTTATGCTCACCTGTTTGATAGAAAATACAGTAACAACAGTAATATTGTTACAAATATTGTTAAATATTGTTTTTAAATTAAATATATTTTCAAATGTAATTTATTCCAGTCTTCATTGTCACATAATCCTCCAGAAATTATTCTAATGTGCTAATATGGTGCTGAAGAAATATTTCATATTATAATCAATATTGAAAACGGTTGTGTTGCTTTGATATAGTTACAAAATAAAAAGTTTAAAATAACCACATTTATTTATAACAGAAATCTATCGAGGCAATGTAAATGTATTTAATAATAATAATAAAATTATTAGCTCAAAGCTTTATTTGTCACATACACAATTATACAAGTATAACCAGCAGTGAAATGTGTTCTCTGTATTTATTTGGGCAGCCGATAACAGTTGGGGGTTCGGTGCCTTGCTCAAATCTGGACAATTCCTGCCGGAGCCGAGATTCAAACCCACAACCTCGGGCAATCCGACGCTCTATCCATTAATCACGTGCCCCAACAAAAGTGAATTACTGTCACTTTTGATTAATTTAATGCATTAAACAAAAGTATTTTTCTTTATTTATTTCTTTCTTTAAAAAAAAAAAATAAACAATGAAATAAATACAAATAAAAATGTTACTGACCCTAATCTTTTGATAGTATGTTCTGTTTTTGTTGTCTACAGGGCAGTGTTGTGAACTGCAAACTCAAGATTTCCACGCATCATTACTCTTGTGTATACAGTGAAGTGACAGAAATGTAATTTGCGATCATATAACCCGGTTTTCCTCTTTATGACTCTCTCACATTCTGATTAATAGATTTCTGTGTTATCCTATATGCTCTGTGTCTCTCTATTATATACATACATACTCTCCTCAGCCAGTTCCCTGTCTGGCCCAGGTGCTTCCTCTTTTCTCCTCCTCTGTGGGACTCTGCTCTAGTGTGTCTTGTTACTCTATTCACACAAACACACATTCATAATCTCACACTGAGACCAAACATGTATCACACCCATAACTGGCCACCAGAACCCTGTGATCATTTTATCTGCGTGTGTCGGCAAACAATGGCTCTTGAGAAGCCATACACTGTAATCTCTCCAAAGCAAACTTCAGTTAGACTATGACAGATTTCAGAGTGTGGAGAAACTCTCAGCGTCTCGAAGACCCTCGTTCCTCAGAGATGTTATCCGTCTGGCAATATTTATCTTTCTAGTTCAGAGATTTGAAAGTGGAACCACCATAGCTCTAATTTTACCAAATACTTCCTATTTCCATTAATGCACACTCAGAATTATGAATAAACATGTGTGACCCTCTCTGTGAAACCCAGGCTAAAGTCTCAAAATCTAATTATGAGATAACAAGCATCAAAGTTTGATTTCAACCATTAATTTCACTAAGATTTCAGTTTTTGACATGGTCTTAGTCAATATTAAAGGTCAAGGTTACATTTTCACAGAATGTTATTTTCCTTATGAAGGATGATTAAACAGTAAATCCCCAAAAATGACTTTTTACCTCCAGGGTCACATTTGTGCAACTTTTATAATATACAAAAATGAATTTACATAGTAAACTATTATTCTTGCTGGCTTTTGTGTTTGTATTTTTGCCGTTTACAGTGAGTAGTGACGTAAAAACACGGAGAGGGATAATGTTAGCACATTTACATGCACTTCAAAACATTTTAGTGAGAAAAAAAATATTTGTATATTTAAAATGTCACATAAAAGCTTAGTTCGCCTAACAGACCTAGACACTGTGCAAGTAAATAACAAATAAAGGTATTAATAAGTAAGTATAACTACAGAGTAAAAAAAAGCTTACTAAGGCTCCTGGTGAAAAATTAACACTAAAATGTACTCATTTGCATTGTGCACAAACAGTACGTCAAATAAAGTTTTATTATAATTATTAAATCAGTAAGTATCAAGCAATGTGTCAGTAAATATAGATTTGAACTATAACCTATATACTTAGTATGAAATAAATGTATTTTAAATGTGTTACTTTTTTATTAGGGGCTGCATTTATTTGATCAAAAATACAGTAAAACATTAATATTGTGAAATATTACCATTTAACTATTTTATTTAACTATTTTAAATATTATAAAAAATATGAACTATTTTAATGTATTTTCATGTGCTTCAGCAAGAATTTGAATTGCTTCCATCTGGTCGACGTTTTCGTACTCCAATCTCTAGATATAGCCGTTATTAAAACTCTAATTCAAGGGACACAACTGTGTGATCGTTATTATTGATGTTGGTGCATTGTTATGCAGTTTTTACCTGTATTGCCCAAAACAAATTTCCCTCATGAGGGACAAATAAAGTAAAGATAGATAGATAGATAGATAGATAGATAGATAGATAGATAGATAGATAGATAGATAGATAGATAGATAGATAGATAGATAGATAGATAGATAGATAGATAGATAGATAGATAGATAGATAGATAGATAGATAGATAGATTGATTGATTTAGTCTATGATAACAGATTTTTCTTCTTCTGATGACAGCTGAATTTTTAGCAGCCATTATTCCAGTCTTCAGTGTCACATGATCATTCAGAAACCATGATAATATGGGGATTTGGAGCTCGAGAAACATTTATATTATTATCAATGTTGAAAACAGTTGTACTGCTTAATATTTTTGTGGAAACATTGATACATTTTGTATTTATTTATGATTACTAGAAAGTTCAAAAGAACAGCATGTATATGAAAGAGTATTTTTGGTAACTTTTTAAAAGTTTACTGTCACTTCTGATTAGTTTAACACATTCTTCCTGAATAAAACTATTAATTTCTTACCGATCAAAACTTTTGAACAGTACTGTATGTATATAAAAATCTGTTGTGCGTTTAAGCATGCGTGTCATGTATACATGCAAAACATGCAGACGTGCTCAGCACACACATTCTCTAGCTGCCGTTTTTTTGCATTCCCTTCCTCTTCCATCACTGTTATCTCTTTAAAAGTCAAAGGCACACACAAACACATACACCTGTGCTTAGTCACACACATCCTGTTACTCAAACATGCTGTTTGAATTAATCATTCATAATTCACGTGCTGATAGGGAAACTGTCTTTACTTCATCTTTGAAGCTGAGAGCAGTGTGGAGTGTGGGAGACTGTGTGTGAGTGTGTGCATTGAGAGGGGTGGGTGTAAGTTACCCAAAGCACAAACCCAGTGACCCATACTGCAGGACGCACCTCCCCACTGGGTGGAAACTTTCTGGAGGCCATGCTGGGAAAACAAGAGCCAGAGATGGAAAAGACTTAAAGAGAGGAGAGCTGGCCCTTGATATTACAAATCCACGTACTTTGTCTCATTCGCTTCCCTTCGAAAGTGGGGCCTGATATCTTTACTTAAATAGTCTACGGCCTGGGTCATTGTCAACTGCCAAATTTGATCAAAAAAATCTCATCAATCCCAGCTATGCATGAAATTCCTTCTAATAACCAACGGCACATCTTTGAAGAAACACTGAGTTTAACAGTGTGCTTCACTGGAACAGCATCCTCTCTCTCTCACTCTGAAACTGTCACACTCTTCAGTGAAGTGTTGATGAATGTGGAAAGATGTAGAGAATACCACAGATAAGTGGTGCGGTCTGCATTTTTGGGGATCACGGATGGAAAGTTGTTGTTATTCCTTCCTATGCAACTTTGAGCAATCATACCAGCAGTGGTGGCCAAATACTGGCATCAGATAAAGGTAGACAATCTAGTGCAAAGGAAGAAAATAAAAGAGTGGATAGATACATAGAAACAAACAAACAAACAAAAAATGGGTGATTATTTTAATTTAAACTTATGAGTATATTAATGTCTCAGAAGCAGGTTATGACTGAGCCTGTAGCAAATGGAAACCCCCAGGTTTCATGGCATCTTTAACCCCATAGACTGAATAAGCTTGTGGTCTTCCTGCATTCATGTCATTCCTTCTGTTGATTACACTGCCATGGCTGAATTCACTTTATTAGTTTTTCTGTTACTACAAGGAAGGACATCATCATACATAGATTCATATCTAGTGAGAGAGAGGCATGTATCTGTAAAAATGTGTTTGGTGCTTTCCTGGTCGAAACTCACATACGATACTATTGTGTTGTGTTTGCTACACAGTTATTAAGGTGTTTAATTGGTTATAGCATGTGATTGCTGGGGTGTTCTGGTTAGTTGCTAAATGGCTGCCCATTGTCAAGTTTTAATGATGTTGTAGTCTCTATGACTAAAAAGGGCTCCAGATTGCAACAAAATGGAAACAATTAAGAGGTCACAATTTTTGCAACAGTAAAAATAAAAAAAAAATCTGGTCTCTATTTATTTGTTAATTTCTGTTGTACAGTACATCCAGATAAGTGATTGTGTCGTTGTGTTGTGAGCTGAAATCTTTACTGACAATTCCAAAAACACAGTGTGATCTGATGTCCCATTTGTGAAAACACATTTTTTTGTTATGAACCAGGGCTCATCCATATACACATACTTCCTTTAGAGAAAACAGTATTTGAAAAGAGTAGTTTATCTGAAGTAAGTGAAAACTACTTCTGAAGTGAAACAGATTTTAAATGAGCCTTGGCCCACAGGACACGACGGCGCTTCTGGACCATGTTCACTCATGGCTTCCTTTTTGCATGACAGAGCTTTAGTTGGCATCTGCATATGGCACGGCGGATTGTGTTTACCGACAGTGGTTTCTGGAAGTATTCCTGGGCCCATTTAGTAATGTAAATGACAGAATCATGCCGATGAGTGATGCAGTGTCATCTGAGAGCCCGAAGACCACAGGCATCCAACAAAGGTCTTCGGCCTTGTCCCTTACGCACAGAGATTTATCCAGTTTCTCTGAATCTTTTGATGATGTTATACACTGTAGATGATGAGATTAGCAATTTGACTTTGAGGAACGTTGTTTTTAAAGTATTCAACCATCTTTTTACGCACTCTTTCACAGATTGGAGAGCCTCTGCCCATCTTTACTTCTGAGAGACTCTCCATCTCTAAGACATCCTTTTATAGCTAATTATGTTACAGACCTGATGTCAATTAACTTAATTAGTTACTAGATGTTCTCCCAGCTGAATCTTTTCAAAATGTCTTTTTCAGCCCTTTATTGCCCCCGTGCCAACTTTTTTGAGACCTGTAGCAGGCATCAATTTTGAAATGAGCTAATTTAGTGGATAAAAGTGTAAAATGTCTCAGTTTAAATATTTGTTATGTTCTCTATGTTCTATTGTGAATAAAATATTGGCTCATGTGATTTGAAAGTCTTTTAAATATCCCAACATTTCCGGAATTTGTGTTGTACCAGGTGTATACAGGGACAGACTCACTCAGTCGTTGAATCGTTCAAAGGTATTAGTTCACAATTGACTCCATCACTGAACTGTGAATAATTTTTGGGGGTAGGCCGATGTCTCATACAAAATTAAGTTACTGTGGTGTGCATTTTAGGTCTGTGACTGGTTGTGAGACAACATGTAATTAAAGAAACATATTTACAACAAAGTTTTGTTGTAATAAATAGTTTTCTCAAAACATGTCAGTTGTCAGCGATCCGTGTGAAATTTAGAAAGCACTAACTTCTTATAATTATAGGCTGAAATGAGCCTGCTGTGAACAGAAAGGAGCGCTCGACAGACTAGTTTCCATAAGATCTGCAGTCACTGAAAGCACATCAGCATTTATGCAACATGAAAAAGATTAATCCAGGCTGTTGTATGCGTGTGATGCTGTGTGCACGTGTGTGTAGATTTGTCAGGATATCTGGCTGTGCTGCTTTGCATGTGTCAGCAAGCTTGTATACACTCTGCCAGCATAATGCTACAGAGACCCATAATGCAGCAGTCAGCAAGTGAAGGGGGGGTGGGGCAGAGAAGGGGTGGGGAAGAGACAGGTCAGAACCTTGATTTTTTTGTTAAGATGGTGTAGAGATCTTTCTGTAGTGAATTTACACAGCCACAGGAGGGCATCACTTCAGATGTGCCACACAGGTTTGAAAAACAACACACATCCGCGAGCTAAGCTAAACGTCCTGAGCATATAATTAGCTGTAACAAAAAAAACTGTTTTACTGCTTATTGAATAATGTGCATTATACTGTTTTTCAAATAGTAAGTGAAACAGTAGGCATACTGCAACAATGAAACATTTCAAACATTAGTATGCTTAGCTGTATGCTATATTGTTGTCACGTGGCCTATCACAATGCATGTTGATGCTATTGTGCGCAATAATTAATTGAAAATCAGTTGAATTTTTCTTTCTGCCAAAACCTTTTCTCACTGCCAAAACCACTCTAGCACACTCACAGGAAGAGGTCAGTCTGCAGTCAGCTTTGTAATCCTAGACTGTAGGGTGGATAAAACAACAGCTTTCTATTGTTTGTTATTGAGGAGATGTTATTGTTGATGTTACCGCTCACCTGCCTTTTTGAAAAATCTCATATCATGCAGTTCATCTGTACAACGTTGATCCAGAGAGCTCTCAGCACAGGACAAGTCATCTCACTGAAGGAAATGGTGTTGTACAGAGTAATGCTATGAGCTGGAGATGACCTGCTTTCACTGACAGATTTTGGTTTTAAAAGGAGCTCTGAAATTGGGTAGAGGGCTGTTCTCAGACGAGACGTCGACTTCCTTCCCACCAGGCAGATAGAGAGACAGACAGACAGAAAAAGACCTCTGTTTCACCCCGCTGCATCAGTGCTGTGCTTGGCATGCTGCAGGGTCAAAAAAAGGGGATCAGACTGTGTTATGCAAGTGTTTGGGTGGCTGGATATTACTGTGTGTGTTGCGTGCAGAAATGTCTGTGTGTCTTGAAGGCAGAAGCACTCTCTCGCTGCGTGGTCGATCTGTCCTTGTTAGTGTTTTTGTGAGGGACAGCCAAAACACTCTGCACCAAAATGTCCGTCGTCATCAGCGTATAGCCTCTTTTTTAAATGGTTGCAGACTACGGCAATTTTTACCTTCTCTCTTTTACTTTCCAGCATAAATAATATATTTTTAATCTAATTATACAATTAATTTCATTCAAGTATCTTTACTGGTCTTTAGAAAAGTTTAAAGGGGCCTTTGGCATAAATCATATGCTGGCTTATAATAGCTTTGCGAGAGCTTAGATTTGAAAACATATGCTAATAATATTACTTTTTGTCCCTGGCAGCCTCACAAGAAGACAAAGCAGGATTACATGTTTAGAGACCATGGAACTAAATTTTTCAGCTTCACATTTCATTACCTCCTAGAAGAACTTAAATGTTTCTACAATCCCTAAAGCTTGAGTTATTTTCTCAGTTCCAAGAACTGTCCAATATTTAATGACATGTCAAATCCCACCAAGACTTTTGCTTTTATTTTAATACATTTGGCAGACACTTTTTGTCCAAAACAAATTGCAGTGCATTAAAACTATACAATATGTGTAATTCCCCAAATTACCACAGTGAATCAGACTGTCATCTAGTGACTTCCATGCAGTATGTTCTAGTACTTTATGCATTGGGGAGTCTGTGTTGTATTACATTGGGAAGTTACTTGTATCCTTTCATTTCCTTTTTTTGCTTTTGTTTCCTAATTTTCTTTGTTAAACCACTCTTAGTCTAGATATGTTTTTCTCTCTCCGGGAAGTTTATTTCTCTTTTTCTCGTGCTTGCAGATGCGGCGTATCATGTTTGCATACTTCCTTTATTCCTCTATTTGTCTGATTACAGAACTGCTGAAAAGCACTACCAGGCTGTGTATGAGGATGTGCATGTGATAACACACTTCAATCTAACTGCTTTATTGTTAGTACTTATGAACTAATGGCAGGAACTGAGCAGCATCGGAAAGTGTATTTTATCACGGTGTGTGAGGGAAGTTGATTATAAGTCCAGTCTATGTATCCACGTACACTATACCGTTTAAATGTTTGGGGTCAGTAAGATGTGTGTGCATGTTCATTTTACATTTGTTGTGATGAATACAAATAATACATTTGTCTAGAAGTTCCCCTAGCTAAGGACTTTGTTATACTCAAGATAATGCTGGCCAGTCAAACAGTCCATAAAGATATATTTTATATAATTTTGATAATGTTTTGAGACTCCATACTACCGTGGCTCCTGGGGGAAGAACAGGAATATCTCCCTTTTAACAATTTAAGATGAAACACTGTGGGATGAGTAATATTTTATACATCTGAAGAGTGTTTTATAAATTTTTTTTTTGTATATGAACTGGGTCAATCTAACCAGTAGCAGCAATGTTCCTTTGTTTAAATGCCTTCATGATGGATTTGTTTCTTACAAACACACAGCTTTACGCTTCACAAGATGTTAATTGATGCACTGGGGTCATGTTGATACTTGTAGATTATTGTGATGCTTTCAATGCTTTTATCATCTGTTTGGACTGTCATTCTGACGGCACCTATTCACTGCAGAGGATCCATTGGTGAGCAAGTGATGTAATGCTAAATTTCTCCAACTCTGTTCAGATTAAGCAAAAAAAAAAACGAATCTACATCTTGGATGGCCTGAGGGTCAGTACATTTTCAGCAAATTTTCATTTCTGTGTGAACTGTTCCTTTAAGAAGGTCGAAATGACCCACAACAGCTGAGGAGGAGTTGACAGGAGACACGGGCGGCTGGGTTCCAGTGGTTCTGATGGCATCTTCACAAACACATCCTACTCTTTGGTTATGGTATCAGGCCAGACCAAAGATTTCAAACATCCAGCAGCAAACCACACACATCAACCTCACTTCCTCTAGTTTCTCCTCTCATAGTCTGTGTAATGATGTGGTGATAAGCGATATTAACTAAATGCTTCTGCTTGTCGCCTCCAGCATTTGCATTTGCACTTTAAGTGGTGCACTCAAGATGTCTTGATATATGAAATGTTCTCTAATCACTCTTTTTGTTCTCTCGCTTGTTCTGTTGCTTCTTTTTGTGAAGCCCCTGCAGGACTGAGTTTACAGGAGTCTTGACAGACGTGGGTTTTCCTGGTTCCTGGTTCTTGTCTATCCTGTGCTTGCTCTTTGCACCTGGGGTCACTGCTGTGAGGACATATGGCTGGGCGGCAGAAGAGGAGGTGAGAAGTGTGTGAGGTTAGGAAGAGGGAGTGACAGAGAGAAAGGATTTAATGAGGCCCAACCACCAGACTGGTAATCAGTGATCTCCCTCATAGTGGGCCTTTTTGTTTGAAGCTGCACCACAGGATCTCCCTCCCTAATGAGCCTCTTGCCTTCCTCTCCATTTATTCTCTACTCTCTCTTACTCTCTATCCCCCATTTCTTCCTTAAACCTCTCCTTCCTCAATGACACTTTCTTTTCCTCTCTTTCAGTCTCAGTTGAAATTATGACATACTCAATTACATACTTGAAAAACATATACGCTACTGTTCAAAAGTTTGGGGTTGGTATGATTTTATTATTTTGAAATAAATGTATAATTTAATTCAGCAAGGATGCATGATGGTAAAGACATAATAATAATATTACACAGAGCTTTTACTTCCATTAAATGTTCTTTAGAACTTTTTATTCATCAAATATTTCTGAAAAATGTACCACAGTTTCCACATAACTTAAAGCAGTACAACTGTTTTCAACATTGATAATAATAAGACAGTTTGCTTGAGCACCAAATCAGCATATTAGAATGATTTCTGAAGGATCACGTGACAGTGAAGACTGCGGTAATGATGCTGAAACAGGATTTTTTAAAATATATTAAAATAGAAAACAGTTACTTTAAATAGTGATTGTATTTCACTAGACAACTGTTTTTACTGTTAATTTTTTATCTTACTGACCCCAGACTTTTGAACAGTAATGTATATTTATTAATATATATTTTTTTATTATTTATGTATATAGATACATTCATTACTGTGTTTGAAAAATAGTAACAATGATATTATAAAGACATCATGTTCTAGAATAAAATAATAGCTTTCATGTAGTCATTTTTTGCATTTATTTATATTTTTATGATTATTTGATTACAACTATCTGTTTTCTTTCTTTTTGTGCAGACCACTTACTACCAGTTTAAAAACCTCTGCTCTTTGTCTCATGTGGCACTTTTGAAATTCACCAGTGAACTAGTTTATTTTAGCATCAACAAACGTATCTTTCCGAGCACAATCTAAATGTGGCAAGAGGAAAAAAACAGAGTAGCACACAAGACTTCAAATAGCCTGTGCTTCATGGAAAAACAAGGCCCTGTTCTCTCTAATGAGACACATTTGTGAGTGTCTGTTTATGTGGAGCTTCACTGCAAAGAGTGAGTCTGAAAGTCTGTAATCATCTAATGGACTTCAGCTTAAATAACCAGAGAATGTTACTACTCACTCTGAGTTTTGTGATTGTGAATATAATAATTTAATTTACTGTCTTTGTTTGCTTGTGTGTGAATACTAACCCTATAGTAAATGACTGTCACGCTCATTTAAAAGCTGTACTGATTCAAATCCCTGCTGATGTTACAAACAAACTCGCTTTGAGGGGGTGAGACCTTCAAATCCAGCATTGTATGGATGGAAAAAACACAGCAGATAATGCTGAAGTATCATGTTCACAGATAGATGTAGACACAGATAGACATAAGTGCTAAACATAACTAAACAATACTGTTTCACTTATTGTTGATGCACTGAGCAGCCATTTTGGATTCTGAAGTCGGGGTTGTTTTGGTTCCTCTGAAACAGAACTCCAGCTTAAAGGGGCATTTCAGTTCAAACTTTCTACGGGGAACTCAGAATTCCTGACTTCAAAGTACAAATGGAACAAAATCTCCCTATGCTCTAAAACTACCAAACTAACTACCAAAACCACTGAAAAGGTGGGCAGGGATTAATGCACTCTATTCCAGATTCAATTTATGGTTACGTCCATTTATTAGTATGTAATATAATTATGTAAATATCTAATCATAAAATGTGTTCTTAAAATAAAATATGACAGTGGCATCATAAATGTAGGTTCTTCATTCTAACATAAATGCATTTTTCAGGCAGTTCCAATGAAGTGTATGAAAAAAAAATCATCAAGTTGTTTATTTTCTCCCGTTTGCTGTATCTGACAAAAAACTGTCTGTATTTGTGAATTTGATTGAAATGTTGAATTGCTTGAGTACAGGGTTTGCAGTGGTGTACAAGGCTTCTGTTTTACTCATACTATAGATGGTGAAAACGATAGTGTTGTTGAACTGTAACATCCCAGCTTTATCAGTGTCAGTTTGTGTCTGCGTGTGATTGTTAGCATGTTAGCTTCAGAAAGGCTACATTTGTCTTGTCCCTAAAGGCCTTTCTCTCTTCCCCAGATGTGCTCACACCCAAACTCTGTACACCTGCATCAGTGGCCTTCAGCATCTGTGTCCAGTGAGAGACAGACCATAATAAAATGCCTCTAACAACCAAAAGCCCTGCAGATCGACAACACATGCACGTGCCGACACACACACACACACACACACACACACACACACACACACACACACACACACACACACACACACACAGAGAGAGCATACAAACAGACATGAACTCTTATCTACACCAACACACCCTGACACATATTTCTCTCTCGCAAACATACACACTGCTATTTTTTTGCCCTGTCTCCCTCTACTCCCCTCCTCTCTCTTCCCTCTGTCCCCGCTAACGGTCATCTAATTGATAAATAATTCAGTGCGACAGATTCTCTGGCAGCCCTGTCTTAAGCAAACAAAGCCTCTGATTTAGCAGTGTCACCCACATGCACCCAAAAGCCAAGGTCATCTTTTATATATTAAAAGCGCTGCTGGACAGAACCGTGCTGCTGTTCTTGGCTTCATGTTCAGAAAATGAGACTATTGAGTTTGCTCAGATAACATAGATAATAACAATTGTGAAATATTTGTATGGCTATACACGTAAATATATACATATATACAGACTTTTCAAGTTGGTATTGTTGTGCCAGTTTAAGAATCATGGTGAAAGTGAATCTGTATTGTGAACAATTTATTTTCAAATGTAAATGTTGAATGTACTTGGCTCGGGTGACCTTGGCACAAATGTTTACATTAAAGATCTGGATTATGAAAAGAAAAGATCTGAAAAGATCTCCAAGTATATTGCACAAAACAATGATCAGGACTCAGAATGAATGCCTTAATACTGTATTTAATTGTATTCATAAATTTTTTTTTTTTTCAGCAATCATTCTTGATTGCTGTAATTTATGTTTTATGGTTCCTGTGGCTTGGGTTTTCTGTTACATTTTCTATCCATTAGGTACACCATTTTAAAGAGACCACAACGGAAGGGTGGATGAGAGGGTGGGGGAAAGTTGAATTGATATGTGATGATATGTTGTTATTCTGGTTTGTAAATTGTTGTTATTAACAATAATAATAATGTAAATGTTGACGGTACAGTGTTTGTGTACAACTCAAATTCAGGAAATGTTAGGATATTATTTTAATTGAAAAAGCAATACATTTTGAAAAGATTCAGCTGGGAGAACATCTAGCAACTAATTAAGTTAATTGGCATCAGGTCTGTAACATGATTACCTATAAAAGGGATGTCTTAGAGAGGCAGAGTCTTTCAGAAGTAAAGATAGGCAGGGGCTCTCCAATCTGTGAAAGAGTGCATAAAAGATTGTGGAATACTTTAAAAACAATGTTCCTTAACGTCAAATTGCAAAGGCTTTGCAAATCTCATCATCTACAGTGCATAACATCTTCAAAAGATTCAGAGAAATTTGAGAAATCTCTGTGCGTAAGGGACAATGTCGAAGACCTTTGTCGGACGACACTTCAGACGACACTGCTTCACTCATCGTCATGATTCTGTCATTTACATTAATAAATGGGCCCAGGAATACTTCCAGAAACCACTATCGGTGAACACAATCCACAGTGCCATCTGCAGATGCCAACTTAAGCTCTATCATGCAAAAAGGAAGCCATATGTAAACGTAATCCAGAAGGTATGCAAAACTGCATTACTGTGTCAGCCAACAACAGTACAGCTTAACCCTCCGCACATTTTTATATTTAGTTATATTGAAAAAGATTAAATTCAGTCTATCTTTTTTTTATCCTGTCTTAACAGATTTCTATGAAGACCGGAGCATGAGAGCACCCAAACAGAAGTTAGAATCCATCATGGCGCTGATCATCGGTTACTCAGGAAAAAGGTCTATATAAAGGTTTTAAAGCAACATATGCTCCCCTCCAGTCGATGTCTATTTCAGGGAAGGCCTTGTGTATTTCAGCAGGACAATCCAAAACCACAGATGCAGCTATTACAACAGCATGGCTTCGTAGTTGTAGAGTCCGGGTGCTGAATTGGCCTGCCTGCAGTCCAGATCTTTCACCTGTAGAGAACATTTGGTGCATCATTAAATGAAAAATATGTCAAAGAGGACCACAAACTCTTCAGCAGCTGTAAACCTATATCAGGCAAGAATGGGACCAAATTCCAACACCGAAACTTCATAAACTCATAACCTCGATGCCCAGACGTCTTCAAACGGTTTTGAAAAGAATAGGAGATACTACACCATGGTTAAACATGCCCCGTCCCAACTATTGTGAGACCTGTAGCAGGCATCACATTTTAAATGAGCTCATTTTGAGCATAACAGTTAAACAATTATCAGTTTAAACATTTGTTATGTTATCTATGTTCTATTGTGAATAAAATATTGGCTCATGTGATTTGAAATTCTTTTAGTTTTCATTTTATTCAGATGTAAAAAAACGTCCCAATATTTCCAGAATTCTGGTTGTACTTTTGCTGATGAATAACGATAAAGCATGCTAAACAATACTGTTTGGCTGGTTTACAAGGCAACAGGGTTGTTCAACATTTCCCAGCAGCCTTTGTGGCAGCACAAGAATAATAAAATACACAGATATTGCAAAAATACACACCAGTTGTGCATCATTTGCTTTTTAATTTGCTGGGTAAGTGCTGAAAATCCATTCCATATTTATCAGTAATTGAAAAATTGGATCAGTGGTGAATGGACCAAAATCATTCACCATTTCTGAGATGACGTAAAGGCAGCAAAAATTGGAGTCTCCACAAAAGATTGTCTTATGATAAATTGAATTTGTCTGGACACATGATAATCTATTCATTGACAACCCAGTTTACTCGTTCTGTGTAACCAGTATGTGAATGTGGTTTTATTATACTTTTAGAAGAAGTACTTCTGATGAGTGAGCATTGCTACTTCCCTCTGATTACATAATGACTATTCTGTAGGTTTCGAATGCATTGTAACCAGCAGACTGTTTTCTACAAGGGCGGGAATGTGAGTTTTCAATAGCTTTCTGTTTTTACCCTGCACACACTGGTCTTTAACTCAAGGTGACTGAGCTCAGCATAGTTTTAATATTTAATCTTAAACACACACACGCATGCTGCTTACATAGCCAGTAACACTGCTCACCAGGCTAAGCGAATAAGCATTGTAATTAATCTAACCATGTCAAAGTGCTGATTTTGCTTATGAGTTTGCAAAAAACAATGTGAGTCAAGGTATCTCTAGACCCTTGAATTGGGGCATAAGGTAATACTGCTGTGCCCCAGTAAAATATAACTGATAAACCCTTTCCGATTACTATAAATTAACCTGAGAATAATTTTCCCAGATAATATATTAGCTATTATATCAGCTGATCAGAACTAGCAAACTTCACAAATGAATCACTCTTCTGATATAATCTTTCAGATGGGTTTGTAAAAAGGGCCAGAATTGTTCATGATTCAGCGGTTCAGACAGTTCACTGAATCGCTTGTAGCAGTTTCTCACACAGTAACAGGACACTTTGTAAGAAAAACAAAAACAAAAAGGTGGATATTTACCTACAGTCCATTGTGGGAAACAAAACTTGCAAATCATTTGACAGTGATGAAGCTGCTCTTGTGTACAGCTTGTGAACCACTCTGTACTACAGTGAAATCAATTTATATATCCAAAACTAGAGCCCTGAACATGAAATATTTGATATCATTAAGTCCCACATTTTATTAAATGTATTAATATTTTATTGACATTTAATTAGTTACATCATGACAATGTTGTACTGATAATAATAATAATTAATAATAAATTGTTACATTTATATAGCACTTTTCTGGGTACTCAAAGTGCTTTATATAGACATTTCTAGGGTTCACAGAAGTTGTCATATTTAGGTCAACTTCAAAAGTGGTGAATGTAAACGACAACCCTTTTTTTGCCTTCCAATTTGCTCTAATAGCAATATAAATAAATAAATTAAATACCCATTACAATATGACTTTTACAAATAAAAAATATCGAGAGATTGATGCTAAAATGGGTCTGCATACAGTAGTGCACAATATCGTCTGCGATAATATCCGATGGGCGGCCAGTATAGGGCTGTGGCGGGAACTGAGTTTGACAATCTCACATCCCTCCCACTGTAAATATGTAATTAAGTAATTTTTCTTGAGTAGATTTTTAGACTGGTACTTTTACTTGTACTTAAGTAAAATTTCACTAATGTAATGGTACTTTTACTTGAGTAGAATATTTTTGTACTCTTTCCACCTCTGCACAAATTATAGTGTTACACTATAATTTTTTTATGAGAATATTAATAAAAACAAAATTCATCATGTTAATAATTGGAAAGGCATTAACAGTTTGTGCAAAGTGTCAACTCATTCCCTCAGTTTAATTTAATTTAATTGAGGCAACAATTAAGAAATATAAAAGTTGTGGTAATTAATTCTTAATTGCTGGCTACAGTATCTTTTCTCTCTTTCGCTCTCTTCTGCATGTCTTGTGCGTGGAAAATATGGGGACAGTTTTGTATGAGGCTACCTGTTCCCCAGTAAACACTCCTGTATCAAGTAAACATGTCTGTATGCATATCTCCGCCTAAAGTTTGTCATTTACCCTTATAGCAACTGCCTACTATCTATAATGCCTACAAAGAGGAGTGTAACATCAAACACCATCAGTTTGGATCGCTTTGCTGTTCAGGGGAAAATGAGCTCTGATATAGCACGCGGCTTCTGGTTCCTCCTTCCTCTGTTTAATGGTCTAGAATGATTAAGTGTCAGGGTATAAAATTCTCTCTACTAATGGCTGAGGGGAGAAAGAAGAGAGGAAGGGGGTTGGGCAGCACGACAAAGACACATCTCCCCCATAGAGACTCCATGCTGGGGCTGTCACCAGCTCACACACACTAAGAACCCCCACTCGTGCACAGTTTTGCCTTTCCTCACCTCTCAAACATGCGTTTGGCTGGGTCTGTTGCAAAAGTGTGCTGCATAGCTTGAATAGACGGCAGGCCATGCTGGGGGACTGTGCAATCTATATACACGGTGGGGCAAAAGAGGGGAAAGGGTAAGGAGGCAGACCCAGCCCTCTCGGTGGCCATTAAGCTAACTCGTGGATCAATACTGGTTGTAAGTATGACTGAGCTCGGGGCTGAAAGCCCTCTGCACACCCGCATTTAATGACAGCCTTACAGAGCAGCTGCACAGATGGGCAGAGCATTGCCAGGCCATGAATCACAAAGAGAGTGAGAGAATAAGAGAGGAGTAGTAAAAACAATGGAAATCCCCCTTGGAGTTTTAACACTCGTCTTTCAAGGATTGAAATCGGTAGTAGAAAGAAGTCAGTTCATTTGGGTGAGATAATCAGTCATTTTCTTCACTGTGTACAGTGCTGTGACCTGGACCGCAGTCAACCGTTGACTTTCTGTAAGGATCAAAAGGCCTTTTTGTGGTCATGGGATATGGATTTACTAAGAAACCACACTTTTCATCTTTATGGACACTTCCACCAAAATACGATTTCAAACATTGAACGATTCAGAGACATAAAGATATTTTTTGACAGTGCAGTTTGGCACACACAGTAAAATGCTAAAATGCTCACTTTGTCTGTTTTGTGTATTTTCTGTGAAATAGTTTTTAACTCAAAAGTTGTCTTTAAAAACTCAATGCAAAAGAAGTAGCAACATATTGTTTCTTCGGTATTGTAACATATATCTGAGTGAAATTAATTATTGAAAAGAAAAAAAATAGGGTGGGAAATAGAGTTCTATCCATTGGTTGTTGATTGGATGGAAATAGATCTGAATGTGAGTTGCAGCTGATTGTAAGAAAGGGGCGGAGTTTAAACGACTGGAGTAAATGATTGGAGAACTCCTTCATATGTCAGAGTGAAGTCTGTCATTTTACCAGAAAATTGCATTATGAAATTTTGATTTAGAATTACACACAAAAATATAAATGATATAAAACACAGATAAATAATTCAGAATAAGATGCATTTCAAAAATAGATTTGAACAGGGTGAAGTTCTGTTATATGCTCACTTCAAATAATGTTTAAATAACATAAAACCTTAAATACATGTGCCAGATTTTATCTATACCATTCTTTTGATTTTTTTTAATACAAGGGAGGGGATTTAATATTAAGAGCAGCGAAAGTGAAAGATCAAATGTCCTCACGTGTAGAAAGGGACAGGAAAGCGTGTCGAGTTTTGTGCCAAGGCACCAGTATAGAACACATAGTGCTGGTGTATCCAGGCACTGCAGCTGCGGCTGCACAAATATGCACTGTGTAGAGAGCCTTTAAATCAAGATGCAAGCAGGGCTTCTCATCTGTTGTGCATGAAAGCTAAGAAAAAGAGAGGATGAATATGAGAGGAAGGGAGCGAGAGAGAGAGAGAGAGAGAGAGAGAGAGAGAGAGAGAGAGAGAGAGAGAGAGAGAGAGAGAGAGAACCAAAGGAAGGAAGGAACCTTGCTCCCCAAGCACAGTAAGATGGGATGAGGAAACTGCAAACCTTGCATAGAAAATTCCCTCCCCTTAAATCTGTAAACCAGAGATTTTTCTTGATACATCAAGATATCAAGATCATTTTTCACTTTTTAAATCACACAAAACTAAAATAAGTGAAACATTTTTCAAAATGTCAGCGTTGTGTGTATAAAATTAACATTCTTCAAAAAATCTTATTTTTTTGTTCAACAAAAGAACGCAAGTCTAACAGTTTTTTAACGACAAGAGGGTGAGCAAATTATGAAAGGATTTTCATTTTTGGGGTACTACCCCTTTAAATGTGCAACACCGCTGTATAACATTAGTTTAAATAGTATTTTTCAGAAAGTGCTGGTACTAAATATATTCTGTTCATTCTGATTCCACAAAGAGAACAAGTTTAATAGTGACTCGGAAAAACACTGAAGCCAGCGAGTTCATTCACCCATCCCGCCTCCACCCCCCTCAGCTGTAGAGAACATTCCTTTCATAAATCTGTATGCCTGTATTTTTTTTTTTTAGAAACCCGAGAATTCGTGCTTGGTATGTGGAGGAGCTCATTATAGTGCCTGTGGAGGGCACTTGGGACCCTTCAGATATTTCCAGCATCATCTCTTGCAAACCCTTTGTCATGCTATAGCCTCTGCTCTCCTCTCATGCTAACAGACACACACAGTGGTACAACCGTACCCTTTAATCAGTTCTGTGCATTCACACTTAAGTGAGACAGCCTCGCTTTTCTTTTAGAGAGTAGGCGAGAGTAGCACATTTTCAGTACTTGTTTTTAGTGAGTATATTAAGCTCTTTTTCCATGTGTTTTCCTTTCTATGTGGGAGGTTATGTACGTGTATGTGTACGTGTAAAACTGTCTGAAGGCATTATCTTTTTTGTCATGGCCACTCTCTCCCTCTCTTAGAGCTCCTGCTTTCAAGTAAGATACGTTTCCCAGTCCTGTTCCCCCACAGCAGTCTGCTGCATTGTACGGCATCACCCACTTGTTATCCGACCTGAAACCTCTTTCTCCCCTATGAAGAATGAAAAATTATTTCCCCTGTTCTACCTCAACCTGAATGCTGAGTTAAGCCTTTGAACAGACATTTGTATTCATGGCCATGTTCCATGTTACTCAAAACAACACGTGTCTGATGCCCAGCCCCACAGTTCAAATTTACAAAGTCAATGACTCCTGGGACATTGTTGGAATGGTGACCTGCCAGTCAGATCTCTACTACACAAAATGGCTGAAAACAGGCCTTGAACGTAACCGTTACAGCCGTCTACAGAATGCTACTCCGATAGTAATTAAGACCAACACTGCACATGCTGAGCACATGCTTTTGGAACAAAATGGGTCTGAGCTATGCATGAGATTGCATCGCACATTTATTGGAAATCCTCTTTTAAGTATTACTTGTGAACAAAGAACATATGCATCTATTCAGCACAACATTCACAAAAAATGTAAAAAAGAAAGAACCATTTTTAAGGTATAACAGTGTTTTATTTTCTAAGCCAAGCCATTAAGTTAAAATGAACATTCCCCACTGATTCTCCCAACATGAAAACTTCGAAATGCTTCATCCTGAAATCTCCGAATTACATTGTGTCAGAAATGTGGTCTAAATTAGATTATATACTATTAAATGCTAATCAAATAAAACATTTCAATATGGATCAGTCTCGTACACAAAAGATGATTCTGTTCATTCAGTTTTTACCATTGTTACTGTCCAGCATTTCTGTTCTGCCATCGCAATAATTAAAAGTTCTGCTCATGTCTAATCATCATTTCTCTGGCTTACATATTCAACCAGACCTGTAAGCTCATTCTCTGCAATGACAGCAGGACATCGGCCACAAAGACTTCAAAGACCATCCTCTCTCTCGCTCTCTCATTCTTTCCCTCCCATTTCCTTTTAGACTTTTACCCTCACTGTTTCATTCTTTGTTTATCGCACTCTTGGGTGGTTGTTTTTCTTTTTGGTTAACCAGAAATTCCATTGCCTGAGAGAACACAACAGGCATTTTTCACATTTATTTTCAGAAAGCCTGTTTTGTCAGACGATTGTTTCATTTGTTTGTTTGCATCAATATGGGATTCACATTTAAGGTTTGTTTCTCAGATTAAGTCGACAGCTCAGCCGACTCACTGTGGCACTTCTACCATGTCGCCAATCGGAGCTGGATCCTGAAAGTCAGCAGCCAAACTTAAGTCCTTTTTCAGTTCACAGTCACTTAGCTCTTGTGGGGGTTCTTTGTCCTTCACACCATTTACACATGCCTCAACCGGAGACTCAAGGACATTCGTAGGGGCTACGTCTGGTGCCTGCTCATGGCAATCTCCGTTTACCTCAGGGGGAGTCGACACAGATTCCTCTGCTGAGCCAGCACTCTCGCAGTCTCCATTATTCAGCTTCAGATCTGTGACAGTCGAGGCGGGTTCCTCGAGGCAGAGCTCATTGGTTGAGGTTGATTCTAAGATGACGATTGTGGGAATAGACTTCTCTGCACTCTTTTGTTCTGCCACAGGTTCGGGTTGTGTTGGCTCTGGGGATGGCTCAGGATTTGCTTGTGTTAGTGTAACCTCAGGGGGTGCAACAGTTTCAGATTCAGGCTCTGTGACTGGTGTGGGTTCCTCTGGGGAAGGCAGAGCCACTTCGACCTCTGCTGCACTCAATGCTTCGGAAACAGGTTCAGGCACTGGGGCAAACTCTGCAACCGGCTCTGAAGCCACTGCCTCAGTAACAGTTTCTGGTTCTGGTGTGACATTGGTGGTTTCTGAAATTTCAGTGGACAATTGACTGGTATTTGCAACCTCCTTAACCACTTTCTCTACCACCTCCTCTGTGACAGGTTCCACTGGTGAGGCTTCAAGTTTAGGTGACGATACAGGCTTTTCTAGCACAGGTGCAGGTTCCTCAAGTGCGGCTGCAGAATGCTCAGCCTCTGGGGCAGTTGCATGCACCTCAGGTACAGCTGCTGGTTTCTCAGATAATGTTACAGGTTCCTCTGTTACTGGTGTCTCTGGTGCAGCGGCTGGTTCTTCTGTAGCAGCCGTAGGTTTCTCTATCACTGGTGCCTCTGGTGCAGCTGCTGGTTCCTGAGGTGCAGCTGCAGATTCCTCTGCTGCTGGTGCAGCTTCAGGTTCCTTTGTCACTGGTTCCTCAGGTGTAGCTGCAGGTTCCTTTGTCACTGGTTTCTCAGGTGTAGCTGCAGGTTCCTTTGTCACTGGTTCTTCAGGTGTAGCTGCAGGTTCCTTTGTCACTGGTTCCTCAGGTCTAGCTTCAGGTTCCTTTGTCACTGGTTCCTCAGGTGTAGCTGCAGGTTCCTTTGTGACTGGTTTCTCAGGTGTAGCTGCAGGTTCCTTTGTCACTGGTCAGGTGTAGCTGCAGGTTCCTTTGTCACTCAGGTGTAGCTGCAGGTTCCTTTGTCACTGGTTCCTCAGTTGTAGCTGCAGGTTCCTTTGTCACTGGTTTCTCAGGTGCAGCTGAAGGGTCCTCAGTTGCTGATGCTTCTGGTGCATCTGCAGGTTCCTTGTGTGCAGATACCTCTAGTGCCGCTGCTGGTGTTTCTACTGCAGCTGCTGATGTATCTTTTGCAGCAGCTGGTACTTCTGCTGCTGGGGCCTCTTGTATAGCAGCTGGTGCCTCTACCGCTGTTGCCTCTGATGCAGATGCTAGTACCTCTGCTGCTTGTGACTCTGGTCCAGCTGCTGGTTTCTCTGGAGAACTTTCTGGTTCCTTAGATGCAGCAGTAGATGCCTCTGTTGTAGCCACTGTTTTTTCTGGAGCAGCATCATCCTTCTTCACCCCTGCTTGTGCTGCTGATGGAGAGGTGGGCTTCTCAGCTTGTGCTTCAGACTCCACCACTGGTGCTGCTGCATTCACCGCAGCAGCCTCCTGCGGTGCAGCCTCCGACTCAGTCGTAGGGGTCTCTGCCTTTTTCTCAACTGCTGCCACAGCACTCTCCTCTTTCTTCTCTTTAGGGTCACTGACATCATATCCCTTCTTCCGTTTGCTTAGCTTGGCTCCCATGATGTTCTGTGGGAAAATAAGAACATCTTATGTTAGCTACGAACAGCACTGCATTTCAGCATATTTAAATGTATGCATCTGTCAGATGCTTTTATCCGAAGCAAAATCCATTGCATTTATTCATTAAGCATTTTATCAGTTTATAAATTCCCTGGAAATTAAACCCATGACTTGGTCATTGCTAGTGCCATACTCTATTGATTGAGCTACATGACTATGCAAATAGTCTAGAACGCCATTGGAAATAAACCAATATTATTAGCACCTCATTATGGATATGAAATTGTAAAATGTAAAACTGCTCACATAGCCCACCCTGTTTCTCCATTTAAAGGGCATTCACTCAATAATTTCAACCCAATGCAATCTCTGCCAAGGACTTTGAATGCAGTCCAACTTTGTTATGGAGGAGGACATGACATAAGGACAAACAGTGACTGGATGGGAATGTCACTTAGTTTTTATAAACTTGTAAAAATAACATTCAAGAACCCAGTCTTACAGTGTCAAGGCAGCAGGCACTGATCATATATAATGGGGTAGAAGGATTTGGAAGTGAAACACGACACTTTTAACTTCTGAATCCAAGAAAACTAGACAAAACCAACAAAGCCTAGTCAACAGGTCTAGTTTATGTCAAGTATTGTATTGTCTGCATTTTTTTAATTCTAGCAATCTGTATACAGTTTCATAACAAAATAAAAATAATAATAAAAATCATTCACTTCTCTCAGTTTTTCATGGCTGGTTCTGGTTGGTAAAGCAGCTTGGTTTGGGGATGTGTAAAGATAAGTTTCAGGGGAAAGACTACACTAGATTAGATAACATGAACTGAATCACATTTGGTCACATCTGTCAATGCTAATGATGTTATTTAAATAATTATTTTTAAACTCCAATGAAAGGTTTATTATACAACAACTTTTCCTTTTAGAAAAAAAAATCTTGTAAATGGCAAGGAACCTAATGTTTTAATTGGAACTGGTTTTAAATACATATGGAATTAAGAATGTGTAAGGTAGATTGAATGTATTTTCTTGCCACTGATATGACACCATTCGCAACCGTTCAAAGACATGCAGTTATTGCAGCTCAACTGGATCATGTCCTTAAAGCTGCAGCATGGTGGGGTTACAATAGGAGCTGTCCATAGTGCTGCACTGGGGCAAACAAAGACCGGATATGCAGTCATGCCCCAGTCCAACCTGCAGACGAGTCCAGCTGCTGAGATGTGCTGCCTGTGTCAGCGCTCACTAAAGACAGTTTTTATTACAGCCTCTCACAGCGCTCTGTGCCAGTACACTTCACAGCCTCCATTATTCCTGCATATCTCGCTTGATGAAGTTACTCATTAATATAATGATAGGCCTAATGATGGTCTGAAAGTTATGTCCTTGAAGACTGGTGAAATACCCAGAGCAAATAGGCAATGGCAAACCAAGTAGCATATCCCATGTCTGGCTGTAGGTTACAATATATAAGATGTATAAGAAAAAAATAATAATTGTGGAATGTGGTGGAAATATTTAATAAAAACACAAATATTATTTTGCATTTTAATTTATTTACATATTTACAGTGTACACGCACACATATATAGCCTGTATATATATATATATATAAAGACACATACCCCCACCCCAACACCACCACCCAAGCTCCCCCACCCCTTTCCTTATATCGACCAGCTCCTCCTTGTTTTAATACGAGTTTTTATTAGCGCAAATCAATGCTTCCTATTTCCTTAAAACAATGATTTCAATAGAAAAGCGCCAGTAAAAGGCTAATCGGTTCAATCTTTAACTGAGAGCTACCTGTAACCCACTGCTTCATTTTGAAATATATAATAAAACACACGCTTTTATATGTGACAATTTTTTTTATTTTACTCTTATTTTAACCTTCCAGTAGCTACATAAAGCCTATTATAGGACACAAGACACCTTCCCGTAATAACATTACGCTTAGAAAGATTATAAATGTGACATTTTTAAAGTGTCATTCAGACATTTCTAGGAAATCAACCTTTTTTCACGGTCAGTTATTGAGTAACATTGATATAGTATGCTTTTGTTGTACCCTTTTTAGTTTTTATGAGTGCCATATGAAAATGACTAGAACAAAGAACGGCGCGTGCTGTCTGCGCTCAACTATATCTCCAGCCCCAATAAAACGCTTTGTCTGGTAAGTGATTTTCCCCCGTTATTCAAAGAGTCACTACTAACATCTTACTGACCTGCTTCTCTGCTTCTGTGGAAATCCGTGCGCAAGAGTGCGTTGAATGTACTTTCCTTCCTCCTGTAGTAGTGAATGTGATTCAGTTTGAGCCAGTACTCTCTCTCTCCGAGGTCCTCTGCGACTGGGCGTTTTTTCTCTTTTCACCCCTCGGTTTGTGAGACATCTGTCGTTATCACAGCCTCTCCTGCCCACTGCCCACAATCCATATACCCTCCCTCTCCTCCTCCCGTCCCCTCCCCCTCGCGTCGGGTGCATATTTTACTAGATTAGATGGGCTTTATAATGGGTTTTGGGAATAATGCCCCCTTTCTTTCACTTTTTGAAGTGATCTCTATAGCAACCGTATTCCTTTGACTTGGTGGATTTGCCTTTTTTTCACCTGCCTGATTGGTTTTAGCATGCATTTCTCTTTATGTGTGTGTGTGTGTAAGGACAGGGGTTACAGCAATTCTCCACCCCCATGGCTGAAGGAGAGGAGAATGAAGTGAATCGTAAGCAGGGCCTTCGAATTCAGTTGCACAGTATTGTTTTAACAGTGTAAAGTGTCCACGCACCAATCCAGTCTTAAGCAGATATTCTGTTGAAGGAAGAACTAAATGTAATCGTAACCTAAACACAATGTGGAAGATATTGAATTAATCTGTTATCTTGGCAACGCTGAATGACTCAGATTCTTTGCGTGTCTGCAAACCACCAGAATATTTTTTTCTGAATCATATGTGCCGCAGGTCAAGAAAGATGTGAGAGAGTCATGAGGTCATTGCTAATATTACATTCCACTTAAAGTGGTCTGACATGGCACCCTTGTGTAATTTGGCTACTTGGTGTTAATAGTACAGCAGAGGTGCGATGAGATTTTACTAAGCCTGTAAGATTTTTATAAGCTCTAGAAATATGTATAAATAATGCAAAACACACTCCCCAACATTAACTCTTCTTTTTCCCCTTTTATAATAGGCTTCAGATTTAAGAAGTACTCACAGTTCTAAATGATGGTGCTCTATTATGATAACTTCGTATCTTATGTGCTCTCCAGCCATTGAATATGTTGAATATGTCTTTAGAAAGACAGGTATTCACTATTAACCTGTTGGGTTACTTTTGACCTAGTATTAAATCTTACAGAAATCTGAATATTTTAAATAGGTAAATACAGTAAGTAGTTGTAATACGCAGTTTTAACATTAACTTTTAAAGAGCAATCAAGTACATTAGACATCAATGTTATGCAAAAAAGAAAACATACAAAAATTTGATGTTGCACACAAGTGTACAATAAAGAATGGCCAGCTGTGTGGATAATTACAAGTCAATCCTTATGTAGACAAGCCAATTACATATATATTTTCTTTCTTCCATATTTTTTCATCCCAGGCTCATGATTAACTCACGCCGAGGGAAGGAATGGACCCACGTGCTCTTTCATCACTGCTAGACACATGGAATGTGATGAAACATGGCCGTGAGAAACTAGTTTCCTCTCCTTAGTTCTGCATGTTTTACAGCACAGCTTGCATTTTTTTTTTTGCACTAAATGCCAAGATTAGAAATCAAACAATCTGACTCAGGACTTTACTGACAGATACTTGAAATATGGGAGCTTGTGGTCTCATGTGAAAAAAATTAAATACATGTTTTATTTCTTGACAGTTTTAATGATCTACATTCATGTCTAAAAATTGTGCGTAATGTTTATATTTCAGTTGCACAGCTGGTATGTTGGTAATTTGTTAAAATGCCCAGCTATTCTGGGCAGAGAGTTCAAGGTTACGGAGTTCCCAGACTCTGTGTGCTGAAAGGTTTATGATCTGTGAGCTTTATGCCCCAGAGAAAGTTTAGCAAGCATATCATATGTGTTTAATCATACGTCTCGTCAACAAAACAACAAAAACGTTTGCTCAGGATGCAGCTTTCTTTGGGGGATGAAAGAAGACAGCAGCCTCTAGTGTCTGAAGAATGATGGTGCAACAGCCCTTTGCATTATAGACAAAGCCTGTGAACAAGAGGATAAGAATACTGATGAGAGACAGAATGACAAGAGTAACATCTAAAAATGACGAGTCTCTATGAAAGCTATAGATAACAAAAATAACTTGATGATCTGAGTTTAAAATAAGTTTAACTGCTGTGATAAGGGGAGCTAAATTCAGGTTATTACAGTTATACGAATAGTTAACAAAACAATAACAATTTGCTGAAAATGTGCTCACCCTCAGGCCATCCGAGATGTAGATGATTTAGAGAAATTCAGCATTACGTCACTTGTTCACAAGTGGATCTTCTGCACTAAATGGGTGCCGTCAGAATGAGAGTGTGAAGTGGGAAGATGTGTATTTGTAAGAAGCAAATCTATCATTAGGATGTCTTAAACTTTAAAGTGTAATTTCTGTCCATAATGCATAATAACGCTTTCTCCAGTGATAAAGTCCATCCCCTGTTTTCCTCTCACATAAAAATCCACTGACATAATGGTTTCAAACTGTTTTCATTTGTAAATAGTGCTTAAACTGCACATATTTACTCCTGATTCAGTCAATAGGATTTTTTTAACAGTAGAAAACAATATTATGTATAGTGGACTCCTAGCCAGAAGCAATTGTTTTAACTTGAAAACATCTTACTAATGGACTAGTATCTGACAATGCAGCAGATTTTTGCTTCACATAATGTTATATGTGGATTACTTGTGGATTAGTGTGATGTTTTACAAGCTGTTTGGACACTCATTTTGACGGCACCCATTCACTGCAGAGGATCCATTGGTGAGCAAGTGATTCAATGCTAAATTTCTCCAAATCTGTTCTGATGCAGAAATAAACTCATCTACATCTTGAATGGCCTGAGGGTAAATGTTCAGCAAATATACATTTTTGGGTAACCTGTTCCTTTAACTAAAATGTCAAGGTGTACGTGAAGATAAAAGCATGATTCAATTATTAATAAAACTTCCATGTTTTCAATCAAGGACACCTCTTTTTCACTCCTCATGTCAGTAAAAGAACATGTTTTTAGACAGCAGGGTGTTCATGGCGAAAGAATAAAAGGAAGAAGATCACGTTACAGGCCTCTATATACGAGTCAGGGTTTTGGCATGTTAATTCTCTCAGGAGACCCTGGTCTTACCCCTCCACTCCTCCCAGTAAAGCACGGTTTCAGTTTGCCCGGCCATATGGAGCAGCCTGAGGGAATAGCCTCTAGACATGTGGCCTCAGCTGTCATCCCTTCTCCACAACACTGCATTTGAGTAGGTGGACCACGATCTCCTTCATCATCTCAGCACCTATACGCACACATCCATTCGTTGTGCTTTTCATTTATTATTCTTTTATTCTCTATTTACCTACTTTATTTTAGTTTGCCAGTTTTTTCCTTGATTATATTTTATATTACATATAATATTTACATAGCCTATCTGTTTTTTTTTATCAGGTCTCGACATCAAGGTTGAATCTTTTATTTAATGGTGTGATGCTCACCTTTTTATATACATTCATCTACTAATGGTATTTTTAGTCTTGAGACACTTTAAAAGAAAAAAGATGACAGAAACTCTTTTGCAAATACATTTATATAACTCTTTTATAACTAAATAGATTAAAATGATGACCCAAAATATATAATAATTTACTTACTATTTGTACATAATACACTGCCCCTTTTCAAGTAAAAAAAAAAAGTTTATTTTAAAAAACAAAAATAAAACTATCATTGCGAGACTGACTCTTAATTCTTGTGATCCTTCTACCAGCAGATGTCGTCGCTGCTCTTTCCGATGAACTCTTTCCCTTTAACCTGGATTAACCTTCTTATTAAACTATTAAAACACGTTTTTTGTTCTCCGTTATGTTTTATTTGATTAAAAATATTATTTTATTGTTTTCCATGAGTTGTTTATGATTACTGCTAAGCATTTAACAAATATACAGATTTACAAATACATTTAATAAAAATAATTAACATTAAAAATATATTTAATTTAGTAATATAGACAAATTAGGACATTAAGAGTAAAAACTGAGTGACAGATTAAAATAGTTTTTTTGATGAAATCTGGACATTTTCATTTTGTTCGATATTCTGGTACTAAAAACGAATTGTTATTTATTGAATAGATAAACACTCAAATACTTTTCACATTCCTTGACGAATGGAAAAAAAGTAGTCGAAGACAAGAGATGGGCTAGTTAAGAGTTAACGTTACCACGCATAATGCTGTAGTGTAGACAGACCTTCCATGTCCGGTTCACCTGAAGCTGGGCGCCGTGGATCAGTTTCTTCTCCCTGCAGTCAGATTTTGACCAGAGCAAAGCAACCAAACAACTGACCTCAGATCAGCGCGCCAGTCACATGCACTGACATCAGCGCGCGGCAAAGTCTGAAATGACATCATTCAAGCCAACGCGGATAGTGGTGCCTTTTAAAATGCCTGATCATAATTATATACAGCTGGACAAAACGATCATATCTTCATGTCTTCTCCATGATATTTTAGACAAACAAAATAAGATATATGTGTTCTAAGGAACATTTCCCGCTCTTTAACGGGTTTTTGTTAAGTTGTCTTTCTGTGATAATTTAAGACTCGTACTACGATAAAGGCGTTGTTCATGAATATTAATGTAGTCACGTTGTCATTGCTTTGAAACTTTTATTATACATCCTGTCATGTGCCTACTTAATATTCATGACCCAACCTATGCGCCCGTTTCTTAGCGTCTGCCTTAATAACTGGGAGAACCGCACTGTACGTATTTAATATTCATAAGCTAGTCCTTCGCCGTAGTAGGGTAGGTAATTCGCGAAGCGTCTCATGTGAGGTCCTTGAGTCAGTGTGCGCCTCCCTTTGTGCCTCTCTCCACTCAAGATGGCTCCCGTTTTAGAGAAGAAGCTACTGGGCGCAGCCGGGACAGGCGACACTATGGAAAACAGCAACGAGGATGATGAAGGACAAAACCTCTGGTACGCCCGCACCTTCAAAGTGTCCAGGAGTGCAGCGGATGTTGCAGGGAGTTAGTTTATTTGACAGTTGATGTACTGCTTTGTCACCAGCCGGGTGCTGCCCAGTTCAGACGCCGGTCCCAGATGAGCCCAAAACACTTCACATAAACTTGTAGCAAAGTCTGAGTCAGGCTAGATTAGACCTTTACGACGGGCGAAATAATAATGAAAGTTGTCGGAAGCGTTAGGAATCAAGTTGTCTCGCTTTATATGCTCATGTCATTAATATTGGTGTGGCTAGCGTTTGTTAAAACTCAACGCTTTATGTTGAGTTCAAGTCGTTTCTGAAGAAGCATTACTTCGCTGGTTTTCTGTATGTACGAGTGGTGATTTTGTATTATTATGATAACGTTAAGTGTCAGGAAAGTGACCCCTGATGTCTGTTTCTGATGGGATGTAACGGTTGACTGACATCGATCACTAGTGAGAGGTTCCTTGTGGTAACGGCCTTTTCCGGATGTTTTGGTAGCATAGTACATAGTTACAGTTATCTGCCGTCAGAACTAACCATCAAACTACTAACTCCCGTATTAAACCCATGCTTGTTAATGTTATGAGTGCTAATTGATCGGTGCTCATTTGTTGTTTTGTCCTTCAGGTCTTCAATCCTCAGCGAAGTTTCCACACGCTCCAGCTCGAAATTGCCTTCTGGGAAAAATATACTGCTTTTTGGTATTTGCCTTTTTTGCTGAATTTGATTTTTAATCCAAATTCATGGCTTATTAAAAGTTTTGCTTGCAAATGTTGACAAACACATTCAAGTGAAACAACCTTAGGTAAATACCTTTAAAGATTAGGAAGCTGATATCGAAGGTTAGTTAACACAACATGAAAATTGTGTAATTTAATCACTCTCATGTTGTTTCAAACACGTATGATTTTCTTTCTTCTGCGGAACTAAAATGAAGAATGCTGGTAAACAAACTGTTTTGGTTACCTTGTATTGTATGGACTAAAATATCTTCTGAGGTGTTCTGCGTGAGAAAGAAAGGCGTGCAGGTTTGAGATGTTATGAGGGTGAGATCACAGAATGTTTGGGTAAACTATCCTTTTAACTTTGTCCCAGTCATAACCTGAGATAATATTCTTCGTTTAAACACTTTAATTACTACATATGTGTCATGTTTATGAAAGGTGATATGATTTCTGCCGATGTTTTAGGGGAGGATGGTTCAGGAAAGACAACACTCATGTCAAAACTTCACGGAGCCGAGCACAATAAGAAAGGTAGAGGGCTGGAATACTTGTACCTGAATGTCCAGGATGAAGACCGAGATGGTGAGTGTGTTTATACTGGGGGAAAGCAGGTGATACAAGATTAAAAGGATTCGTGAACTAGGTCTGTCATCGATGATAACACTTGTTGGTTTCCAGAGCTGTGATTAACTACTTAATTGCCTGTTTTTTTCAAGTTATTTATTTAAAATGAATATGAAATATATAACGCTTTGTAAACATATTTCTATAAAAAAAATATTATTTAAAATATGTTTAAACAATTTCCATTGTCTGTGGAAAATGCAGTTTATTCAGTTTTTGTATTTACAAATCTTCCAGATTTGACTCGCTGCAGCATTTGGATCCTGGATGGAGACCTGTACCACAAAGGCTTGCTGAAGTTTGCAGTGACGGCTGAGTCGCTGAAGGACAGTCTAGCGGTGCTCGTGGTGGACATGTCACGGCCTTGGACCATCATGGAGTCATTGCAGAAGTGGACGAGTGTGCTGCGTGAACACGTGGACAAATTGAAGATCGCACCAGGGGAAATGAAAGAGATGGAGCAGAGTAGTAAGCGCTGTTTTCTATTTTTACTACTAGGTTGTAGTAGAACCAACATCTTGGTCTTAACTTGTACGGGAAATTCGGATTCAAGTGTGATTGTGGGGGAGAGCATGTACATGAAGTCTACCTTACTGCTAGACATCTTATTCGACTTTCGTGTGCATACCCTATCAACCCATGTCAGGCAGATGGGGACATGGATGTTGATACGGCTCACTATTTTTCTAATATGCTTTCTGCAGTGAGAATTGTTCCTTTGGTGGGTTTTGATCATATGTAAATATTGAGATTCAGTAGCAGGCAGTGACACTGCTACATTTACATATCGACTTCGGGAGAAGAATTAGCAGCAGAGTAGAGTAAATAACAAAATAACAGATTGTGATGCAGTAGTAAATGCACAAATGAATTCCCTGTAACACATCAGTTGTGGAATTAGAGATTTTTGGTTGTTTTGTTTTTAGATATAGTGAAGACTGATAATGTTTCAGTGCCTAAAAATCAAAGTTTTTCCGAATTCAGTATTGATGCTAGTTAGAAAGCCATGTGAAGTAGTCTTGATCTAGGGATGATTCTTCTTTTATTAAAAGTAGTTTTATTTTGTTATTGAGTCCTAATCCACTTTTATTATGATAGTTAGTTGGACCGGCTGCATTGGATTATGGTTTATTGACAGTCTGGATATGAAGCACTCTTTGTGCTTTGAATTTGCATAATACATGTTATTAGACTCTTGCTGTTATCATTGGAGTGATCATAAATACTCCTTCACTGGTGTTAGTTACTGTGTTTTCATGCTGTCAAAAACCCTTGTAGTTTGATGATACAGAATGGTTCATAAGTTTGGGGATGGCAAGAGTTTTTCTTTTTTTAATGCTTTTGAAATCATCCTCTCATGCTCATCATACCTGCATTTGTTTGATCAAAAATACAGTAAAAAGTCAAAACTGTTTCTATTTTAATATATTGTAAAATTTAATTTATTGCTGTGGAGGCAAAACTTGAGAAACATTTCTTATTATCAATGTTGAAAACATTTGTGGTGCTTAATATTTTTGTGAAAACACTGATACATTGTTTTCCCAGGATTCTTTGAATAAAAAAAATATATATATATATATATAAAACTTGCTTTTGTTCAATTTAAAGTATCTTTGCTGAATAATAATTTAAATAAATTAAACTTCTGAACACTAGTGTTCAGGTATTGAAGTTAATATTTTTGTTTCAAACTCACTTAGTTATTATAAATTGTTATTATGAAAAAAATATTAAAGTTATTATAAATGATTTGTTGAAAAATAATGTTAATGCTATGACACATTATTTGATGACTTCAGACGTCTTCCTGTGAAGAAGGCATGAAGCTGCTCCTGTAGCGTTTGAGAAGTCTGAATGTTTCTGTAGTGATGTGAGAGGCCGAGTGCTCAAACATGAAGTGAGAGGCTATTTCTGAGGATGACTGAATCTATAAACAGGGCTGTGAGAGCAGAATGGGGAAGTGGCTTGGCAATGGTATTGTTTTTTAGCGTGTGTATGAATTATTGAGACCAGTGGTTTTACAGCACATGTGAACAGTTACCTGAATCGCTAGCTCTGGATGTCATATGTGATCATATTATTTTATGGCATTCATCCTTCTAATTTTTTTCATTTATAATATTAGAAAATATCTATATTTAAGTTACAGAAATAAATAGCAATTTAACATAATTAAATAACAGAAAATTGTTTTATGTTGTAGTAATATTATTTCCTACTATTACTATTTTTAGTGTATATAAATACATTTTTTTTTTCCAAGTTCACATGTTGGATGTGTTGATTAGGTATCCAAACACACTAAGCCTCAAGCCGCCCACAGCTTTGTAAAACTGAGCCGCCCTGTACAAGAGCCATTGCTTCCTTAAGCACAGCTGAGATCGACATAGGAAGCACAAGCAGGCAGCCTCCTCTCACTCCTTACATCTGACCGCACTCAGTGATGTCAGCACTTCTGTGGGATGGACGGTCCAGCCTCTCTTACAAGATGTTGCATCATGATCTGCTCAGTTAGACCTTCCTGACATTCAACTCATTGCTCTAAACATGGAATGAGCACAGCTCAAACCACTTTGCTGAAACATATCATCTCACAGCTCTTAGTCAGCTAACACATTAACTGAATGTTTAAGTGTAGAGTGTACTTTGGTAATGCTTTGTAGTGTTGTTCAAAGGCTAAATGTGGCCAAGTATCTGCTTTTTACAAAACAGCACTTTTTAATTGGTATTTATTTACTATTTAGTTTTTTTTTGGCGTCATGATTTTTAGATGCACTTGGCTCTCTGATAGCTTCATACCTGATGCACACTGGACGTGTGTGTTCTGTTGACTGCCCCACCCTTGTTTGTGGAAGCTGGTCAAAGTCGACAGTAGAAAGTGATTGTAAACTGGTTCTTCTTTGATTGAGGTTATTACAGTAGGCCATATTGATTAAGGATGTTGGTTGGTGGTTATAGATTAAAGTCTTGTGAAAACAGGCTGATCAAGTTGTTTAAAAAATGTTCACTATGTTTTTTTCAGACCAAGTTTGTGGAGAACTGTGGAGATAACATGAAGCAGTAGAATCAAGGGTATTATTAAAAAAATGTGAAGACTGCCATGTGATATGATCTCTTGCCTATTGGCTATTATCATTTAGGAAGAATCACTAGATGGTAAACATCAGTTTGCCTTCTGGAACTAATACATATTTCCTAATGGACTCTTTGTCAAAAGCATTCGTAACACACTTGTTTATTGGTTTTCTGGAAATGCATCAGATTATCTTGATCTCTGGCTCTTGTGGAAACATGTAAGCACTCCACATCACATCGCAGGGTGTGGGTAATTAAGTGTGATATAACCAGTTAAAAGAGGGATTCATGAGTAATTACTTTGTTTCTGATTATACACTTCTATTCAAAAGTTGAGTCAGAAATATTTTTTTTAAATGTTTTTGTAAATAAGTGTTTCTTGCTTACTAAGGCTGCATTTGTTTATCAAAAGTACAGTAAAAACTAACACTTTTACAAATTAAATTAAAAGCTTTCTATCTTAAAAGTTGTTTGAACATAAATGTGTGTTGAAAGTGTGTGTGCACATCCATCCTGTAATGATAAAAATCCACCCAGTGTTTTTTTAAATCCCCTTCCTCATATCAGGCTGTTCTGAGATTCCTGTCAGGATGACGTAGTTCTGTACAGGCCCCTCCCACGATAGTTGATTGACAAGGCCGTCTTACCTTAGACCCGCCCTGAGTGAACTGAGTAAGCTGTCATCAGTTCGCCCATTGTGTCAACTCCGGTGCAGGGGAAGACAAGATGTCTCCGATTAAGCGATTGAGGTGCTTTGTTGTTGGATGTAGTAATGAATATAGCAGTCATCATTTACGCTGAATGACACAGAGGATTGACATGACTTTCACTTTGAAGTGAATGCGCCGATCCCCAATCTGCCTAAATGCAGCTGTTCGTGCGAATCATTCGTGATCCAGCTTTATCTACAGAAGAAGTGAGTATAAGGGTTTTTATGAATCTTTGCAAATCGCCTTTCCTAATAATGTGCAAGTTAGCCAGTTTCACGGCTGAAGTTTATAGTACTGCTCGTCACCAGAGCATGTGAGCGGAGTGGAGCGGGGATCGTAGCGGTCATATTTCCTTCAGAGCGGAAGATTCCGCTCCGCTCGCTCAATACACTCAGAGCCACTCGCTCAACCCAAAATGCCCTTTGGTAATTTGCTAGTTTGAGAATCTATGTCTTAAATGTTCTGTTGCACAATAACTGAAGCGGTGTTTTCATGGAAAAGTATTTTTTCAGTTATTGGATTTTTTTACGAAGGTTTGCCAAGTGGCTTCAAAAACAAGACACCTTTTTAAATTAATAATTTTAATCTCAATATATTTAAAATAATACAATTCTGCAAGCTGAACGTCACCCTGAAACATAACCTGTTACTTATTACAACTGATTTAATTGAGACATTTATTCAATAATTTCATAACAAACAGGAAAAAAATAGGCCTACTGGAGAAATGTAATGTCAGAGCGTGATCTGAGCGGGATTTGGTTTACCGGTGAGCGTGAGCGGAACATTAGCAGAGCGTTTGCTTTGGCCGTGAGCGACTGAGAAGAGCGCACGCCCATAAAGAGGAATATTGAGCTGAGCGTCACACCGCTCCGCTTCGATCACATGCTCTGCTCATCACTCCAGAGAAGAGAGGGGCGGGGTCAGCAGAGCTCATTAGCATTTAAAGCAACATGGACTATAATGGCTTGCTAAAAACAGAACTAGCTTTGACGGGTTTAAAAAGGTGTTTTTTACACTACCATTGAGAACATTTTAACCAAAGTATGTTATAGACTTTTAATTAAGACCCTAAATAATCATATCAACTTGTGCAAAATGGGCATCCGATGACCCCTTTAATTTAGTTTTAAAATGTAAGTTTTCTCCTCTGATAGTAAAGCTGAATTCTTGAAGCAGCCAGTACTCCAGTCTTCAGTATCAGTTTAATGTGTCCTCACAGAGTATTATTTTCTTTAAAAAAAAAAAGATCACTGACCCCTAACTTTTTAACATGAATGTATTTTAAATCTGCTTTTAAGATAGTTGTGGTCTGTTATTCCAGCAGCCCTGGAGCTGTTGTTCTTTTAACAGTACGTTGAAGGAAGTTGTGCAGCTTGTCTGGTTTCTGGGTCATCTGGAGCAGCATTCTTAAGGTTCCTGAGGAAGTCCCCCCCCCCCTTTCCCTCCCTCAGCACCTCCTGAATATACCACCGATTAAAGGCCATTCCAACCACCCACTTCCGCATATCACCATCATGCCCAACTCCATATACTCCTGTATGTTAGCCTGGCAGTGAATAGTGCATGTTCAGTAGTGCTGTGTGAGGATAAGGGCTTGTGCAGGGATCAGACGGGGTCTTAAGAATGTGCCGTCAGCTCTCTTCACATCTGAGCTGCTCTTCCACAGGCCTCAGCTGCTCAGATGTGTACAGAACAAGTCATGATTTCAGGCAGTTTAAGTTACACAACAGAAAATAATCTTTTGGGTTAAAAACATGCTACAAATTTTTGCTTATAAGATTTATTTTTAAGTTTTGTAATGAGTCGTTTTTTTCCTGCTTCCTTTTTGATAAAAATGGTCTGTTTTATGTAATCTGACTGGAATGTCCTAATTCTGTGGATTTTCTTTATATTTGTATGGAATTTTGTTGGTTGAGGCTATTTATGAATTAACATGGATAGTTCACCCAAAAATGACATTTGTTAATTTATTCAATCTCATGAATGAAAACATTAAATCAATGTTCACATGTATAGACTAGATTAATCACTTCCAAAACGAAAGTTACATAATATATGTGCTGTGTATAATTAGAATGCTTCATGTATTAACATTTATATTTATATTCATCATTATATAAGTAAAATATATTTAATATATAAACATAACACAGTGTGTGTGCTGCATGAAAACCCCAATATCATTTACACAACATAGAAAGGATTTAAAGATAACATGGGTTGGGGCTCTTTTGCCTGAATTTGCAGCGGCATGGAGTCAAGGTGTTATGAGAGCCCATGATATTGCATTGGGTTTAGATCTATGGGGTTAAGTCAGGCGAGTTTGCACAACAGGGATCCTTAAACCAGGTTTTGCACTTTAATGAAACTGCATTCCATTTTCAGCAGCAGGAAGCATAAATTGAAGGACCTTTTTGACTGGAGTCTGACTGTTCACTGGACGCCTCTCCTCTATTCCAGACTCTGGGAGACCAGAGAACATGGAAACTTGGCTCTTGCCAGAAAGTTCAGCGGCTTCACAATCAACTCAACAGGCTCTCTATTAATGTGGATGAACAGCCAGCCTGTTCAATAACTGGTCAGACAACTGTCAATCAGCAGTCTTCCCCATGGAGGCCTTAGCACGAATATTGAACCTTGTTCAATTCGTTAGTTGTCGTCAAGTAGTACCAAGAATAAGGCTATTCTAATTTGTTTGTGTGCTTAAATGGTCTCCATAACCTTATAAGTAGTAGCCCTTAAAGGGATACATACAACCGACAGGGAATTGAAGAAAAAAAATAACATGAGGAAGGGGAGGATACATATTTACATACATGCTCCCAATGATTACATAAAACAGATTGCATTTATCATATACAGCGAAAAAGATAAGATTGCCTTAGCCTTTCCGTGGTCTCCTTTTCCTTTTGACAAAATATTCGGTTAATAGTCTCTATTCATTGCTCTGTTTGTGATGTTATTTCTTGGATGCATTGTGTTTCACACTATTCATCATATGTAAAACAAACTTTTATTTTGGATGCAATTAATCATTTGACAGCATTAGTATGTATCTGTAAATGAATGTGTGTGTGTGTGTGTGTGTGTGTGTGTGTGTGTATATATATATATATATATAATGATTTTTGTATTATTTGCTAATCATTTTTTTGTCTGTTCATTTAAACACGTTCACACATTCAAAATGTTGATGCTTCACAAATTACAAAAAGATATCGTAAAAGTATTTCATATAAATTGAGTGGTTTAAGACTCAGCAGCTTTAATTTGAATTATGCAAATACATGGATTTCATGAAATATTGTGGACCGTATTTCAAGGGTTCTTGCTTGATGCTTGAGAACAAACCTCAGTGGTTCTTTACTTGTTAAGCATGGGTAGATCTTCCCTTTTTATGAAGTTACCTATTACTTTCAAACAGCACTCATTTGTTTTTGAAGAAGTATGAAATAACATATGGTGTTTAATGTAAACAGTAATGTGTAATGGTTTGATGCTTTTGTTAATGTCGTCAACTGTATGATGTAGCAGCTGACACTGTTTACTGTAAATGTTAAGTTACTGTACGTTTGACTCTGTTTGTGTCTTGTTCTTTTCTCTGCAGTGGTTAAGGCCTTTCAGGAGTATGTAGAACCAGAGGAATCCACGCCAGCCTCACCCCAGAGACGAGCTCCAGCAGCTGGGGGAGAAGATGAGAGTGTGCTGCTGCCCCTGGGAGACAACGTCCTCACACACAACCTGGGCATTCCAGTGCTCATAGTTTGCACAAAGGTAGCTGAAAGTGATAAAATCATTTGACCTTGATAAAAGTTTGGTCAGCATATTTGAGATCAGCATAGTGAATATAAGACTTATTCAATTACAATCACATTATTAAAGCATGCTTTTTAATCGGGTCTCAGGAATTGTGCGTGTATAAACAATACTATAAAAGTTTGGGGTCAGTAAAATTGTTTTCGATTGAGTCTATTATGTTCACCAAGGCAAAATTTATTTGATAAAAATGTACAGTAAAACAGTACAAAATACAGTAATGCTGTGAAGTAGCATTACTCTTTAAAATAACTATATTTTAAAACGTAATGGTAAAGCTGAATCTTCAGCGGCCATTACTCCAGTCTTCGGTGTCACATGATTGTTCAGAAAATGTTGATTTGGTGCTCAAGAAACATTTCTAATTATTTAAAAAAGTTGAGAAAAAATTGTACTGCACTAATATTTTTGAGGAAACCATGATACTTTGATTCATCATTCTTTGATAAATGGAAAGATCGAAAGAACAACGTTTATTTGAAATAAATTATCTTGTAACATTACACATCTTTACTGTTAAATTTTCATCAATTTTATGACTTCTTGCTGAATAAAATGTTTATTCTGACCTAAAAAAAATCTTACTAACCTCAAACCTTTGAATGGTAGTTTATGTCCTGTGTATAAATAGTGATTAGATGGATATTTTGAGTTGTTTTGCTCTGTGTTTAGGTATTGGCTGTGTTGTTTCTGATGCATCATTGAGTGTCTTTAGCTGGATGAAAAGCTCTCTTTATGGAGTCTCAGTAGCCCGCAGGTCCAGAGCTGCAGACGCACCATGCCCCCCTCACATGCTCTTTCGGATCAGAACACGCTCAATGATCTCTTCTATTGTTAGCCTCCCTCCAGCCCCGGGTGCATGAAAGACAACCTGTTTTTAAATGAGGTAGTTTAGGTCTGAGAGCAAAATGTTCACTCTTTATGCTCAACGTCAGGAGGTAAAGTGATCAAACAGCCTCACCCTGGAATAGAGGAGAATAGAGCCTGATTGAATTTCAGAAAGCAGTTCCAGTTTCCAGTTTACTTGAAAGCACAAAATTAGCTCTTATCAGTATGCATTAGTATCATCATTACTGATCTGCAAACAGCAGCAACTCCCTGGCATACTACGAAACCTTTTAAAGGGATAGTTCACATAAAAATGTAAATTGTCATAATTTGCATACCTTCATACTCATCCAAACCTGTATGACATTCTTGCTTTTGCACAACATGATAATATTTTTCAATGAATGTTGAGGTTCAAACAACATTGGACTCCATTACCTTTCTGTGTATGGTCAAGATTAAAAACAAAACACTAAGACATTCTTTCAAAATATCTTCAAGATATCAAGATTTAGTTTTGATTACTCCATATATATATATTGTCATTGCTTTATCACATTTGTTTTAAGTGTTAAAGACAGGATGTTTTTAGTATACCCTGTGGTTCAGTACAAGGTCAGCAGTATCTGTGACATGCAGAGATGAGTTTGCTTTTGCAGTGGCCAAGAATGATCTGTCCAATATATTGTTGTCATGGCAGCCTCCTGGAATTTTTAAGCAGCCTAGTTGGCACCTCCTCTTCCTGCCAGATTATGGCTGGCAATACACAAACATGGCTGCTGCATCAGTCCTGTTAAGCATGTGTATGCTTGTCTCTGATTTTTAGGATGGTGTGTATGTCGTTTAAAAGTAGGAGATCAATGATGTTAAATGTATGGTTCACCCAAAAATCTGTCTGTATATCTGTCTCTGTGTTTTAGTGTGATGCTGTCAGTGTACTGGAGAAGGAGCACGACTACAAGGAGGAGCATTTTGACTTCATTCAGTCACACATCCGGCGGTTCTGTCTACAGTGTATCCTATTCACTCAATCTCAGCATTTGTGCTGTTGTAATATTCTCTCTTTTTTTTCTATGTAGTAGACTTAAAATAAACATTTTGTTAATTGTATTGTTATAAATGGCAGCTGGGGTTTCCAGAAACTCACCATAATAGTTCAAGTATTTTGGGATTGTATATTGGTGACTTGTATAGTTTGCAACAAATGACTGTATATTTTAGTAAGTGATATAATGTCAAGTATACCAAACTACTTTAATTACTAAAATTAGCTTTTTACATTTGAAATGTTCTGGCAACCACCATAATAATACAGGTGGTAAAACAGAAAGTCACATGATGAGACCGCGTTCATTTTAAGTGACCTGTCCATAAAAAATAGCCAGTAATTGTGAATAAACGGTGCACCGGGATATAAAGACAAAACACTATCATGGTAACCCACGGGACGCTAAAATAATGCTATAAACATTAACTCAGAAACAAAAAATGTAACACAAAACACCCTAATGCACATGACTTGCATCAGAAATTAGAACAAACCTAATGATTTACATAGAATATAATCATATGTGATGTGCCATGCAGGGACTTCTGGGAATGTTCTTTTACTGTATTTCATCATAAATCATACAGCAGTTCATTGTTTTTATTAGCATAAAACTATAATGACATATGCAGTAACAGTAAAATTGACATATTATGCAATTTTTAACCATTTACAGTTTTTCTCCATATCCTGTTAAAAATGACAAACATGTTTTACAGTATACACATCCTTAATCAAATCTCACAGATGGAGCGGGTTTGATTTACACTTCAGTCAAAGAGGAGAAGAACCTGGACCTTCTCTACAAATACATAGTGCACAAAATATATGACTTCCAGTTTACTACGCCTGCCTTAGTAGTGGAGAAGGACGCTGTGTTCATGTGAGATTTCCAAAATCCCCTAAAACCGTTGCATTTCTTATCTTTCGATGCGAGAATATGCATGTCTAATTCAATTTGATTTGGTGTCAGTCTGTCAAACTGGTTACTTTGAAAACATCTTATGTCTGCATAGTCCATCTGGATGGGACAATGACAAGAAAATTGCCATCTTGCATGAAAACTTCACAACGGTTCGACCTGAAGATCCCTTTGAGGACTTTATAACGAAACCTCCTGTTCGAAAGGTGAGAAAAGAACCTAGACAATGTTAGATTAATCTGTAAGTACATGTATAACAACAGCTTTTTTGTCCCTTGTGTGTTTCTAAAGTTGGTGCATGACAAGGAAATCAGTGCAGAGGATGAGCAGGTCTTCCTCATGAAGCAGCAGGTATGTTTGGTCTGCAAGAAAGCAGATTGCAGATTTAATATCAGGTTTCTTCATTCAGTGCTGAGGTTACACATTTGAAAGACAGTCGAAATCAAGTGATCTCTTCTCTGACGTCGACGTGCATCCCTCACAAAGCTCTCCCGCTGTCCCTCATTAGTTTGATTGGATACAGTGAAACCCTTTTGACTTGTTTATTTTCCCTCGTGGTTCCAGAGTTGTCTGACCAATCATGAACTTGTGAAGAAAGCCTTGTTTTCATTTACTGAGCTAGGGTCAATATGCAGTATAACTGTGTACATACACAATATTTGGTCATTTTAAACTAGTAATTTATTTTTAATGGTCATGGCAAGCCAGCTTCTTATATGCTGGCACATTCTCAGGAGTTTCACTGTGTGTCTTGTCATATCCTGAACGGTTCCGTGTGGTTTAATCAATTGTGAATACTGTTTATGCAAGAGTTTTTTTATTAAGAATGGTCTTTAACACAGCATTAGGCTCTATGTGCAATGTCACCTCTATTAAGCGGCTGCTTTTGATATTTTGTCTTTTTTTAAAGAAAAGATTACTGCAAACAAACAATGTGTTGTCTTTCAGCTAGAAACTTATTTGCACGCAAAAATCTATAAAATCAGCAATATTAGGAAATAATATTACAATTCAAAATAACTGTTTTCTATATTTAATTTTTTCACCTTAAATAGAAAGTTAAATTGAACAGCATTTACTTGAAATTGAAGTCTTATGTAACTTTATAAATCTATTTAGTTCCACTTTTAATCAATCCGATGCATCATTGCTTATTACATTTTATTTTTAATTCTTAAGAAATGACTGGCCCCAAACTTTTAAATAGTAGTGTATATAGTTAAAAATAATGAAATAGCTTTTGTTATGACCATTTTACACAGCAATATGTCAGCTCTCTTTTCTTCTGTCACTCTGTTACAGTCATTGTTAGCCAAGCAGCCGTCCACACCAACAAGAGGAACAGTAAGTGTGACTTCAGACGCCACACACACCTCTCACCATTTGAAGTGTGATACTATTATGCTGCTTTGAGGATTCTGTGATAATGTTGTGACACTAATGTTTTATAATTTTACAAAAGCCTCTCAAACATTTAGCTTTTTTAAAATCAAATTGCAATTCAGATTTGTTTTTATTGGTGATTTCATGTAGTGGGAGATCTAAATCTACTGAGTTGTTTTTGCATTTTTCTAACACCTATTCTTTTGTGTGTGTGTGTGTGCATAGGAGTCTCCTGCACGGACTGCATCTGGTTCACCCCGGCCGACAGGCCGGACAGGGCCCACCAATGTGGCTAGTGTCTCACCCATGACTGCGGTGAAGAAACCAGACCCCAACATGAAAGGTAAGATATCTTACCTCGCAAGATTACACGCAGAACTTAAATGAAGCTTTTTGATCTCATGGCTCTCTACCCAGGTGAAAAACAAGTACACTTCCATAATTTACTTAAAGTGTTCTATTTTCGCGCACTAATTTTCTACTTAAAATACTAAAAATATATCCTTTAGTACTTCTTAAGATAAACTTAAGATCATCTAAGTGTACTCAACTGTGCTATTTTGAGACACCATGAATATGAATTAAAATGCACTTTTAACATACTATCTTTGTATTTAAAAAATATATTCATCTACCACTTGTAGTACACTTGAGTGTATTAGTGTATGAAAGATTTATTCAAGTGTACTACAAGTGGTAACTAAATAAATGTTTTAAATACAAAATAGCACAGTTGAGTACACTTAGATAATCTTGTTTATCTTAAGAAGTACTAAAGGATCATTTTTAGTATTTTAAGTACAAAATTAGTGCGTGAAAATAGAGCACTTCAAGTACATTATGGAAGTGTACTTGTTTTTCTCCATCAGACTGGCACAAATAGGACATGATTGTGCAGTCAAGCGAAAACACAGTGTTTTTTTTGTGAGAGTCTTAATGAGCACTTTGTTTTCTGTTTCTCTCCATGTTCTTTTATTTTCTTTCACACTCATCTCATTTTGCTGGTTCATTCCTCTGCCTTTGCCTCAGTCTGACCTCGTTAAAACACTGCCCCCCTGAGGAGAATGTAGGAATAATTCCCTAAACAGTATATTCCTGTGCATTCCAGTTGGTGTGGGGAATTTTTTTTTTTTCGATCATCAGCATTGGTCAGCATGTTTCAAACAGCAGGAATAGATTCAGTCACTTTAATTAAATCAACTTACCTTAAACCTTCCCACCCTATAGGGTATCAGGTATCCTATTTCACATTTGTGACCCTGAACCACAAAACCAGTAATAAGTAGCACGGGTATATTTGTAGCAATAGCCAACAATACATTGTATGGGTCAAAATGATCAATTTTTCTTTTATGCCAAAAATCATTCCGATATTAAGTAAAGATCATGTTCCATGAAGATATTTTGTACATTTTCTACCGTAAATGTATCAAAATGTAATATTTGATCAGTAAAATGCATTGCTAAGAACTTCATTTGGACAACTTTAAAGGCGATTTTCACAGTATTTAGATTTTTTTGCACCCTCAGATTCCAGATTTTCAAATAGTTGTATCTCAGTCAAATATTATCCTATCCTATTATTTATTCAGCTTGATGTATAAATTCAGATGATGTATAAATCTCAAAAAAAAAAAAATCTTCTTACTAGTTTTGTGGTCCAGGGTCATGTTTAAGTATTTCAGTTTTGACCAGTTTTCAGCTAATAGTCATACTCAGCTCTTTTAATATTATAGTGTTGGTGATTGTGAATCTGGGTGTATGTTTGCTTTTGAACACCACACAGGGTAAATTAATATCAGTTGGGTATCCCCATTGTCACCTGAGGTCATTTTTTAATTTGTGTGTTTATAGGAGCAGCAGCAGCAAATGAGGGAGTGCTGGCCAACTTCTTCAACAGTCTGCTGAGTAAAAAGACGGGTGTGCCGGGCAGTCCTGGGTCACCAGGGGCGGCAGCAGGAACGGGCGTACAAGGCTCTGCCAAGAAAACAGGTAAATTCTTCATTTTCCAGCCTCAACCCTGGGAACGGATGAATCTCAAAAAAACTAACTACTATTTGGGTCAGATTTCACCCCAAAATCATAAGGGAAAAGTTTTATTTTGCATAATGTAGGTTTTGACTTACTACAATATTGTATTGCAGCGCATACGATTATTTTGTTTTATGTTTTTAGCAATTAGAGTTTGGGGAAATGTTCTTAATTTTTGCAAAATAATGTAAAATTGCAAACAATCCTCGTTGTTCTAAAATTGGCCTCGGTTTCTTAAAGCATGTCCGATTTGCATGAAATTTGGTATGCACCATATTAAGATACTCTTGACAAATGTATTAAAATAGTTGTTATCTTGTATTTTATCTTTAAATAATTTTAATTACTTTTATCATTTCGGAGAGATAGGCCAGTGTCTTTGTGAGTGTGGTCTGTAGAGACCAGTGAATGCAATGTCTTAACTTCAAAACTTGGTTCACATGGACAACAGGACATTCTGAGGATGTTTTATTTTCTCCCCTGTGATTTTTGGTTGAATTACAACCTGTGCAATCATTCATGAGATTCACCTGATCACCTTTTATCATAATGTCTTTTGTTCCCTCTGGACAATGCTGTTTTTTGGAGTTTTGCCTTTACAGCCAGAGAGAGTATCCAGGCGGCATGGGCTAAAAAGCCTGTGTGAGTGACGCCACCATGGATGGTGATATCTCATACTCACTGGCTTTCATACCTAGAATGATGTCACATTCATACCAACTGCACTTTTATTTTTTTATATTGTGTTTCAGTTGTTTATATATATATATTGCTTATATATTAAGACATTTCTGTGTTCATTACCTGCTGTTATGGCCCCATTGTGCTCGGATAAAGAACCGCATGCAGTTTTTTCCTTTCCCTTTTCGTATCCTTCTCATTAAGTTTGCATTTGTGTAGCCGCACAGCATGCTGCTTTTGAATGCATACCAGCATGCAGCACTCCTCCACATCCACCGAACTGGTTCCCACATAACCATAACCAACCTGTGTTATTTGCATATACAACACAGAAACTACAGGAGATTATTCTGTGTTTTCTTTCTCTTCTTTCTTCCAAGGGCAGAATCTGGGTTTGACTGACGTCCAGGTGGAACTGGACCGAATGAATGGCAAACCCGACTCAACGGTAACGGTCAACAACACCCCTGCGACAGAGAACGAGGCATGAGAGCGCCAGCAGCATTGTCCACTCTGGAAATCAACATGTAATGACATAAAGGAGAAAAAAAAAGCTATTCATGACCAAAATTCCCCTCACCTTGTGTGTCAATCAGCAAACAGACCGCGGTTTACCGAAAGTGTTTGGATTCTGTCAGATGTATAGGCTCTGATGTTGTGGGGGAAAGAGAGGTAGATATTCGAAAAGATCCAACTGCTTTTCTTTGTTTTCATTTCCAGACCCCGTTCTATGTATGTTTGTTTGTTTATTTGTGGTGATTAATTTTTGGTGTGGCATAGGGCAGGCCAGGTAATGGGTGCTCTGTCCTTAAGGCAGTCAAACCTCTGAAGTGCGGGGCCTTACTTAGCTTGGGGATCGTTTAACGGCACCCATTCCCCTCCTCCTGACAAGAGCAGAAACACACTGCTGCATTCAACCAGCAGTCGCTTCAAGTGTTGCAATCAGCTACAACTACTGCTAAAAGCCTAAATATATTCCTCGAAAACAAGAAGTACTTGCAAAAAGTATATATTGTGTACAAACTGTTAGATTTATGCTGATGTATTTATAAAAAAGAAAGCAAATCAAGCTTTTATTTTCTCTCTGTTTTATCAGCGAGACGTTAAGCTTCACTTAACATGGTTAACATCACTGATGTCATGACACTAATGACAAATACCCATTGGCCTTCAGCATACAAGAATGGCAGATGCTGCCACACCACCTCTTTCAATTATGTAAATATGCGCTAAATATTTGCTATACGAGCTTTGATTAGATTTTGTATAAAATTGAATTATTTTAACAATTTATGAAGAACTATTTCAGATGAAAAAGGCGTTGATGAGTATCAGGCTGAGCGTTTTCTTTTGGCTATGGTTGTTTTTGGAGGAGAGGGGCAGGGCAGCATCTTTCCTAGTATAACTCACAAGTGCCTGTCATAGTGGAGGTGCTTGTCTCCAAAAGAGGAATTGCACTGTTGCATTAACAGTCAATTTTTTTCATGTAATTTATTTGTGTTTGTTTTATTTTGGAAATGCATGCCTGTGGTCATTGCTATTTTTTGTTGCTACAATTACACATTTTGCTTACTTCAGTGGCCTAGATCTTTTTTTGCTGCCATAGGGAGCTTGCCTTTCTTTTTGCGAATGTCAGCGTCCAAAAAAAACATGTTTAGCGGGACATTTCATCCCACCTCCCAGTTGGAAATTGTGGCTTAAACCACTAGCGCCATTCTCATGTGGCGTAGACTGTAAGTCGTGTCTTTTGTCAGTCCTTACAAATGAGATCTCAGATGTTTTGTTATATGTTACCTGAAGACTGTAAAGTGATTTACATAAAACATTCCCGATTTCTGTAGATGACCCTGTAGGCGACGCATGCCTCAGTGCCCACTGGAAGTGACGACTTTGCCTTCAGTGTAGCGTTCACTGTTGTCACTCCACATGCTCTGTCTCTTCACTCAGCGTAGTTCTGAGTCCATACAACAGCCTTGTTTGTCTTCATAGTACATTTCTCAACATTTTCTTCCACTACTGATACTGTATCATTCTCCTGTTTCAAGCTAATTGGTTTTGCATTTCCTTTTTTTTTATATTTTGGTCGCTGAAAATGAAACTAAGTTAGTTGGTTTATCTTGACAAATCATCCACAGACATGATGTAATGTTTTTTCTAAGGTTTTCAACCTTAATGTGTGGAGAAACTGTAAATGGAGCAGCTAAAGTGGCTTTTAAATGATCATCACATTTTCAGATGAAAAAGGAAAACGCAGAGAATTGGAATCTTGAACCAAAGATGTAGAATCCACATGTTATGTCTATGTCGAGCAGCTGCCCTAAATTCCTCCCAGGTGGCCGCTCATGGCTGAGCCTGGAGAAGCCATCATTCCAAAACAGATCCTCTGCTTATACTGTGGTGGTCTGTTCAATGTCCGCTTTTTTACCACTAGAGTTTGAAGTCTCTGTCCTTTCTTTAAGCTCTTCAAGGGAATAGACCACGATACGTATAGCGTTTAGTGTTGTTTTCCATGAACTTTTGTTAGAAATATGAAAAGAAAGATCTCATACCAAACTAGAGATAAGGAACTCAAATTAAATGTACATTTATGCTGCAAAATATTGCTTAACGGTTTCCATTTACGATGGGCAGGGCTAAAGCATTTGCTGATATTCAAGCACAACATTAAATCTGGACTATATACCTCTTGTTTTAGTGGTTAAGGTTTTTCAACTATTCAGATTGTGTAAGAACTTATTGGGGCTGCCACTAACGAAGCCTTTGATCACATATAACATTCTACCTGCTTTCAAAACCGCTCATATAACCTTAAATGCACTTAAGTATTTCATTGCATCCTCTGCATTTGCTGTGTGATTGAAATCTCACCGTTTAAATATCACTGACACATTCCTATGAACATAACTCATTTCCCCCTCGAGAGTTTAATATTATTTCATGGCATTGTAACTTTTACTGGAAGTGAAGAAACTGTTAATTCTTCTCAGATAAATGATCAAAAGTAACACATTGTTAGCTATTTAAACACCCCCCACAAATGTAAACAACTTAATGGACTAAGAAATTGAAAAACTTACAAGCTGGTCCTGAGATGCCTGACGTACTTGAAAAAGCTTCTTAACTCAGAACCCATCTGTTTGCCCAAAGGAGATACACAATGGATAAAAGGTCTAAGGATGTCCACCAAAAGAAACAAGTTCACTTGGCTTCAGCTTCATTGATTTCCGATCTGCAATTATATAACGAACAGCACATTTGATATATATTTCATTCAGACTAGGATGAAAGTTGACCGCTTGGTTCTGTATAATTGCTTCTAATATGCACTTACCCCTGTAAGAAAGAAAATGTTGAGAAAATGCTCTGGCTTCCAAAATTTCTATACAGGAATTGAAATACCTTTCTATTCACACAAAGGACTGTTTGTGTGCTATACCTTAAAGTGAGTCTGATTGTATAGCTTTAACTTGATGCAGTATGTGGCCATGTAAAAACTTGCGTTTAATGCAAACAAAGATAAGGAAACTTCTTTTTCAGTCCTGGCTTAAATAAAATACAAATACAGACTACAAATATCTTGTGATTTATTTTTTTTTTTTGCTTGTCATGTCAGTTGACTTTTACAAGATGCACAGCTTTTTAGAAGACCACATTACAGTACCTACTTCAGACATACAAATTCTTAATTTAATATTGATATTTTGAGGCTTGGTTTAAGAGTTTGCTACGTTTTCAGATGGTTGCATGATTTTGCAAGTAGATAAACCAGTTGGGGGCAGTGCTGGTCTCCCTTCACTAGCCATTATTTTTAGAAAAGTTAAATTAAAATGTGTACATGCATATTTTTGAATATGTAATCTGTAACAGAGTGTGTGTGTATAATATTATCATTACATTCGTATTTTATTTATACATATTAGTGTTTGCAGTATGTTAACTATTGTGATAACCAAAAATATATGACGGCATAGTATTTACAGTTCTTAAATCAGTCTACAAGTGGCTTAATATTTGTATAAAGCTGATAGAAAGTACACGGACGAAGTACTTAATTATCAATATAGCTCTCTGGGAAGGCTGCGCACTAGAGCTTGGAAACGGTGGCAAGCTGAATGAACATTTATTCAGAACTAGTTTATTTTGTTACAAGTACGTTTTATCAGTAGTACTTAATCCTGTAATGACGATATGTTTTCAATTTTAGCTAGGATTATCTAATATATATGGAAGCCTGTTTTCGCCACTGAATAAAAAAATATATATAATTGTGACTTTTATCTCACAATTCTTACTTTTTTTCTCATAATTCCATGATACAAACTCTGAATTCTTACTATTTTTCTCAGAATTGTTTGATATAAATTGCGAGGTAAATTCATAATTGTGAGTTATAAACTCACAATTCTGAGAAATAAAGTCAGAATTGCATGATATAAACTTGCAATTGCTAGACATAAAGTTGCAATTATGAGATTATGAGAAATAAAGTCAGAACTGCGAGATATAAATTCACAATTCTGACTGTAATTTTATCAGAATTGTGAGATATAAAGTCACAATTCTGAGAACATATCAGACCCCCCCCCACACACACACACACAATTTGAACAAATATTAGTAAACACCATCCCCATATAAATCATTGTCAAAACTTTCAACTTGAAATTGGTTTGAAGGAATAAATGTTAAAGCGGCTTGCCATAGCGACACATAATCTGCTCTGTCGTTTCGCGTTTGGTGAATCCCAGATTGCGATCTTCACCTGCATAAGGGAAGACGAGAACCCAAAGCTTGACGTTTAGAAGTATGACTGTTTGTGCTTTTGCTTCTCTAAAAACAGTCGTCGAGACTTCACATAAAAGCGTCTATCCTCACAGGAATGTAGTTTGAGGGCGGAGACTCGCAGCAACATTACATTCTGCATCCAGAAACGGTGAAATATGGACACTGCCATGAGAACAGCCGTGATCATTCGAGACCGTTCAGCACTGTTCACAACAGGATCCGAGCACCGCGCGACGGCAGGAGTGGGGCTGGAGAGGACGGAGAGGTGGATGTAGTGTCTGGGCTCGGGATCTGGTCATACACACGGCTGGAGTTTACGGTGATCGTTTTGTAACGAGGGTTGTTCTTTGTTGAGACATTGTTTTCTGCCTGGCTGTTTTCAGAGGACCAGGGGACCGCTGTTCATTTAAGCCCCGAACCAGCTCTTATATCTGCGCGGGACGTGGAGATAAAAGAGTTCATCATGAGGAATAACCAGGAGACTGAGGGCTTTGATGGCGAGGCCTCCAACACCTCGATGATTTCAGGAGCCAATAGTCCGTATCAGCCGACCACCGAGCCCGTTCACCCCAGAAACGTGTTCAGGGCCATCAGGTGTGACCTGGACTATATCAAATCACATTTCGGTATTTTAAAAGTTATCGAAGTGGTAAGTTCAAATAGTCACAGTGTTTCTCCATTCCATGATTAACAAGTTGTATTGGCAACACTTTTAAGAGTCAGAAAGGTGACATCATGTGAACAAGTCAATATTTCTTCATCATCGACAGTGTCAACTTTCTTTCTTTCTTTCTTTCTTTCTTTCTTTCTTTCTTTCTTTCTTTCTTTCTTTCTTTCAGTTAGATTGTATTGTCCCATTTTGTGAGCAAGATAGCAGAACTTGTATGATATATTCAAGGCAAGACAGATGTCTCCATCATCCAAACAGTGGCCTCAAAAAAGCCTTTATTTTCCACACAAGATAACAGATCTGCTTTCCATGTGTTTCAGTTAAATATTCACTCCTGATTACATTCGTCTCATATTGGATTAGTGCGAGGAGAGGAGATTTCCTCTTTTTGGGCTTTTAAATCAAAATATTTCCTGTTGGATACATGCCGACAGGCGTCAAAATCTCTGGAATGCTCCAGTGACGGAGGGGAATGTTGCCTTGAGTCTGAATGAATTAACTTTCAGATTGCACTTTAGTTCTGCTTGATTGGCAAACACCCCCCCCAAAAAAAAACAATAGAGTCACTGTGGTTAAACTCACAGAAGAGCTTTCTTGCCTGTAAACCTCTGCCAGATGTTGAAAAAGGAGTGGGAAGTGTAAGGAGAGAGAAAAAATGATGGCTCTCTGTTGTTCTGCTGCCTCAGCAGAAGCCAAGCATCTCAGATCGGGCCCTCATGGTGATGCACAGTTAAGAAACTGCATGCACGGGGGAAAACAGAGTGAAACTAAGGAAGTTATTAGGTGAAACATGGGCTTGTGTACGCTTCCAAAGTTAAAAACCGGTGTGCCAAGTACAGAAGATAGCTTGTCTGCTCAAAGATTAAATAATGGATCAAGTTTTTCTGATTTTATATGCGTCTCGGGGCAAATTATTCCACAGCCACAATTTAATTGCTGAGATAGAGGACATATGGAGTAGATGCAACACTTTTGTCTTTATGAACGTAATGTGTGGCTTTCTATCTATGCTGTTTTGTGTGGATCCAGAAGCTTCATTTGCCTGTGGAGTCAAATTACAGGCAGGCATGAGTAGTAGAATAGTAAAGCTCTGTTCATTGCTGAACAGAAGCCTTCATATCTGTTTTGACTCTTATGTGATAGACTGCAGCTCATCAAAGATTAGCCAAAATAAAAGTTAACGAACAGTTTGATTGATCATGTTTAACCTATGAGCTGTTCATTTCTTCAGGTGGATAATGCATTTTGTTTTTGCAGTAATGAGCAGGTTAGTGAGAGGGGATGAGTACAATTTAAAATACTGAACTAAAACTAAACCGGATATGATTCAGAAAGTTTCCCACATAACTTTTAAATTGCAGCATTCCAGTGATATTCCTCTGGGTGTTTTGAACCGCGACCATAACATCTCAGACTTGTTTGAATATGTGATCAATCATTCCTCAAAACAGAGATTTAAATATATAACCCATTAGAGAAAGGCTGTATTAACTTAAGCTCTGCTAGTTAGACTTTAGTGGGTTTTGTCACATTATCATGTTTTTGTGTGGGATTCGTTCGGGTCCTGTGTCACATGTCCTCATTCTGTCCTGCTAATAATCTGAGTGATATTTTAGATTGTTTGGAATGTTTTTTGGGGAAAAAAGAGCAAATTGATCTGTAGCACAGGACTTTTCACATGGCTGCATGATTCCTGGATATTCAGCCATGGCTGTTTCTCCATGTACTGGCCAATGATTTACCCAAGGCCCCCGTGGGATAAGGAGGAGTCTTTTTGACTGTTTAATCTTTGCAAAGTTTTTTTGTCCATCTGCAGATGTGGCCTTCTTGGCTAGTGTCAGTGGATCGCCCCATTCCATTCACAGATGAAACAAACAGTCATCAGGACTTTTGTATACAGATATAATCTGTTGGGTTTCTACAAAAATATAATTATCATCTTAGGGGGAGTTTATTAGGGTTTACATAACATGTACTTTTGCAAATCTTGACAAAACATAGTGTACAAGGTGTAAACTGTCTAAAAACATTTTAATTATGATAAATATCTTTAAAATTAAATATGCATAACTATATAACAATGTAAGTAAAAAAAAACTATTCAAAAGCTGTGTAAAAATATATTTTGATGTTTCTGAAATTCTCTTATGCTTACCAAGGCTGCATTTGTTCGATAAAACAATATTAAGATTAGTAATATTTAAAAATAGTATTACAATGTAAATGTTTCTATTTTAATATAGTTTAAAATGTAATTGATTTCTGTGATGGCAAAGCAAAATTTTCAGCATCATCACTCCAGTTTTTTGTGTCTCATGATACTCTAGAAATCATTTTAATATGCTGATTTGGTGCTTTATGAAACATTTCTTAATTAAGAAACATTATTATCGATGTTTTGTTTTTTTTGGAAACTTTGGACATTTTTCTACATTTTTTTTTTCAGGATTATTTGATGAATATAAATTTCAAATGAACAGCATTTATTAGAAATATAAAACATTTGTAATCTTATGTGTTTACTATCACTTTTGATCAATTTAATGCATCCTTGATAAAAACAAACAAACAGAGAATTGTACTGACCCCAAACGTTTGAATGGCATATGAGAGAAAATCTAGGTATACAAGAGGACTTTGCTAATCAAGTTAGTTGCCACTAATCATTCCTACATTGAATACTTTGAAATGTTCTTGGCTAGAGATACTCCGAAACCTTTTGTTTTCATATGGCTTCCTTTCTACAACCAGTTTGACCAGGAAGGACCCTGTCAATTAAAGTAGCTTCAGACCTGAAGGGCAAACTATTGACCTTTACACTGCTTATACGAGTTCTAAGAAGGAAGCCACCAGATCCAGATGATCCACCTTATGTCATTCAGATTCTGTTTTGTTCATTATAGATGTTTTTGGTGCAGTCTCAGGCAATGAAGTAGCATCATAAATGTGTCATTTTACCTTAAAGGATAGTTTTTCAAGGTATGTTTTGATAAGGGCCGTTAAATATAATGAAAGAGCTCTCTCTGTAATGTAGCGAGTTTATGGACTTACCAGATGTATTTTGCCTCTCCACTCCCTCTCACAAAACTTATGTAATGTGGAGAGCTTGCTTGCCTGCAAACATCTCCAAGGTTAAGGAATAGTGTTTTAAATGTTGTGCAAAGAGCAGTTCCCTTCAGGCGAGGAAAAGACTGTTGGGCGGGAGCTGGAAGGCTCATTTCCGTTTAAGGAAGGAGCTCTTGGAACACAATGCAAGCTGTCAGACCAAGCCTCCCACCATTAATTTTCTGGGCACAACAGATGGCGTGTGTACAAACTGGGGATTTGACTCCATGTGGCCAAGGAACTTGCTGATTGTCTTATGTATTGGGATCTGGAGGACAGCAGAACGAGGGTGGGGAGTGACATATAATCATTACTTAAAATCTTGGGCTTTCTGTATGCCTGACACCTGCTGCCTTGTGGGACGCGGGTCATCAAGAGCAATGACCTCATCTCCAAATGCACATATTTAGTCTGTCTTTTGGATGGGGCATGACGGCCAACTGAAGTGATGCTGGCTCTGCTGGCACTGTGACAGGAACGTCTTGATGTGAGTGGTCATTGATCTTTGGTTCACACACGTCCTTAATGTGTTCAGTGCAAATAAGCCGGATGAGATAGAGATGGGTTTGCATTGTGTTAGTAGGGCAATGAGCTTACATGAGGTCAGCCTTCATTTGAAATTATGTGGATATATTTAAATTATGTTGTAGCTAATAAGATGTGTTGCCAAGTCCAAGGTTGGGGAATATCAAACAAATATTTCACCCAAAAATGAAACTTCTGTCATCGTTTACTCACCCTCATGTTATTCCAAATCGGATATTTTCTTTCTTCTGTAGAACATAAAAGAACATATTTTGATACATGTCTCAGTATTTTGTTGTCCATACTATGGATGTCGGTGAACCAGTTTGGTTACCAAAATTCTTCAGAATATCGTCTTTATGTTCCGAAGAAAGAAAGAAAGTCACACAGGCTGGAGTTACGTGCAGATGAGTAAATGTTGAACTATCCCTGTAACAAGGCACCTAACCCCACCTTGAGATTTACTGTTGTTTGCTTTGAACAAATGGTTCTGTGGCAAGAAATCAACCAAACAAGGAGGGGAATGTAAATCATAATTTGACCATCTTCATGCCATTACAAGCAACTGTCAAAAGTTCAAATGAAATAATTCATAATAATATTGTATTTTAAATGGTGAGGAAACATCTGAAGAAATGTATTTCCAAGTCAAATTTATTACAAGTAATTTACACCCCCCCCACACACACACACACATATTTATGTATACACTGCTGTTCAAAAGTTTCCATTAAGATTCTTAAGAGTCTCTTATGCTCACGAAGGCTGTATTTATTTGATCAAAAATACAGAAAAAAACAGTAGTATTGTGAAATATTTTTGCAATTTTAATATTGGTTTCCTATTTTTAATAAAAACTAAAATATACTTTGTATATTGTAACACAAAATTAATATTTTGAATAAACCCTGTTCTTTTTAACTTTTTATTTATCAAAGAATCCTGAAAAAAGTATCACAGGGCCCAAAAAATATTAAGCAGCACAACTGTTTCCAACATTAATTATACATCAACATATTATAATGATTTCTGAAGGATCGTGTGATATAAATGTCAAATAAATATATTGCATTTGTGCTCATAGACACTCAAAAAATGCAAATGTATAATATATGCATTTTACCTAATTACTTTGTTAAAAAAGGAAAGGAGGAAAGACTTAAGTCTGTTTGCATGATAGATCAGGTGGTTGCTGCCATTGGAAATCTTTAATGCATCTGTTCAGGTCTCATACAGTTATTGCAGTCATGCTGGCTGATGTTCAATCTGCATGTCAAAAGCAGAGCATGAGCTTTGAAAAAATTATAATAATTTTGTTGGGTCTTTTTTCTTTATTGTCAGATAAGTTGCTTGTGAGGCCCTGAAGTTTCAATATTTTAGCCCACAATTTTAAATATTTTTTGGCCCCTAACAAATGACACCCTCAGTCCTTTACAGTCCAAACATACTGCATAAACTTTTGGATAGCAGACCCAACCATCAAGTTCAATCCAGTGTGGACTTCACAAAAGGTGCATTGGAGCTTCATTTTGAGCATCTTTTAAACCCTAATGGACAAATTGGAAACCTTATAGTGCCATGGTCCAGTGAATGGTTTTGCTTTTATTTTTCAGCATCAGGAAATTCTGAATTTGTTGGCCGACTATCTCTGTCATTCCATTAGCAAGCCCACATCCAGTTCTTTATTCGTCACAGAAATCATTCATTTCGAAACAAGGTTTCCACATTGTGCTTCCATTCCTAGATGTGTGCAACATTTTATTTAGCATCTGCCATGTGACAGGATCCGGTCCGGGCCAGCTGGAAATGCTGGGACCCTGTCTAGATGTTGGAATGTTTTGTGGCAGAGGTTCTGTCTCCCCTGTTGGAGCGTTCCGACCTGTAATCTGTCTGAGGTTTTGTGCTAGAGTCAAGGCTGCATAACACCTAAATAGCACGTTAACCTCAGAATTCTTCCCATGCTGTGGTCTACTGACGAATGCGGCAGGAAAACATCGGTGAACCCTCTGCGACTTCGGTAGGGTTCAACATACTCCGCAAGGCCCTGTTATGACCATGTGGAAAACGCATTACAAAGTAAACCATGAATGTAGATGAGTCATTTATACCTTGAAACGGCTTTTCGAGAAATACTTTCTTGTGGTTTTTCACTGCTCTACACAAAGGACTGCATTGTATTATGTTATTGTCTTAAATCAGACACCGTGATTTTTACACAGTCAACATCAGATGTTACTTTAATTTTCATCTCGATAAAATAAAGTGAGTTGTTTACTTCTGGGACAAATGCTTCTTGCTTTGTTCTAAAAGGGTCGGTTTACTCCTTTCTGTTGCAGGTCCTGGCTCTCATCTCTTTCATCTTCATTGAGACCATCATGATGTGCTCGCCCTGTGCTGGTGTCTACCTCTTTGAGTTTGTCAGCTGCAGTGCCTTCGTTGTCACAGGCGTCTTGCTCCTCATCTTCAGCCTGAACCTGCACAGCAAAGTGCCCCATATCAACTGGAGTCTAACAGTATGTAGTTCATCCATACAACCTTACAAAATCCTTCACAACTTTAGACTTTTAAATGGAAATTTTGCCCCCAATCTTTTTGTTTGGCATTTTTTTCCAAAACATTTTTTGGCAATTTATTCACCCTCATTTAATTCCAAACTTGTATGACTAATTTTAATTTAATTTATAGTGCTTATTTAATTGTGTTTTCTGTCAGTTTCTGATGTGTATTTATCTGAGCATTGAGAGGAAGTGTTTGCCTTGAAGATATTTTTGCTGTGTAACTATTTTTTCCTTCAATCCATTTTTAATGGCATGATATTTTTAAGAGGCACTTGTGATGATAGATTATCGAGGCAGAAGTTATTTGTGATGATCAGCTGTTTACATAAATGGAAGAAGTTTTTTGTTGCCAAGACATGCCAATAACTCTCGCTTTTTAGAAAGTAAGCCGCTCTCTTGCGTCCAATTCTGCTGAGGAGGAGGCCATACATGCGGGGTTCATATTGCTCAGAATGGAGCTTGTGTGCTCACAGCTCTCATTAAACCCGCTTCTAGCAAACATGAATGGCTGCTCTTGGGAGATGAATTTACCGATTCACTGAAAGATTAATAAGGCATGGTTCCCTTTGTCTCCCTGCCTATAAACACACACACTCACACACAAAGCTCAGCATAATTGGACCTCAGTGCTGTGAATCTATTACAGAGCTTATGATGGAAAAGCCTGTAGAGTTTTATTTCCAGAGCTGTGCATGAACCAAGAAAAGTAACAGCAACTCGCATCCAACCATAACTATTGCGTTGCATTATGGTATACTGAAGAATATGTGCTTAACCAGACCTCACATAGACAACAAGGACGTGCCTCTGCCATTATAAGTTCGACTTTCAGTAATTTATTACACCCAGAAGTATATAGAGAGAATTGGATACAAACTGGTGGAAAAAAGTAATTTATTTATGCATTTAACCTCAATTATACACGTATAAAGAAAGCTTAGAGCATCACATTTTGATTTAGGACTGCTTTGTTGTATTGGCCTTTTGCCACTTTTATAGAAGTGCTTTTTAAAAATTGCTTCTCTTTTTTCTCTGTTTCACCTCTTCTCTAGTTGCTTCCTAATGTAGTTATCCACTAACCTGCCAACGTGCCATTATATATTACGGAAATTGTTTTGGCTCAAAGACAAATTGCTTTAGCTCCTCCTTTGTAAGTCACTTTGGATAATTTAATTTCATTTATTAAGGTATCATTTTTCAGTGGATAAATGAGAGGAAATGGTGGTGGAAGAAAATGAAATGAGATCAGGAAATGATGAGAGCTGAATTCAGACTTTCTGTAAATACCTCACATGAGCATCAAAGCTCAACTTGCTAGATCACATACAGTAAACCACATTTTGGCTGATGGGAGAGATGTTAAACAGGGTTTTCGCTCGTGTGAGTGGGTATGCTTTTGTGTATTTTGAATACTGACGAGTTGGGGTTTCTTGGTATTGCTATGGCTCATTGGAAGATCTATGATCTTTAGGATCATTTCAGCTGTGGTGGGGCTGAGGTTTTGAACTAAGCATCATCTCCTGCCAGTCGGACCCCATTGGCCCAGGCCTCTCATTTGTTCTGGAATGGATGCACTGGGACGGGGGTTTGTTCAGCAACAGCTTGGCTCTCCTTCCCTCTTTCGTGTTTGTATCTCCAGCTTGCGTAACTTCACCACTGCTGTGCTTCAGGAACTTTCACATAACGCAGTGCTAAAAGTAAACTGTACTTTTTGGTCCTGTAATTGTGGCCTCTGTCTCAAAATAGGGTTTTTTCGTTTTGAGATAAAATCCTCCCTAACCCAGCAGCAATTAAACTTCTTTCTATAAAGAACAGAAATGTGGATGGTAGAACTTTAAGGTCTTAAAATAAGATGTTTGTTCTAAATCCGTTCATATCTTCTAATGTTGATTTAGTTTAAATGGCTGCAGATTGGAGCATATACACACAAAACTAGCTGGTAGTTTCTTGTGGCTGTTGGTTCTTGTGGTGGACGGTCCGTATATTGTGCAGCACCCCCTATTCCCTTGATTGCATGGATGGTGTGATCCAGTGCCAGGCTCAAAGGGGGCTGGCATAGTGACTGACATTATTGAAAGTGATCGGTCAGTAGAATGAGCGCATTCAGCTCGCGGTGGTACGCTGGCACCATTGTACCCATTAACAAACCATCTCCAACCACACACACATACATATGCAGAAAAGTATGGCCAGTGTTCATTGAGCTCAACCAAATCTGTGCATTTTAATAGAAAATGAGGAAAGATTTGACTTTGTGAGGTGACAGGATAATGATTGGTTTTACATTGTGTGCTTTAATGGAATGGCCACTCTGAGACTTGAGAAGCTTTGCAGTGAACCTATGATTATGTGCCATTACTGAACACAAGCAAGAGGCCAATTGCAAGATTAGTAAAGATGCATTCAAAATGTGTAATTTGGAAATCTGACTGATGAAGACTAAATTATTGTTATTGAATTATGTAAATGTACTATAAGTTTTCTCATATTCTAATATTATCAGAATGATTTCCTATCTAGAACCACCTTTATAGCCTAGGGATCGGCCTGTTGGAGGATGAAGGTTAATAGTGTATCATGCTGTCTGTTTACACACACACACACACACACACACACACACACACACACACAGCATCCAAGAGCACCAGCTCACCAGTAGAAGGTCCAGGAAAAGCTTTTAGCGGCTTCATTTAATGGTAAAATCTTGCCTCCGAGGCGGACAAAGAGATATGACTGAACGTGCAGGATTCTGGTTATTTTACCCAGCAAATCTGGAAATACATTTTATTTTTATTTTTTTACATTTCCAAGATCTATGGGCCTCCTGTTGCCTAAAGCAGTGTGTAACTCAAGTAGTTCAAAACCTGTATGAATGGCTTTGTTCTGCTGAACACAAAGGAAGATATTCTGAAGAATGTGGGAAACAGAGCAGTTCTGGGGAACCATTGACTTCCATAGTATTTTTTCCCCTTCTATGGAAGTCAATGGTTCCCCAAAACAGCCTGGTTACAAACTTTCTTCAGAATATCTTCCTTTGTGTTCAGCAGAACAAAGCCATTCATACAGGTTTGGAACTACTTGAGGGTGAGTAAATGATGACAGAATTTCCATTTTTGGGTGCCAAGTTAATTTTCACTGTTGAAATAAGAGGCAACTAGTGTGTAATAGTAAACCTGTGCCAAATATTCTGTGTGCTGGCCCATGAAAATAGCATGTGAATGCAAATTAATATTATTGCTTAAAATACAGAATATAAGTAATAAAGTACAGCTCAGTCTTCTGTACAGAGCTGCACACACCACATAGATCTGAACCCAGTGTGAACACTACATTTCCCAGTTTTAGACCCCTCCTGAGATCAGTTTGCTTTCTCTACATGCAGCCTGCACACACACACACAACACACACACACACACACACACACACACACACACACACACACACACACACACACTACTGAAAGTACATTTTAAGAGAACTCGTGACTGCTTTTGTTTGTGTTCTATTTCATATTAGGTTACATACATTAAATGCTTAATCATTGTTTGTAAACTTCCATCAAGCTAGTAATGTATATTTAAATAACTAAATGATTCTGAGGACTTGGTACTTTTGTTCCACCTCAGGCATGTGCTTTGTGTTCTTACGCTTAGCATATTTAAACACATCAGCAGTTTTTAGCATTAAGTGTGTTTCAGTTTGGTTTGGCTTGAATTTGATCCATCTGTTGAAGTATGTGTGAAGGCAAAGGCTGGTTTGGCATGTGTTTGAATGATTGAGACCGTATCCTGGTTTTGGCATATAGTTAGTGTTCTATATTGCGTGTGAGATGGGCATGGGTTCGCCTGAGTGAGTGTGGATGAGAGAGAGCGAGAAAGAGTATCATGTGAGACAGTGTGTGCAGTCACTCCCATCATGCATTTTGTCACATGGGTGGCCATGCCCAAGTCACGCTGGAGTGCTTATTGGCTGCACACAGACGAACCACCCAGCTTTATCCCTTCTCTCCTCTAAGAGTGTGTATTTATGGAGGTTTTAGGATAAAGAGAGAGAAAATGAGACTTTAATGTTCTGTAGTGTGATGAATCTGTATATTACTTCTGTATTACAATCTGTATATATATAGTGTGTGTGTGTGTGTGTGTGTGTGTGTGTGTGTGTGTGTGTGTGTGTGTGTGACTTTAATGTTCTGTAGTGTGTGAATCTGTATATTGACTTCTGTATGTACAATCTGTACTATATATGTGTGTGTGTGTGTGTGTGTGTGTGATGTGTGTGTGTGTGTGTGTGTGTGTGTGTGTGTGTGTGTGTGTGTGTGTGTGTGTGTGTGTGTGTGTGTGTGTGTGTGTGTGTGTGTGTGTGTGAACTTTTCAAAAGCTTTTAATGACGCTTCTAAGGGTACTTTTACATAACAACAATGTATTAAAAACCGAAAAGTTTCTCTTTTTTTCAGAAAAGTTTTACAGACGACTGCATTGCCTAAATGATTCCTGTTCACTCGGGTTCATGAAAACTATTATGCAGACCAGCCCAGTAGTTGATGTTATTTTGTAAAGACACACTGGTAACACTTTATTTTAAGGTGTCCTTGTTACATGTTACATGTACTTACTATTATAATAAAAAATAATTATGCACAATTACATGCAAGTAACACTAAGGCAAAACCTAATCCTAACCCTAACTATTTAGTAAGTACATGTAGTTAATTAATATTACTTAGTACTTAAATGTATAGTAACACTGTAACAAGGACACCTTAAAATAAAGTTTAACCAAAACCTGCGCAAAGCCTGCACACATACCTACTGAACACATATCTGCATGACCACGTTTTTCTCAAATTTGTGTTTTTGTAGTTTACACAGACAAAAAACATTATCGTTTTCAAAAACCTGCACTCTGAAACCCAATTTTAAAAGTTTTAGTTAAAAGTTTTTAATTGAAAACGATGTTGTGGAAACACCCCACAAGATTATCATAAATCCCTTATGCAATTTTAAGATTATTTTAGGGAATATTCAATGCACCACACAACCAAATGTTTACATTTTCCATGGCATAACATGTAAGGTGTAGTGAATGCAGCACAATTCAAAAAGTCTTTCACACTGGCCCTGTGTCAGCAGGACATCTTCAACAGTTGAACTGTGGTCTGTGATTAGATGACTTCCTCATTCAGCAGATTCATGTCACTGCCCTGAAGTGTCATCATAGGCGGATTAACCATATGGGCAATTGGGCAAGTGCCCAGGGGCACCACGTCCAGGGAGGCACCACGCAAAAAAAAAAAAAAAATCTGTGGTAAAACAAGCAATGTATTCTCAAACATCTAGCTAGCCGTGGCCTATATATAGGCCTACTTTACCAACAAATAATCTATTACACAAATTAGACAAGAAATCAGCAATTTCTTTGTTGTAGAGCCTACATAAGCTGATAAAAGGTTTAAAATAATACTTTTTTTTTGTACCGGCCAAAGTGCGTGTTCAGTGCTGTTCGCAAGAGTCACGAGTCGCAGCAAACCACTGGCGTGTAGAGCTAAATAAACTCAGATTCAAACTTGTTTGTGGTATAGCGAAAATAAAGGTTTTTGTTTAACAGCAGAAAAAGTGTAAAATGTAAAAAAGTGACAGAACTGAAACATACACTTTGTTTTATTTATTGTATACTTATAAAATTACTTATACCGGTTACTTTCGCTTTTTCCGCGCAGCTTTCAGCGGGTGGGACACTGGCAGTGAACGTTATTAATAAAGGAACGTGAATGAACAAGACAGTAATGTGCGGGACATTTTTGATAAAAAAACACAGACAGTAGGCCTATTAAAACTCAAAGCCACGAAACGGAACTCAATCCGCTTCTGACTGGATGTTTTTTGCACGCGAGGTCCAAGTGGAACACGGACAAGCAAAGTAGCCTATAATCTTCGGTGGTGCGCCTAAAACGGTCAAAACATCACTGGTGTGTATTCACATAAATACGGACGACATAAGCACCGTGCATTATTTTTGACTCACTCGGTCTCTTACACGCGCGCGTGCGCGCACACATGTGTAAATCATGAATGTGTAAATCCGCTACGGAGTGTCTACCTTGCGCTTTCACGTTGTGCTTTGCACCCACTGACAATCAAGAAAGGGGTAAAGTGTAAACGAGTGAGTTTGTAAGTTTTATTTTCAGATGAAATCATCACAAAACGATGTAGCTATATACAGTAACAAATGAATTAGACCACCCGTCTAAAACATGTTTAAAACTAAAAATTGTATTGTCATTAGGCAAATAACAATCTGAAACAACTAAACAATCTTTATTCACACATAACCAAAAAACTAATAATAAATAGATAAATATTATATTTGTATTTTGTATGGACTCCTTTTGCCTTGATAAAAGCTTGCATTCTTGTTGGCATCATTTTTATGCACTTTTCCACAGTCTCTGTTGTTACTGACTTCCAAATAGTTTCTAGAGAGTTTCTAAAGACTTGCTTTTGATTAAACTTTTGTGCAATCTATCTTCAAATCCATTCAATCCCAACAATAATAATATTTTAGCATTAGAAACATACTGTGACTAAAGATCTTACACATACTGGTGGATTAACCATTACAGAAACATAAAAGAAAATGATTTTGGTAATCACCAATACTTAGTTTAGGGCAGTGGCACAAACCTAGCATTGGGTGGTGGCCTAATACATTTGTTAATCGCTGTATATGTAATTGAAAACAAGAAATGCACTCATTGTCACATTTCTGAAAACACCCTTTTTACACAAGGGAGTAAAACATTAGAAAATATATTATTATTATTATACATGTAACAGTTGGCTTCGCTAGTTATAAAATGTTTCAATTTGCTGCATACAGTTCAGATTTATATCTCATCTTAGAACAGATTACACCTGTAAAAGGTGGTATCACAAGTTATTAATAACTTTTATAGTATTATATAAATTATATAATAACATAAGAATTTCAAAATACACTGTAAAAAGTGGTAACCTGATTTTGTAAGGATTTTTGTAGCCTTGTTATCAGATCAGTTTATTAATATAAAATTTCCCCCCCAAAAAAAAAACAAAAAACAGAATTTGTATCTATTAATTTTTTGTGGCGAGTGGGGGGGGGGCACTCTAGGTGTCATTGCCCAGGGGCACCAAAGAGTCGTAATCCGCCACTGAGTGTCATACTGCATGTACTGTACAACTGCTTAGAGCTGAGAGGAGCAGACAGTCTGTGTTTACTTGGAGACATCAAAGCCAGCGCTTCTTGCTGTGTCGGCCTGTGATGTGAAATTCGAGGTGCCAGGCAGTGAGGTTGTGCTTTGAAGGGCTTGTTACATTTCACCCCCCACAGAGTCATGGCTTAGACAAAACCCACGTCCATTCCAGACTCTGAGCGCTCAGGAGGAGTGAACAGAGGAGGATTTGGCCTCATTTCAGAAACCTCCAACTTGTTCCTCTCATCCTCACTCTCTCCTGAGAGCTTGTACTCTGATTTGTTACAATATTAAAACTGTAAAATGTGACATTATCATTACAAAGTGGTGGGTGTATTAATAGAGGGAAAACTGTGATAGTAGTAATCAAAAATAGGAAAGAGACTCACATAAACTCTGCCAATGCGCAGCCATCATTTCATAACTCCTTGACTGTAAATTAATGACTTTATGGCATAAATACAAGGTGTTTGTGCAGTCTAACTTAATTACATTTTTTGCATGGACACATTAAATTGATGAAAAACAACAGTTTTGTTTATTTTCTTCTTTACGGCATTCCAGCATCTAGGGCTATATTCATGTCGAGAACCAGATAATCCATACTGAAAAACAACAGTAAAGACATTTACAGTGAGGGAAAACATTATTAGATCCCCTGCTGATTTTGTACGTTTACTCACTGACAAATAAATTATCAGTCTATAATTTTAATGGTAGGTTTATTTGAACATTGAGAGACAGAATAACAACCCCCCAAAAATCCAGAAAAATGCATTTCAAAAAAGTTATAAATTGATTTGCATTTTAATGAGTGAAATAAGTATTTGACCCCTTCGCAAAACATTACTTAGTACTTGGTGGCAAAACCCTTCGTTGGCAATCACAGAGGTCAGATGTTTCTTGTAGTTGGCCACCAGGTTTGCACACATCTCAGGAGGGATTTTGTCCCACTCCTCTTTGCAGATCCTCTCCAAGTCATTAAGATTTTGAGGCTGACGTTTGGCATCTCGAACCTTCAGCTCCCTCCACAGATTTTCTATGGGATTAAGGTCTGGAGACTGGACTAGGCCACTCCAGGACCTTAATGTGCTTCTTCTTGAGCCACTCCTTTGTTGCCTTGGCCGTGTGTTTTGGGTCATTGTCATTGCTACCCATCATCAACCCATTTTCCAATGCCCTGGCTGGCTTCAATGCCCTGGCCCTGACGGTACATGGCCCCGTCTATCATCCCTGTGATGCCTTTGGTGTGGATGGTGTTCTTGGGATCATAGGCAGCATTTCTCCTCCTCCAAACACGGCGAGTTAAGTTGATGCCAAAGTGCTCAATTTTGGTCTCATCTGACCACAACACTTTCACCCAGTTCTCCTCTGAATCATTGGAAAACTTCAGACGGGTCTGTACATGTGCTTTCTTGAGCAGGGGGACCTTGCGGGCACTGCAGGATTTCAGTCCTTCACGGCGTAGTGTGTTACCAATAGTTTTCTTGGTGACTATGGTCCCAGCTGCCTTGAGATCATTTACAAGATCCTTTTGTGTAGTTCTGGGCTGATTCCTCACCGTTCTCATGATCATTGAAACTCCACGAGGGGAGATCTTGCATGGAGCCCCAGACCGAGGGAGACTGACAGTTATTTTGTGTTCATTCCTGTTGTCACCTTCTCACCAAGCTGCTTGGTGATGGTCTCGTAGCCCATTCCAGCCTTTTGTAGGTCTACAATCTTGTCCCTGGCATCCTTGGACAGCTCTTTGGTCTTGGCCATGGTGGAAAGTTTGGAATCTGATTGATTGATTGCTTCTGTGGACAGGTGTCTTTTATCCCTTTAAGAGAGTGCTCCTAATCTCAGCACCTTATCTGTATAAAAGAAACCTAGGAGCCATACATCTTGCTGATTGATAGGGGATCAAATACTTATTTCACTCATTACAATGCAAACCAATTTTCTTTTTTGAAATGTGTTTTTCTGGATTTTTGTTGTTGTTATTTTGTCTCTCACTGTTAAAATAAACCTACCATTAAAATTATAGACAGATATTTTTTTGTCAGTGGCCAAACGTACAGAATCAGCAGAGATCAAATAATTTTTCCCTCACTGTATATTATTAGAAAAAATATTGTTTTAAATAAATTTGTTCTTTTGAACTTTCTATTCATCAAATGATGCTAGAAACAGTATCATATTTTCCACAAAAATATTAGGGAGCACAACTGTTTTCAACAGTGGTAATAAGAAATGTTTCTTGAGCAGCAAATCAGCAAATCAAAATGATTTCTGAAGGATTTCATGAATGCTGCATGTGCCTTCCCCCTGCCTGTCAAACTGCACCACTGCAGTCCGCATAACCACACCTCACTGCCAGCTCCTTGTTTTCACTCTCTGGTCATTAAAGGGTTTACTTATAGTTTGATCAACTCTAAACTTGTGAATGTGTACATTTCTGTTGATATGACTTCCCTCATGGAAATGTTGTTATATAATGAACTAACTGACATGAGCACATACACACTGCAGATAATAGTTGTCCCTCCTTCTCTCTTTGTAGACATAATCTGTTATTTGTAGGAGATGTGTTTCTCTTCTCCTGAAACAAAACATGGCAATGAAAGTATATGTGCTGCTCGTGTGTGTTATTGTGTGTGGAGAGATGTGCAATTTACACATTTCAACACAGTCCCACATTTAAACGGTTGTCAAAAACTCCCAAAACTTTGTAGCGTACACAAACCCTTGTGCCTTGTATGTTTAACAGATCATCCTTTTGAAAACATAATACTACAGTGCAAAAGTTTTTTTTTTTCAGCCATTACTCCAGCCTTCAGTGTCACATGATCCTTCAGAAATCATTCTAATATGCTGATTTGGTGCTCAAAAACGTATAAGCTTTGAAAAGAGTTATGCAGCTTAATATTTTTGTGAAAAACATACTTTTTTCAGTTTCCTTGAATTCTCTCTTTCTCTCTTGCAGGATCTGATCAACACTGCCACCAGCACCTTGTTCTTCTTTCTGGCTTCAGTGGTTTTGGCAGCTCTCAATCATCAAACTGGAGCAGAGATTGCAGCTGTGGTATCTATCCCCTGACTCAGCTCTTTATTTCATGAATTCTGGCGCTGTGATTGTGGGTGAATTCAAATGTTTAGTCATTTCTCAAGTATTTGAAGTGGGCCCTAACCTGCTGGAGCTCTGCTGCCCTCAAGAGGCTGAAATAGAGTAAGCACATAGTCATTCGTGGAGAGAGTCCTGGACGTGAAGACAGTGGGAAGTTCTGAGCAGTCAGAGTCACCGTCAACCTAAATGTTTTACATGTTTTTCTTTAGTTCTTTGATTTTTAAGCCTGAAAATATCATTGCTTCCTCTTTTCCACTTTCTCCATTCCACTTCTTTTCTTGTGTTTCTATTCCAAAAGTCACAATGTGTGTCAAGTTTTTACTCATTTCAAATTCCCACAGAATTTAGTTACACATTAACCTCATGCTTGTTTATAAAATATTTAGCCTATTTAATTATGTTTTGGCTGTCAGTAAGACACTCAGCTCTGTTTATGTCAATTTCACAGAATTATTGGGAGACTTTTTCCACCTCAGAGTATACCATTTATAAAAGATAAATAATCATGAGATATAGTGTTTAAATTAGAAATGTCAGATACAATGTAGCAGTTATGAGATTTAAAATCATAGTTACCTTTATTTATTTTTTACTGCGAGGCTGGAAACAAGCCATAAGTAACTCTATAATTCCACTGATTTTCCCCTAAAATCAGCACAGAACATGCCAAAAAAGTCAATTGACTCCATCTGTGCTCATTACAGTGTGTTATAACTGAAGCCACTATAAACATCTCGTATGCACATACCTTTCTAGTTAGTTTGTCTGTTTTGGTTGAGGCTGCTGACCTCTTGTGACTGTGAGGAGGTTTGTTGTAGATGGCTCAGTGAAGAGAAGTAATTCCCAATATTGATACAGGATCAGTTTCTCTTACTGAGATCCTGACCTTTATGATTTTAGACACTTTAAGAATGACCTGAGATCAGCAAAATATCCACCGACACCTTGGAAGTCAAAGGCTGGGGATTTGGGCTAAGAGTTTTATGATACAGATGTTCTCAGCAGGAAACCACTTTAACACCCGGGGATTTTCCTGAACCACAGGGCACGGCAAAATTCCTTCAGTCCTCACAGCCTGCCAGAGACATGGAGTATTTGCTCTTATCTGCCTCATATTGCGTTTTACTATAAAACATATCAATATTATTTAGACATATAGTAGATTTAATGTTATATGTACATCGCTTAAAGAAATAGTTGACCCAAAAATGAACATTTGCTGAAAAAGGACTAGATTTAGATTAGAAACTTGCTCATCACTTGCATATCAATGGATCCTCTGTAGTAAATGGGTGCCGTTAAAATGAGAGTCCAAACAGCTGATAAAAAACATCACAATAATCCAGAAGTAATCAACATGACTCCAGTCCATCAGTTAACATCTTCTAAAGGGAAAAGCTGCATGTTTGTAAGAAACAAATCCATCATTATTTTTAACTTTAACAGTAGCTTCTGGCAAAAGTACCTGTCCATTATCCATAATAATGCTTTCTCCAGTGAAAAAGTCCATCCCCTGTTGTCCTCTCACATCCACATCTGCTGACATATTTGTGTAGAACTGCTTGGGACTTTTGGTTTTGGCTTGTAAATGGTGCTTTATCTGTGCCTATTTACTTCAGATTCAGATTAGACAACTCTTTCACTGAAGAAAGCAATATTATGTGTAGAGGATTTCTATTTTAGCCAAAAGCAACAGTTAAAACATGTTAATGATGGATTTGTTTATTACAAACACACAGCTTTTCACTTAACAAGGCATTAATTGATGGACTGGAGCCGTGTGGATGGATTATTGTGAGGTTTCTAACAGCTGTTAGGACTCTTATTCTGACGGCACCCATTCACTTCAGATGATCCGGTGGAGAGCAAGTGATGTCAAATTTCTCCAAATCTGTTCCGATGAAGAAACAAACTCATCTACATTTAGGATGGCCTAAGGGTGAGTAAATTGTGAGTAAATTTTCATTTTTGGGTGAACTTGTTTCCTTTAAACCTTCATAGTTCAAAGATGTAAACTTCCCCTTCAGTTTCCTTGAGTATGAATAGTTGCTTTGTGTGTGTTTATATCCAGATTTTCGGGTTTCTGGTGATGGGTGTGTACGGCTCTGAACACATTTTTGGCAGTACGGAGATGGCGTCTCGGGGACTCGCGAGATGGACCCCTGCAGACCAGCGAGTACATCCGTGCCCGCACAGCCTCAGGGGGAGAGGTGGAGTCACGGCCTGAGCTACAGTAAAGCACACAGGCAGACCAATGAAGACTGAGACAAGCAAAGCCCCGTCCACATTCCGGTCACAGTGTGCTCTTTCATATCCTCATGATGGGAGCCTGATGAGCAGCAGTCAGGATGAGCGCTTACAAACAATTGCGTGAACAGTCTCAAATGGAACAAACCTGGCATCTTCATCAGCTTCAGGCCAGCGTCTTTTGACTTTATACTTAAATACTGTATATTTCTGTTAATTAAGGGCTTTACCGTATAATGATTTGGATAATTATTGACTGAAACTCGCTCCACTGTGCTCCTAAACTCCCAGCGGGAAAAGGTTTTAATAACGCCTGCAATAAAATGGACAAAGCCTGTCATTCGCCCATTTGAAACCCCTTTATATTTAGCTCTGTATTCTATTTAGAATGCAACTATGCCTACAATGTCTTATCAAGGATCAAAACTAACTATACAGAATGGAATAATGGAAATGAATGATTGCGATCTTTCTGACTGAAGTGTAATGGGAATTTGTTGGAGTGATTATGAGCAAAAAAAAGTTTTTTCTCTCTCTCTGCCATTATGTTCCTGTATCAAACACATCTAGTAAACATTGCATTGGGCTGTTTTCTGTAGAGATGGAGTGACAAGATGTTAGGAGCACCAGTATTTATTTTAATGTTAATTATTTTTTGTAATACCACAGCTTTGGTAGCTACATTGTATCAAGTGTGTAATTTCACCTTGTGAATGTGACCTTGCATTGCAACAGACAGACACAGCTTTCAGACTGTCTGTGTGGGTGAAGGGAGGCGAGTCTATGAAACGTTTTAGAGGCTAATCTTTAGATGATACAAATTTTTAGTTACTAAATCGTTTGTGCATAGTCATTTTTGTTGTTTGTAATATTTTCTCTACTCCACTGTGTACTCCAACCCTGTCCAGTTATCTGTATATGTCGATTTAAGCAAGGGTTGCGTTTTTGAAGAATGTGTATATATTACGTATCTGTGTGTGACATTTTACATTTCTGAAGGTTTCCTATTTGTATGAATTCTGACACTAATAGACTGTATTTGAAGGAACAAGTGTACTGCAGTACATATGAATGCATTAGCTAAACTGTATCTTTTTTTCTGTGTGCCTTAACCGTAGAGGCTTTATTAGTCGAAACTCTTGGACACTAATGTTACGACATTAGCAGAATAACTGCTTCATGGCGGGTGAAATTCAACATTCAATTTGCACTCTCTGATGAACTGATTCGTGGTGAAATCATCTGCTTTCTGAAGTGCTTTGTTAACTTTCTTATGGATCTTCTTAAAAATAGTATAATAAAATGACATCAGGGGGGAAATTAAATGTCTTTTACCACAGATTTTAAGGCATAGTGCAATTGTACATGTTTTTTTCACTAGAAAATGCTCATTTGTAATATCCGTTTATATATTCATACTTATGTCTTATTTTAAGGTTCTTAAATGAAGTCACTTTTATGTTTTGGAATAAGACCAATGTTGAAATGAAGTCATTTTGAGGTGTGGACTCACATTATAGACATTGATCAACACTGTGTGGGCTTGAAAACGTTAAAAGACAATCCCAAGAATGATTTATGTCTTAATGAAGGACTCTGCATTAAAGTGCTGAAGTCACTGATTATGTGTCCTGTTTTGAAAGCAATACTGTGTGCTTATGCTTTAATAATGTGTAAGAGCTTTCACTGTGCTTTGACTCTGTGCTGAACTTCTTATTGGAAGATTTTAGCATCAAAATAATTCCTGATTTTGACTTTAAGGTTTGAACTGTGTTTTCAACTCACAAATCATTGAAGTGTTTCAAAAGAAACTGTTGAGATTTTGAGGGAGTCAAATTTTGATAATGATTGTACTGTTTCTTGCTGACATTTCCCGTATTCCAGAAAGCAATGTTTTATTCCATGTAACAGTGCTATACAATTGTATTTTTGTATTTATAGAGTTGTGCATAGACTTACAAAATGCTAATTGTTTAAGAATATTTGTGATGGCAATCTTTTCCTCAAATAAATGGATTTGGATGGACTTGATCTGTAAATGGGAAACTGTGGTACAGGAATCCACTGCATTTACAATCGCTAAGAACTATTTCTCAATACTTGTCACTTTTTAAACTCTTCGTGCAGTGAACACAACAGACGTCTACAGTATGTGGGCTAAACTGTGGATCATTTTCCACTGCTTTGGCACAAAATACATTCATATTTCCATTTACTTGAATTCCTCTCTCACTCAGAAACAACAGCTATGTACCTACATTTGCATGTTTACGTCTCTCTTTTGTGTTACATTTAAGTTTAAAATCATAATTACTGTATAAGACAGACATTTTCTACATTTATATAGTAATACCATATTGAAATATATTCAAATCTAAAAAAAAAAAATACTGTCAACACAATTGGTTGTAGCTGAACACATACACGGGTAATTTTTACATTTGTATTTATAAAAATGGGTGCAACTTAGGAATAATTGGACAATGTAACATATATTGCAGTGATTTATAAACAGTAGAGATCTGTCATCCTTGTTTTGTAAAGAAATGTTAGAACAGAAATACGTATAATGATACGTGAACGAGTTTGTTTGCTTTAACATATTTTGGTTGTGAAATTGAACTGCTGTGTCAAACTGAAAGTTGGCAAGGAGAACGGTGACGAGTTTTGAAAAGTGACTTTGAAGAAGTGTGGAGAAATGTGTCCCAGTGATGGTAAAACACTGTACATTCAAACCTACCGAAATACACCACATATCACTAACAAACTCTATCACATTTTGCTCCTAACCGTTTCAAATTACTGGCAACATTACTTTCTTTATTTGCTAAAAATAAACAATACTAACAAAATTGCGCCAAAATGATTTATTGGATGTGGCAATCTGACAGTGCATGTTTCCAAAAGAGTCCTTAAAGCATATCCACTCTTCATAGAAACACTAGAAGATGGTTTACACGAGGTTACATGCAGCATGCCTGAGAATACTATAGTAAACGCTCCTGTATGCACTGCTGAAGCTCACGTTTATAATACAGGTTCAATAGCAGAGCAGTGGCACTGTAAGAATAGTACATCTCTAGGTGAGCATTATAAGACAAACCCTGCCTTTTTTGTAGTACTTTGGCAAGACATTGGTTTTACTTCAGCATTAAAAGACACACCAATGTGTAGAGCTGTGGAAATAAGACAAGTGACTGTGGCCAGCCAAACACCTGCTAATTTCATACATGATGTAAACTTACTTTGTTGCTACAAAACATTAAAACGTATTATTATTATTATTCCCAATACAGGGCTTCATCACCAAGTCATGCATCATTTTTAAGACAATTTAAGAGAATATATTTTGAGAAAATATCTCAAAATAGTTCTAATTAATAAACATATACACACAGCTCCCAAATACAGAAAAAAGACTCGTACATACTGTAAAATCTGAACTGAAAGTGACACACACACACACAATCACACTGTAAGTACACTTAAGCTGCAAGAGGCAGTACATAAACATCATAAATGGTACAATACTGCCCTTTCTTCCCAAAACAGTCATCAAGCTTGACTGATGTGAAGCTACGTCACTGGAATAATTCACAGCTTTGGCAAATTCAAATGAAAGCGGCTTAGATTGCATGGACGCATGTGTATACAAAGATTACTGAAAACTCTATTGCTTCTATTCTGTGATGTAACATTTGAAATAGACTGCTTAATTCTACTCACAAAAAGCATACCCAAAATGTCAAACAAACAATATATCAGATATACCTGCAGTACAAGATTGTGTGATGCATTCAATATAAGGTTCTATCAAAGTCTGTTTTGGTTATCAGGCACTGTAGTGGTCACAAACCAGGTTTTTGGACACAATCACAGCTTTAGTCGGAGTCTGAGTCATCATCTGTGAAGAAGAAGAATGTGTTATTCTGGAAGAAAGCGTCTCGGAATAATGACAAGAAAGAGACAAATGAGATGGGGAATTCCCAGTGAAAATAATCTGCCATGGAAGTTAAATGCATGTGACTCTGCATGACAGTTACCAGAACAGTTTGCTTATAGTGAGAGTTCGTTCATACATTTAAATGATACCAAAGACTATAAAATGGACTTTGATGATACTCCAGGAGTTCTGCCTGGTCACTCACAGTAAGTACACTGTGGACAACTATTTATGAAACCACACTTCCTAAGAAACCACTTCAACTTTCACTTCCTATGTCTAGTCTCACTAATAGTTCTGATGCTTTAGTTTGATGTGGAAAGCATCATGCATGTATCCTGTGAATGAAACTCCAGCAGAGAGGGGGGGAAAAAGAGTATTTTCACATCTCGGGAGTTGCATTAATGTTCAGAAGTTTGGAATAGTAAAATATAACAATTTAAAATAAATGTTTTATATTTTAATATACTATAAAATATGCATTCCTGTGATGGCAAAGCTGAAGCAGTCGTAAGTGTCAGAAATCGTTCAGCTGATTTGACTCTGAAGAAACTTTGTGTTTATTACCAATGTTAAACACAGATGATGTGTAATATATTTGAGGAAACAGCAATATAATTTTTTCAGGATTCTTTGGTGAATAGAATGTTCAAAAGAACAATTTATTTGAAATATAAATCTTTTTGTAAAAATAGAAATGTTTTTACGGTCATGTCACATTTACTGTCAATTTAATTCCTCCTTATTGAATAAAACTTAATTTCTTAATAAAAAAACTTCTTAATGACTTTTGAATGGTAGTGCAATTAAGTGTAAATAGTGTAAATAAGAACCCAGTAATGATACCTTGTGTGTTTGGTGGTTCTTCACTGGAATCACCTCCCTTGAGGAAGTTGGCCAGTTCATTGAAGATGAAATAAAAGTCCAGCGCGAAGAATATTGTGGTAATGAAGCCAAAGATCTAACAAGTGAAAGAGAAAGAAAAACAGAGACACATGAAACCAGTGCAAACATCACACAAGTCACATGTTGTATAACTCGCAAATAAACAGCGCTCTCACTGATAGTGCCGATAAAAGAGAATTTGACTGAACTGATGTGAACCTACCCCAGCGGCCTTTGAGGCTCCATCCACATATTTTGACACAGACATTATAGAGATGATGAAAAAGATGATGGAAGCGCTGACACAGCGCAGGAAGTCCTTGATGAAACAACAGGCATGGTGATTTGGAAAAAAGGACAGAACTGGTTTTCATGGACAAATATTATTATCTGATGCTCTATGAAATTTGTAGGTCAGAAAACTTACCACGAGGGGCCAGTGAAAGCCCTTAAATCTCTCATTGAACTTTGTAGAATAAGCAAACAGCAAGAAGAGGGCAGCCAAGAATTCTATTAAGGGAGCTGTGATGAAGGCAGCTGCCGTTGAAGCAGCAAAGCACACAAAGCTGATGAACGACATCACCTGAGGGGACGGGATACATAAGGATGCATTCTGCGTTCATTATTGTTCTTCATTATTTTGATAATTGCTCAAGATTAGTGACAGGGTGAGTGCACCAGACCTTTTAAGAGCTATTTGCATTTCATGTCAACATTAAGTTTGATGCATTGACAGAGAAGAAACAACTGGCCATTTATTTGTCTAAAATTTAATTATCTCTGTGCATGTGCAGCACCAAGTTCCTGGGTGTGCACATCACAGAGGACCTCTCCTGGACCAACAACACTACGGCACTGGCCAAGAAAGCACAACAGCGTCTCTACTTCCTCCGCAAACTCAGAAGAGCACAGAGCCCGACCCCCATCATGTGCACCTTCTACAGAGGCACCATCGAGAGCATCCTGACTAGCTGCATCACTGTGTGGATGGCGCCTGCAACGCGTCCTGCGCAAGTCCCTTCAACGGATAGTGAGAGCACTGAGAAGATCGTTGGAGTCTCTCTCCCCTCCCTCCAGGACATCTACAGCACCCTCTCACACCGCAAAGCCCTCAGCATTGCAGGTGATCCCACCCACCCGTCACATAGCTCTTTCAGTCTGCTGCCATCAGGAGGAGACTGCGGAGTCTCCAGGCGAGGACCAGCAGACTGAAGGACAGCTTCATCCATCAGGCTGTCAGGAAGCTGAACTCCCTCCCGTCCTTGCCCCCCTCCCCTCTTTTGCCCCACGCAACACTGAACCCTGACACTACGACCCCCCCCCCCCCCCCAGCCTCCCCACACCCCCCCAGACCCCCCCCTTACACAAACTGTGACCCGTACCAGTCACTTTGTGCAGCACTGGACTGATCTCTACCTCATCCAGCATTGTCTGTAATCTACCTCTCTGACAGTCTGATAAAACTGTTATTTTTCTTGCTACTAGTATCTGCACAGTTTTGTTTTATTTAACTGGTTTGCACTCTATCTGCCATGGCCTTATGCCACTTTATATATCTCTTTTTTATTTAATTTTTTATTTTAGTTTTCTACAATGCCTCATTTGTATATCTGTATAGTTTGTATGTACATATGGTTGAAACTGTATTTAATCTGTATTTGAATGTCTATTGTCAGTGTTTAATGTTAAACTGTATGCACCAAGGTCTGAGAGAAACGCAATTTCAATTAACTGTATTATGTACTGTACATGTGGAAGAATGAACAATAAAGCAACCTTGACTTGACTTGAGTGTGTGTGGTGTGTGTGTGTGGTGTGTGTGTGTGTGTGTGTGTGTGTGTGTGTGTGTGTGTGTGTGTGTGTGTGTGTGTGTGTGTGTGTGTGTGGTGTGTGTGTGTGTGTGTGTGTGTGTGTGTGTGTGTGTGTGTGTGTGTGTGTGTGCGTGTGTGTGTGTTTAGAGGTTTATATATCCTGGTGGGGACTTAAACCTGAAAACACAAAAACTCATGGGGACTTGTGTAATGGTGGGGACCTAAATTGAGGTCCTCATGGGTAGAAAAGCTTATAAATCATACAGAATTAGTTTTTTTTTTAGAAAGTAAAAATGCACAAAGTTTCCTGTAAGGGGTAGGTTTAGGTGTAGGGTTTGTGTAGGGCGATCGAAAATACAGTTTGCACAGTATAAAAACCATTACGCCTACGGAGAGTCCCTATAAGGATAGCTGACCCGACGTACGTGTGTGTGTGTGTGTGTGTGTGTGTGTGTGGTGTGTGTGTGGTGTGTGTGTGTGTGTGTGTGTGTGGTGTGTGTGTGTGTGTGTGTGTGTGTGTGTGTGCGTGCGTGCGTGTGTGTGAAATATGAGAGAGCCGCTACTAGCCTTTATAAAAACTCCTCCTTCTGATGAATCAGGAAAGTTGTGACCTAGCTGCAGAAAACAGCTCATTTGCCCATTTATTTAACAAAGAAGCGAAAACTTTTCTGAACAAAAATGTAATCAACGAATAACCAGTGAAAAACAGATCGATAAAAAAGAAACTAAAATCAAAAGAATAATGTTGTACTTCTGTATGAAGTAGCTGCATCCATATGGCAAAAAAAAAAAGAAAAAAAAAGCTCTTGCAACAATCACATTTAGCGGATCTAACATAAATAATGACTTACAGCCTATACTATTATGGATAGACTTAACATGGTAAAAGTCGAAAAGCATACCACTTCACCGAGCAACAGTAGTCCTTTGCGGGAGGTGATGAATTCTTTACTCGGGAGAAGACGGACTATGGTCTGTCGTGATCGGTTATTCTCCGGAGCCTCGATGTCCCCCATGATCACACCGATGAAACTCTTCTGTTCCCGAATAAAGTTCACCGAGATGCTCTTATCTCTTCTGTGAAACAGCTACTCTTCGCAAATCGGCATAACTTTCCATGGAGTGGAAACGGAAATAATGACAGGGCGGAAACGAAGCACACAAAAGAGCAACATCTGCATTCCCGAAATCTGGAGACCGTTAATAAGTGAACAGAGAATGTGGGCGATACATATCTCACAGGAAAGAGTGGCAGCTAATATATTCGTGCAACGACTGCAGATAACGTCCATCTGCACGACTCCACAGGTTTAGTCCGCTCTGTTTTGAAGCCCCTTTTATCGTTCAAAATCACAGAATTCAGGTTTTTACTTCAAAATTGTTGTTCATAATAACAGATAATTCAGTTTTCAGAATGTTTTTTTAAAGTCTACCATGAAATAATAATAAAATAAATAAATCAATGTAATTTTGTAGGTAATATTTTTTAATGCATCACATAGCCCATTGTGTTTGAACATGGTTTAAATACATTGTTTATTCAGGGGTCAAATCACCCCAAATAATAACTCTGGATAACAACAATCTTTCAGACAAAGTGCTATTTTACTTTGTGAAATAAGAAAACAAAACCAGTCACTGTTAATGTTGAGACAATAATGATCCTCAATTTTTGGAGGAATTTATTTTGAGTGGTGATGATTTGTGGATAGCTTTTTGCACACTAACATGTATCCAAATGAGCAATAGAATATCTTAAATTGCGAGATCTGAATAACTGAACAGAGAATGTGTGATAAATCTCTCACAGGACAGAGTGGAAACTCTTTTCACTAAAAATCAAATGCATTATTATAGCTTAGTACTTTACAATCTTGTTTTGGCTATTAAAAAAAGGTATGTTGGTAAAATGAGAGAGCTGATCCTGCAGAGCTTTAAGTTTCCCCTGTTTGGGCCTCTGTGCTGGTTCTTGGTTTGTTGAGTGTGATTCTTTTGAAAAGGATATAACCATCCAAGGACCACAAGACTGCAGCCACAAAGCCCACGATCTGTCAACCAAAAGATTTCATAGTGAGAAACGTTGTGTCATAATATTTGGGTCATTTACAATGAGTATTCACGGGGATGGAATAGGCTTTAAAAAGTACAAATTATTTATTTTAAGGCCTGCATAGTGCTTAAAAACAGAAAGAGAGAGTTGCAGGAATAAAGGATGTATACATTCTCACCCCTCCGCTCAGAGTGCCCTTCACTGTGTATGTGGAAACTGCTACCAAGCTAAGAATACACATCAGTGCAGCTGCAAAGAATGAGCTGAACACATCCTGTGAGAGCAAAAAGGCATTACCAACAGTTGTGTTTGCAAAGCTGCAGTTGCAGGTCTTGGTGTTATACAGAATTCTCTGAGTAATCGTGCATTGATTCAATCAAGTACATTAGATTTATGCTCTTACAATAAGAGGCCAGAAGAAGAAAGTGAACATCTTGTTGAGTTTCAGTAGGTAGAGCAGAAGAAAACCAAGTGTGATGAAAAACTCTATGCATGTTGCTGCAATGTAGGCCGGCCTAGATGCCACTGCATAACATACAAACGCCACAAAAACACATACCTGAAAATAAAATAAAATTTTGATAAGATGACCAGATGTTACTAGATTGAACTGTGTAATGTTATTTTAGTTAACAGGCCTACATTGTTTGCCTTTTTAACAATGTTTTATTCAAAATATCAACCCCATGCCATTGCTATTTAAATAAGTAAGGGATTGCCATTGATTGAGCATTTGTCCTTCCCAAAAATAACAATACTATCATGTTAAATTTGTATAAAAGTCTCACCATTTCTGATATTTTCAGTAGACCTTTTGTGGACTTCAACAAAGGCAGATCAACTTCCATTCTCATAACACAGCTTGTGAATCTGGTCACAGTACTTCCTGAATGAGTGTTTTTAGTCTCAGGAAATTACTAAATTTTGGCAGTTGAACTCAACATTTTACAGAACTCAACATTTACGGAAGTTGACTATGGCAAGCCGTTTTGACTTTCATTCATTCTCAGGATATGAATTCTTGATATCAACAATTCAATTTTCACTAGTTAAAATGTTAATTATCAGGAATTGGATTTCCACTAGTTAGAATGGCTATTTTTGATATCAACAATTCAATTTTCAATTCAAACCACCGACGCACAGCTAAGTTAGCCATTGATTATCCCGCTTATGCCATGGTCATTTGCCAGCATTCACATATTCAAGATGTTATTAATATTTTCTAGCTTATTCCATGGTAATTTGCCAAGTTATAGACAACTTAAAACTAGTATTGCTCTTTGCAGCGCAATATTTGACCGAAAGGGTAAAAATTACGGTTATTTTCGTCAGTAATGGCTTGTTAGCGCTAGCATTCTAGCCAGCTTCAAATCAAACACGGATATGAAATAGTGCGGTAAGACCACGTTTATTTGAATTAATTATAGCATGCATTTCAATTAATTGTCGATTGATTGAGAGAGAAGAGAGAGAGAGAGATGACAGTTGTGTGTAACGTTAGTTGCTTGTTGCGTCTCTCTCTACAAACAGCGATTTGTGTCACCTTGTTGCTGGGGAATATAATGTAGCGATCTAGTAACTATCATTTATTTTAGTAATAAAAATCGCGGGAAGCGTTGACAACAAGTTTATGTGTGTGTGTGCAGCACAATCTGCGATCTTCGACCTCTCTTTCTCTCCGTGTGTGTGTGCGAGCGAGTGATGCGTGTTGGTTAGTATGCATCAATTAAAGCAGCGCATTAATATGGAACGGTGATTAAACTGACCAGGAACTACATGTGCAGTGTGCAGTTAAACGAATTTAATCAACACCTGCCAGCCAATCAGAATAGAGTATTCAGACAGACCATTGCATAAAGCAATGTATTGTACATTAGCTGGTCTATAATCTGTCGAGCATTGTGACTCTGGCCAATGAGATCTATCCACCTTTTTCCTGGGGGCGCTGCTGTAAAAACGATTATGGGTATAACTTCCGCCGGAAGTCGCAGCAGCGTTGGAAAAAGGTGGATACACTTCGTGAAATAGTCATTAATCGATCACACATTATTTTACAGACGATGTAGTCTTCTTTTGTGCCAAACAAATTATATGAAGCAAATGCACTGCTTGGTTTTGTCGCGTCATTCTTTTTTTGGTCTATCAAATTAGTTTTTAAATTTGGAGGTCTGATACAAACAAACAGTTTCCTGAAAAGGTCAACTAACTGCTTGTAGTTGTAGGCATGTGTCAGTGCCAGGCTCCCTTGTTGTTGCAATATATTTACTTTAAAAACGATAGAAATTGCACACACTATAATAGACCAGCCAATATTTCCCTATACATCTATGCGTAATAATAATAATAGTAATAATAATGATGCAGGCTTATCTCGAAATATCACTGTACATCGATCTTACGAACATTTTAGTGACGAGTTAAAAATTGTGGCTTTTATTTTGACATGTTTTGGTCGGTCATTAGTGTGGCATCATGTAACACTGCAAGTTTTGCGCATCGTGACTTCGTCACACATATATTTATATATTTAGCTACTAGACGTCGATGAAACACGCGAGATGGTTGTTAACTTCTTAAAAGAGTTTTGTCGTGTTGTCTTACCTCTGTATTCACACAAATATTTGTCAACAAATGTGCTTGCCCGACTAACGCCTTCACTGGGAAAGCATTTAACCGGACTATCGCGGAGCAGCACATCTGTGAATCACCGTAAGTCCTGCGCAAAGCTTCCGTTCTACGCAATGTAACGGCGACCACAGATCTCATTCCTACTTATTTTATTTGTAATGTGTCTCGTTCCGTTCGTATTTCTTCAACTCTTCCCTAACCGAGTTATATTATGCTCAATCAGCTTTGCATTAACAGCACTAACACGAGCTTAAGCGTGTTGCCTTGAGCATCCCCGATACTTTGACTGTTGCTATAGAGATCTGCTGCTGAATCCGAGAAAGGTTTCACGATGTTGTCTTCTTCTCAAGGGAAACTGGTTAGAAACGGCGAGGAGAAGAAATCAGTGGTGAGTTACACACTGCAGCATGTATCTGGATGAATAGATCCTCTTATCTGAAAGAGGGTGAATTACACGACTGAGAAGACGGTGAACATAATATTGTTAAATATGTGTATGGGTTTTTGTTGTTGTTTTGACATATGCTCCCACTTTTGTTCAGATTTGGATAGAGGGAAATATTGCAAGTGGAAAGACAACATGTCTGGAATACTTCAGCAAAACCAGTGACATTGAGGTAATGTAGTAAATGTGTAATGAATAATATTTCTCACAGTACAATTCTTATTCGTTTATTTAATAGACAACTGTTTTGTGTTGTAGGTGCTAACAGAGCCTATTTCTAAATGGAGAAATGTACAAGGATGCAATCCATTGGTGGGGATCAAGTAACACATCGTTATGGATTTAATGAGCCTTTTCTTTCTGATCCATCTTGTTGGAAATGTTATTTCATATTTGATTATCATATAAATGTATTTTATTCTGCCACAGGGATTGATGTACCAGGACCCATCTAGATGGGGACTCACTCTTCAGACATATGTCCAACTGACAATGCTGGATCGGCATGTCTTACCAATGGCATGTATAAGTCCTCTTTCACGTCCCTATAGTCCGTTTAGTTGAGTTGCTTTACATGTATCACTTTCTGTTCTGCAGTACAGAAATTAGCCTCCGCCTTCTGTGTGAACAGAGGAAATGGAATGCGAATCATAACTGCAATAACCTGTTGTTTTTCTTTCTGTCGCCACAGTCAGCACCAATCAGAATGATGGAGAGATCTATTTACAGTGCAAAGTACATTTTTGTGGAAAATCTTTATAAAAGGTAAATTTCCTTATAAAACTTAAAGAGCGTTACCTGCCTACTATTGGACAAAAATGGGTAACACTTTCTTTTGGTGTCCTTCTCACATGTTAGATGTACTTAGCTGTACTTATTACTATAGTAATAACAGTAAATTATGCATTATTACATGCAACTAACCCTAAACCAAACCCTAACCCTACAGGTTGTTAATTAATATTGCTTAGTATTGTTTCATTACACTATATCAAAGACACCATAAAATAAATTGTAACCATGAAGTGTACTGATCATTAAATATGTGTATTAAATTAGTATTATTTTATTTGTTTGACAGTGGAAAGATGCCCGAGGTGGACTTTGCTGTTTTAAGTGAATGGTTTGAGTGGATCCTAAAGAATATTGCTATTCCTGTGGACCTTATTGGTATGGCAAATTTATCTATATTGCATTGCAACACTGCATGTTGCGTGTTAGATGTAATAATGACAAATAAATGTTGTTGTGTAATGTTTCTAACACATTTTATGCGTGTTCTCATTGGGTTTTATACAGTTTACCTGCAGACCTCTCCACAGACCTGCTACGAGAGACTAAAGCAGAGGTGCAGAGAGGAAGAGAAGGTTATTCCACTGGTGAGCTGTTGTGATAAGTGATCCGCTGTGCATGCAAAACTGAACTTAAATGCAACAAATCTAAAACAACCCAAAATAAATTCTGTATCTCTGCTGTCAATGGTGGAAGAGCAAATGGCTGCCACATTTTAAGTTTAAAACTTAAGTTTTAGCTTCGAGATGACTTTTCATGTTATCAAAAGGCTAATTACAAACATTACTCTTTTTTTCATATATTTTGAAAGAGATTACACTTTATCTGATGTTTACCCTTTAGGAATACTTGGAATCAATCCATAATCTCTATGAGGACTGGCTCATTCATCACAAGTCGTTTGAGGTTCCTGCTCCAGTTCTGGTGAGTTTCTGCCGATAGTCATCGGTTAAAAAGTGTGCATCATATCATATCTATTGTGACATATTGTATAATCACCTGTTGATGAGCTGTTCAATGCACTATATCTTGGAGTAATTTGTGCCTTCACTTTGGTGGGCAGGTAATCCCAGCAGATCATGATCTTAAGAAGATGCTGCTTCAGTATGAGGAGAACAGAGAGAAGATACTTATGGCACATTGCTGAATAAATGATCTGAGACAACGATGATCATATCAAGCCATAATCATGTCAGCTCTCAAAAGACCGTTATGTAATTATGTCAGCACTTTTTTTTTAACTTGAAACTGAGTTTACAAACATTCCTCCTGCAGTGGACAGTTGATTTACATAGTAGGGTTTTTAAATTAGTTCATATGATAGGTTTTTTATTTGATGCTGACTTTTATGATTATTATTTTGTATTTGCATTTGCAGTCTTTTAAGTACTTAATAAGAGACATAGTCTTGTTTATGGAATCATTCCATATTATCTAAAACTACGCACTTGGAAACATTTCCATTTTATTTTTTTGTCTGTAGACATTTTATATTCAGAATGTCAATTCCAGACCGTGCAAATATACTGTATGTGATTTAGTCTTGCATTTTACAGTGCAGTCATCATTCTTGTGTCTTAAAGATTATTTTATTTTCATGAATTCTGTTCATCCTCCTCTTGCAGACAGTGTCACTATCAAATACAGGTATTGCGGTCAGTTTGTTACTGAAGGTGTTACTGTGACCAATGTCATTTCTGCTGCATAAGGCATTGTTTTAAATAAACTGAAAAATGATTTGAAAATATTTATTTTATTACATTGTAATTTACAGTCACATAATTATATGACATGCTGCACTGTAGCCTCAGTGGTATGGCGCGATAAGTACAAACATACTACTTTAAATAACAGGTAGTATATTATAGACGCCCCAGGGGCCTCATTTATAAAATGTTGCGTAGAAACCTACATTTGATCTAAGATTATTTTTCAAGTTTAATTCACAGAAATTAATGTACACACAAAAATCTTGCGCACATCTCTCTTTCAAATGTGAATCTATAAATCTCAAATGATCTTGAATTTAGTTCTGTCTTGTAAATCCCCCCCCCCCCCCCAATTCATTCCATTAGCATATTAAAGTGCACCAGTCTAAATCCTTTACTTGAGAATGGTCAGCGACAATAATTTTTTTATTTCCAAATACCTGCATTACTTTAATTCTGCTATAAGAAAAAAAATGTTTGTACACCTGCTTAGAACCTGGCGTGGCACTAAGCACTTTTCCACGTCAAAGACCATTTTTAGAAATCTTAACGTTGGCATGAACTTTACTTCTAAGATCAAATCACTCTTCAGATCAAATCTGTGCATATGCATGTTTTATAAACGAAGCCCCAAACACCATTAGGTTAGACATCCAAGAAGAACAAATGTTCCATTAAGACAAGTAAGTGCACATTTATCTGCCACTACATTTCATAAGGCACAGTACCTATAATCAATCTCTAATAATCATTTTGGCCCAAGCAGATTCATGAAAATTATAGCAGCAAGAAACTTTCCTTCACTTCAAAAAGCTATGATAGAAGTTAAAAAGAGCAAAGACATTCTTACTGTCACCCTCATAGACTCTAAGATACCAAACCTAATTCAGAATCAGGGCTTCATTAACAAGAAACTCTATCAAAGAAAATGCTTTGCACATCATGACTAGCACAAAGACATTTCTGGTGCACTTCCACACTCTAGAACACTTTCAAATCTCTGCCATGGATAAGCAAGTAACAGGAATACTTTGTATTTCTAAATCATCACGTATGTTTGGACTAGGTCATCTTCTGGTTGCTGAAGAGTGGGACTCTTGCGTCCGTTTGAGCCCTCATTAGCAGTCTGACTGTGGTCAGTCGGAGGTCCAAACACTGGTGTACACAGGCTCAGTGCACTATGTGTATAGATTGACTGAGGAGGCTCTCTAATGAGGTTGTCCTGTACAAGAGCGCCATCAGACCCAGCACAGCTCCCACAACCTGTGATGTTGCAGACAGGCTCCTGGGATGGGCTGCACATGATTGGCAGGCTCATGTCATCTGGGGATTTTGTGGGTGGAGCTGTGATGACGTCATTAGGTCCACTGCATGGCTGGGCCTGTGCGGTCTCCTCTATGGGGTATTTAAGAGGTCCATCTGCACTGAGTTCCTTCATGTGCGTTTTCTCTATTTGCTCAGTGAGCTCAGCCAGGCAGTCTTCTGTCGAGCCTTCACGGCTGCGTCTTTGCAACAGCTTCCCAGCTTGAAGAACCAATGGTTTGTCATCTGAGGGCTGGGTTTCTACAAGTGCTTTTGCGATGGGTAGTTTTCTTTGGCCTGGCATGGTCTCAGCGTGCATGGTTATAGACTGGGGGCCACTCATGTCAGCCCTGGCCTCGTGGAACAGGCCTGCATTGTGGCCCCTAGATCCAGCCCACTCCTCGGCCTTGAGAGGCTGCATAGATCTTTGAGACTTTCGGAAAATGGGCTTTTGTCCGATGGCTAGGTCTGGGTAGCTCTCCCGCATCTCTAAGATAGACTTGTCGTTACTCATAAATGAGTTGGACAGTCTTTCGGCATCAGAGATTGAAGCACCTCGAGACTTGTCGATTTCCTGATCATGAGGGTTATGACTTTTAAGTGACTCCTGTCGCTCCTCTTCCTCTGGGTTTACCAGAGAGCCACCTTCAACATGCCCATCGTCCTTAAAAACATCCTCGTTTAGATTACAGATGTCATTGACAGGTTCTGAAACTGCTTCTCCAGCACTGAAGGTCAGAGGAGCAGCTCTTATTCGGATGATCTCCAGACATTCCACATGTGATCTCTGGTTCATGAGCTCCAGAAGATGCTCACACTCTAACCGAGCAAGGAACAGGTCGAATCCCATACTCTTGGCCTTGTCTGGATCAAAACTGTCTGACAGTCTATACTCAGTGTCTGTTTCCATGCAGTATCCAATAATCTGAAGAATACTTCTGGCAAAAGGCAATACTGGCTTGATGTAATAGACAAAGTGTCCTGTAAATGTCTGAGAGAACAAGGGAAAAAACAGCACTGATTATATTATTATACTGTATAGTATTTAAGAATGTTTCACTTTTATTTTTTCACTTCTAAAATAATTCAACCTTGTACCGTAATGTAGTACTGTATTGCAACCAATTATTACAGCCCTACTACAGTTCTGCTGAGATTAACAGTGTATACATCACTCAAAGAATCTTAGCAGAGTTATATATACTCAAAATCCTTCTAAAACCAGAAAACAGATCAGGCTAAACAGGATAGGAGACCAGTGAAAAGGGCTGGTTTACACTGTTTTTAGGATAATCAGCTCATCAAAAATCAAAAGTCGTTACGTATTAACTTAATACTTAAGTGTTAAAAATAATTTTGTGAATTAACCAGCCTAAAGTAGTTTGCTGGTTTTATGTGGCCTTCCAGTGTCTTGTTGGTGGTCTAGCTGATCTCACTGCTGGTCTGACCAAATTAAAAGCTCCCCAAACCCTTCTAAAACCATAAAACAGACCAGGCCAGGAGACCAGATAAGAACAGCAAACTGAGGACGGTTTAACTTCCTATCATCATCCGGGAGAGCAGAGAGGACAGAACTATCAATAGCGGCTTTTATTTACCTTTAAGGTTTTAATCTCTTTCTTCCACGGAAACAAAAACAGGTTGACACAGAGCATCTCCAGTAGCTCGGCAGCTTTTTTGAAGTCGTGGACTCGTCTGTGGCAGTCTCTGTACTGCGCGCACTTATAGAGAGCCTCATAGAAGTGCAGCGCGTCGAGTCTCTTCCGCGGCTCTTCCTCCGCTAACAGCAGCACGCGTCTGGCTTCATCTGTCACCTGTGTCTCTGAGCACACTGTCAGATTGCCTTCGCAACAAACTTTGTCGTAATACTGTAGATACTTAACGAACACGTCTTTTCGCGAAACAGGCGTTTGATCGTCGACGCTGTTGGTCATGGTTGTGACAGAAAGTGATCAAGTTGATCAACTCCCATATAAGGAAGCGAAAGTAGACAGTATATGCAAATGAGGAGTGATGATGATGATGAATATTCAGGTTATATAAAGCGACGCCAATACGGAAGAACCTAAAATATACGTGTTCTTATTGTAGTTTAAGAACAGACCGGGATTACGTTAATAAAAGGCTTACATTTTCATAAATGTCCATGGCCAATAAGCGAAACGGTCCTGTAGTCATCAGCGGCGTAATATCGATCTCATTATCATTCATCTCAGCCTCAAGAGACACCTGAAATACCTTTATATTGTACATTTATAACTACACTTAATTATAACGTGGGATTTTGTCCGAGAAACGCTTGCTGGTATATCTACATGTCTCCATTGTTATTCTTCCTTCGAATGAAGAAAACATTACTGACATCTAGTGCTGAAAACGGTCATTCTCATGACTTGCGTGTAAAAGAATATCCAGAAGATGGCGATGTAATCACAAAATTGATGCTTACGCACGTCAAACACGTTTTTTGAGTCATGTCAGAAAGGGAAATACCTGATGGGGAAATAGAAAATGTTGTGGAATATTTTAAGTAGGCCTATTCTTGTTGTAAAACGTGGCATATGAAATTGTAAATATTTGTACAATAATATCAAAATACTTTTAGTATTACCATCTCATCTGATAACGTCCCTTACCATGTTTTTTATATTATTTTTTAATTTATCAGCATGTAATAATGTAAATAGATTATGGGCTCATTGAACTAATTCATGCTGCTGATCTCTTACAGCTAGTCTAATACACGAGGTGAGATAGACTGACAAGGCAAATGCTTTTTACAAGCAGTTCTTCTTAATGTTCTATAACTTCTATTCATCAAAGAATCCTAAAAAAGTTATGGTTTCAACAAAAAATAATAAACAGTAGGGTGATTGCAGGTAAAATGGGCCACTTTTTGCAAAACGTGTAATTTAGATACCCAGATCTTTTTTTTTCTTTTCTTTTCTTTTCTTTTCTTTTTTTCCCTTTATTAATTTTGTTAACTTTAATGTCCAGCTACATATATTGGTTTGAATATGGTTCATATGAAGTGTTATTTTCATGGTATATAACAATACATTTTGTTAGATCGTGCACTCCAGAAAAAAATAAAATAAAAATCAGGTAAAGTGGGCCATTCCTTATATATAAAAAAAATATTCTGATCCTAATTAAAAACACATAATTTAGCACATATTATCAGACAAACATATTTAGCAAATCCAAAAATATATAACTTACAGGTAATGAGTAAAATAAATAATGTGTAAATCCTCATCTCAATTTAATGTGTGCATTTCCAAACAACTCAATCCTCATCTTAATTTTGTGTTGACATTCAATTTGATAAATATGAATATATGAATATCAGAATTTTCAGAAATCAGAATATTAACAAAATTAACTCTACAATATGCTAAAAAATTGACTAACACAAGCAACAAGAAATAGTCTAAAATAATCATAGGAACTTTTAAAATGGTAACCATATGTGACCCTGGACCACAAAACCAGCTATAGGGTAATTTTTTAAATTGAGATTTAAATTTTTGAAATGGAGTTTTCTGAATAAATTAGCTTTCATGGTTTGATAAGACAATATTTGGCTGATATACAACTATTTGAAAATCTGGAATCTGAGGGTGCAAACAATCGAAATACTGAGAAAATCACCTTTAAAGTTGTCCAAATTAAGTCCTTAGCAATCATATCACTAATCAAAAATTACGTTTTGATATATTTACAGCATGAAATTAACAAAATATCTTCATGGAACATGATATTTACTTAATAACCTAATGATTTTTGGCTTAAAATAAAAATTGATAATTTTGACTCAATGTATTGTTGGCTACTGCTACAAATATAGTCGTGCGACTTAAGAGTGTTTTGTGCTCCAGGGTCATATATATATATATATATATATATATATCTGTCTGTACTCAACACTTTAAATTAACTTTAATTGTGTCCATATTTAAAAGCTTTATATTCTGCATCTACAATTTTCTCCTCTCATCCTTTCTTCATTCCACAGATTGAACTGAATGCCTCGACTTCTTTTCTATTCTCTCTTTCCTTTCTTCTATCACTTGAATTTCCTGACTGCAGACTCATTTCTGTTTTCTAAAAAAGTAAATTATACATATCACCTATAAAATATCCTGTGAATGTCAATTTATTTACTTAATTTGTGTATAATAATGACTGAAGGATAAAGGTCAGCCCACTTTAACTGAATCCCACTGGCCCACTTTATCTAACACATTCAGACAAAGTGGGCCAGCAATTTTTAAACACCTTACAAAAAAAACAACACTAATTTTTAAACAAATGTTTTTTATTTGCATTTCATTCCTCGTTAACTGTGGAAACAATAACAGCAGGAACTGTCCCAATAATATTTGTTTCCATTTACTGAGCAGCCTTATAATTTAGAAAGGAAAATCTTATGTCAAAGGGTTTTCTACCTTTTACCACGACACAGTCCTGCTTTGAGGTGTGGCCGCACCCACCAGTGTCATACTGCATCAACCAAAACTATTTTATCATTTAGAGAAACAGTATCTCTTTAAATAAGAATCATATTATTATCATATCATATTCTTCATATTCCAAATCAGCATATTATAATGATTTCTGAAGAATCATGTGACACTAAGACTGGAGCAATAGCTGGTGAAAATCAAGCTGTGCCATCATGAATATATTCCATTTAAATATAGGCTATATATTAAATAGAAAACAGTTACTTTAGATTGTAATGGATGTATTTTAAAAACCAGTACCAGTAACATGTTTGAATGATAGTAACGTAGTGAGTCTGTTGGGAATAGAACAATATCAATAGCTATACCATGAACTCAGTATCACATGACACAGGAAAAAATGTATCCTGAATATAGAAATATTCATATAGTCACCAAATAAAGAGTTGCTGCTTCTAGAGAATAACAGGAAATGTTTCAATGTAAAATTGGAGGAATCTATTCTCACAATCTCACTTATTTGACCTGAAAATGGTCAGATGGTAAAATTCACATTACTTACAAGTGTCTCATTCATGTTTAAACTAACCTTAAATGGTTTCAAATGGTTGGACTTGTATTTCTGTGCAGTAGTTAGTGTTGATAGAGTTGTGTGTATCACCATGCATGTCAGCTCTGGCTGAAATGAGCATTCCTCTGGTATAGTTGAATAGAAGTGGAGCTCTGGGATAAGAGGCTAATTAAGGGCAGAGCTATGGCACAGGACATCTGTTCAGGATGCTTTCTTTGAGCCCACCATGCAAACAGGCAGGAGAGAGATGAATATCCATATCAGTGCTAGCGAGAGGCTCGTAATGCATTATGAATGACAGGAGTCAATGAGCAAAATGGTTCAGGAAATATTCTGTCCATCTGGAAGCCTTTAGTGAACAATCAACATCTGTTACTAAACTGCACAACATTCCCCGAAACTTGCCAGCAGTAACTGTGCACAACAAAGATATTGTACTGAATTCACTATCAATCTGTTTTTCTAAACTTAGAAAGTATTAAACGATGGACATCTTGATAGATAGAAGTCTTGTGTTTTTTTATTTATTCAGAGGATACAGTGGTAAAGGAATAAAGACTCTAATACAAAGCATACATCAATATCTGCAGCTCTATGAAACAGCATTATCACTTTGGACGACCGACCACAACATAGTGACAGAGAAATTACACATTTGAGATGTATTCATTAAATGTAAGTCAACATTTACAATGGGTTTCGATGCTAAGGTGCTATTCTGGTGTAAGAAACATATTCATGTGGTCTAAAGAACCTGCTGAAATAGTTTAGCACACACATGTAAGCCAGTTTAAAGTGATTGTCCTGAACATCAGCTCACTAGATGCAGCTAAAATACACAAAACCCTAAAACCGACAGAAAATAAATACTATGTGACCAATGGGAAACAGAGCTTCATTGAGAATCTGGCAATAATCTTTGAAATCTGTACTATATGTGTTTATTTTAATTTGTATGCACACAGAGTTGCTACAGCCTTGCTAACATGTGTGAATTAAAGGAATAGTTTATCCCAAAATGAAAAACTGCTGAAAATATCCTCAAATTCACCTACATATTGGATGGCCTTATTTTATCAGAACAGATTTGAAAGAAATTCAGCATTCAGTGAATAATAATCCAGTTGATTAACTTGTGAAGCAAAAAGCTGCGTGTTTATAATAAACACATCCATATTTAAACCGTTTTTAACTTGCTTCCGACTAAAATATGAGTCCTCTATCTATAATATTGCTTTCAGTGAAAAAATAGTCTCATCTACTCAGTTTTTCACTTCATAATATTGTTAATTGATTACTTCTGGATTATTGTGATGTTCTAATCAGCTGTTTGGCCTCTCATTCTGACGGCACCCATTCACTGCTGAGGATTAATTGGTAATCAAGTGATGTAATGCTAAATACCTTCACATCTTTAGATGGCATAAGGGTAAATTATCTGCAAATTTTCATATTTGGGTAAACTATTCCATTAGACTCAAGTTTACAGACAGTATCATTATTACAGTGTGGTGGCAACAGCTAATACACCTCTATTCATTACATAATAGAACATCTGGGCCATTTCTTCATCTAAGCTGTTGACCTATACAGCTCACACTTTTACAGAGCTATATGAGCAGAACGAGACAGGCTCGACATCGACAAAACTACCTTGTAATGCTACTTCAGATGTGTTTTTATAGGAAAAGTAGCATTTCTTCAGGTGATGAAAATAAACTTTTAAACAAAACATTGGTGGAAGTCAAAAGTACTATAATATGAGAGTCCAAAGTTGACATCCATTCAAACTACAATAAAGAAAAAATAGTGGGCCATTTAATATTAATTTCTGCTTTGAGCTGTTTTTCACTACACAAGAAACGCATTCATGCACCAAATTCAATTAAGAAATGCCTTACAGACCCTCTTTTCTGAAGGTGTTTACTTTCGTGCTGAGGGAAAGTGGTGAGAATAGAGGTGAGGTGTCATGCAGTGTCATTTCTGGGCAGCTTTTAAATATATAAATAAATATATGTGTGTTTTGGAATGACATTTTCTTCACTTCAGCATGTTAGTCTAACAGTCATGGTGATTAATAGGCACATTGTATATTAGAAACATGCATGTGGCGAAGCCATGGTGTTACAATGAATAACATGGGCAATGTCAGAACAAAAACAGAAACATATCTGATACATACATGTTTTGGAAGCACAGAATGTGTCCAGCGAGAACTATCTTATGTTTAATTTCATATTGACATCGATGCTACAACGGCTTTGCAATTGAGCTACTTACCAGTCTCAGCTCTTATGTTCTAATGTACACAACATCAATGCAGTTTAGAAGAACAAAGTGTTCGCTAAAGCCCTTTCTAACTATAGTTTGTATTGTCATATGCATTGATATCACTTATCACACATCTGCTGTTCTCCTAATAAGATCTTCAGATGCATTTGAGACTGTAGGAAAACAGTAGTCTCTGCAGACAGAAGGATATATACATAAATCACAGTGATCTGTGAAATAGATGTAAAACACTGGTTCTCAACCTTTTTGACTCCAAGCCTCTCCTTCGTCCAAGACAATATTCACAAGATGTTCATTGATGGACTGGAGTCACATTGATTACTTGTGGATTATTGTGATGTTTTTATCAGCTGTTTGGACTCTCATTCTGACGGCACCCATTCACTGTAGAGTATCCATTGGTGAGCAAGTGATGTAATGCTAAATTTCTCCAAATCGGTTCCGATGAAGAAACAAACTCATCTACAATTTGGATGTTCTGCGGGTTTGTAATTTTTAAGCATATTTAAATTTTTGAGTGAACTAATCCTTTAAGATTATGTTAATATAACTAAATGTAAATCATATTAAGACTTATCGGGAAGCTTGGTTTCGGCCCCCTGGTTGAGAACCACTGATGTAAAGGAGAAAATTAACTAAATTATGTGTAAAAAAGTATGGATTAAAAGCATATTGATTTTCTGATGACATTAAAATTTCTATTAAAGGTAATTTATCATCTTTGCTAGTTATTCTAGTTATTACATTTACAAAATATCTTAAAAAAAACTTTCAGTATACAAAAAGTAAATATAGTAGTTAACATTTGAAGTGGATCAAAAATGTTCATTAAATTTGCCCCAAGACACATTTTGGTTTTAGGACAACTTTGATGAAAGGTTTTGATCCACTTGAAATGTTGACTAGTGTAGTTAAAACCAACACAAACATTTAAAAGAAAAAATGAGAAAAGTTGTACATACACAGTCACTCATGCAGGAACACACATTTTCACACTAAAAAGAAAGACACATTTCTATTCCTATTTACATTTCTCTATTACGGCCCCAGGTTTATTAAGAGGCTTTCTGCTCTTTTCTGACATCCAGAAGGGCATATTTTAATGGTTGTTGAAATCAGTGCTTGTGATATTTAAATCATCTATCAGTCTACCAGTAAAAGAAGACACACGTTGACATCATCACGTTGACACCATCAGCAAAAGATAAGGTGAGGTGACGCACAAAAAAGTGGTCGATAGCCCTGTGCTCTCATGGGGGCTCCCGCTGTGTCACAGAAAACAGGAAGTACGGTGTCTGTGTCGGCTGAAGTGAGAGGTAATTGTGGGCTCCTGCAGGTGTCAGTTTCAGCTCTAGACCCCAGCCGCACAATAGAGTCCCTCTCAAAGCTGGTTTGGTACAGTGACGTATGAGTGCGCAGGAGAGGCCAGGATTACAGGATCCTGTGGACTGCTGTCTGCTGTTGTGTGTTTGAGCAGATCCAGGGGCATCAGAGGAAGAGGCTGGTTTTGTTCACTCACTACTGCCTCGTATGGGGGCGCCTCATCTGAAGGTAAGGCTGACAAAGAGATGGAGGCGATTGGCTGGTGCCTGAAGTCCTGTAGTCTGGTTGGGTAATGGGAAGAGCCACTTGCTGACACCCAAGAAGCACCAGCGAGCCTATCCTCCATCTCTCTGTGACGGTGTGGGGCGGGATGATACCGGCACGGGTCTGTGAGGGAGTAGGGGGGCGGATTGTCCGTTGGAACATATATCTGCGTCCCTTGTCCCACACACTCATCATAACTGAAAGAAAAGACCATTTTGAAATAAATGTAATTATAAATACATCTGATTTCAAATAACATTTCAACAATATTATGTAATTGATGTATTTATATAATATACTATACTACAATTTAAAATGTTATACAATTTATTTTTAGGAAAGCACATAGTATGTCCTGTATACATGGTAGGTCACATTTTAAAACCACTAGAGGGCAGAAAATGTATTTATGCTAAGAACCCTGAAATATGATTATCTACTTACTAAATGCCTATATTCTCTATGGGAAAATTATATAGTTTGATATTATAAAGACAACGTGGTGTTTACAGAATTAAATAATTGACTTTTATACTGACTTTATAAAACATACACAAAAATGATTTAAATATTATATGGAAAATACTACATGTCAAAAAAATATTGTGATTAATCTTGTGATTTGTCATGATAGGTCAAGTTATACTTCATCCTTGTCTTAGCACTCAGCAGCTGCAATGATGCACAAATCACATTCAAGCAATGATATATGACACTAAAATTATAAATTAAACAATGTATGTATTAAGATTAAATCATCGTATTGTGCATGTTTAATATCTAACACATTTGAAAGCTCAAGTAAATATATTTTTCTTAAAATTTTCTTGGACCCTAACCACCCAGTCTCTAGGGGTTAGGGGTCTCTAAGCCCTAGAAACTAAAAATGACTATAATAAAATGAATACAGTAACATACAATATATATTATATCATATTTAATACATTTATTTAAAAAATCCCTTTTAAAGTTAAGTAAACTTTTTGATAAAAAAATCAGATATACAATATATATATATATAAGACAAACAATAATTTCAAGCCATTTTACACTTCACTTCTACAATTCTACACTTTAAGTTTGCAACATTTTACCAGAAGTGTCAGACTGATGATTGTATTATGCATTTTTATATCTGCATTATGAATGAGGTGTCTAAATCCAGTATATTTACATAGTGATAATATTTTTCATATGCTGTTATAACATCTGAATGCCAGACCCTCAGTATTACTGACATTTGATTCTCGTTTTGTTCCTTCCCACCACACCAAATTGCCAATTTCAGTTTCTCTGTGCGATATCCTGCTGCACGGCAAACAAAGCTCCAGTGAAGCACATCAGATTTAAAGCCTGATGTGAGCATCCAAGAGAAAAGCAAACAAAAAGAGAGACAAAGGGAGTGAAATGGCCTACTTGTTCGTGTGAAGGTGATGTGTGTGTGTGTGTGTGTGTGTGTGTGTGTGTGTGTGTGTGTGTGTGTGTGTGTGTGTGTGTGTGTGTGTGTGTGTGTGTGTGTGTGTGTGTGTGTGTGTGTGTGTGTGAGGTGAGCTATATTATCCAGGTTCATGGGCACTTCCAGTAAAGTGAAGCAGTCTTATGCCTCTGACCTCAGCGTGAGCAGAGCACAGAGCGCTAGAAAGAGTAAGAGTGAATAGCAGCAGGGTAATTGGATCTCGTTATGGTTAACCATATCAGACTGTCATTGAGAGCGGAAACGGGATGCTAGAATTGGTTTAAGCTGCCACCCCAGGCTTACACATGAGAGATGAACACAGAGAGAGGGCTTTGTGGTGGGCACAAAGATCTCTGTTATATACACATCTTTTTTGTCTACATACAAAACAAAAAAAATATTTACTGTAAAAATACAGTAAATATATTTGTAATGATACAAAAGATTTAAGTTTAAAATAAATTGAATGTTTTTGCTATTTTCTATTATTATTATATTCATCAAATAATCCTTAAAAATGTTTCCACAACAAAATTAAGCAGCACAACTCTTTTCAAAATTGATAATATGTAGAAATGTTTCTTGAGCAGCAAATAAGCATATTCAAATGATTTCTGAAGAATTGTGTCACTGAAGATTCAGCGTTACCATCACATTCTAAAACATAAATTCAAATTTAAAACATATATTTTAAATTATAGTAATTTTCACAATTCTTAGTTTTTTTTCTGTGTTTTTGATTATTAAATGAATACCACTTTTGTGAGCATAAGAGGCTTCTTTAAAAAAAAAACATTAATGACTCTAAAACTCCACTTCATAATTTTCCAGAACTGATTGGAATCCAATATTTATTGAATACAAAATACATACAGTACCTCATTTTCTAACACAACTCAAATGTTGACAGTTTAAGGTACATGCTTTCAAAATCATATCTGGTATTGTATGAAAAGGAGCAAAAACAAAACAAAAAAAAAACACTGCTTTGGAATATTTTTATATATTTTATAAATATGAATAATAAATATATTAATTGTAAATAGATATAATAGATTTTTTTTGGCATTTTCTCTCCTGCTATTTCATTTATAGGTATCGTGTGGGTCATTCTCTCATGGAATTGTTTGTTGAATTAAGCTGCCATTTGTGGAGGTGAATTATTTCTGATGCTTCTACAATCGTTGGCTATATAATAAACTGATCTATCAGCCGCAGCTGTATCGAAGGGTCTCCCATATACTCAGAGATCCACTCCCTCACCTCCTCCGTCAGGCTTCAGTGAGGTGATGAGGGCTAATTAACACACCACCTGCTCAACTGGAAGAGGAGATGATACCAGGGGAAATGGCTAAGCAAGACAGAGACCCATTAAAGGAGCGAGTAAACACTAAAAAAGTGGTTCAGATGAAATCAGTCTAGTTTCATTCTCCTAAAGTTTCCCTGTCTTCTCTTGTTTCTCTTCTCATGTCATGATGGATAATCATACCACATCATGCACATGAAAAACGCCTCTTCATGTGTACTCTGAATAACATCTGTGCTGCTTGAGGGTCATTCTTTATTTTTGCCTCTGCATCTCTAGTTGGCTGAGATTAGAGACTGCTGATACATCGAGCAGTTGAAGTTATCAACCAACAATAGATGTTAACAGATACATTTGTGTAAATGTTACAATTATTAGTAGTGCATACTAGCAAAAAATGTCAAAATGTCAAGGATTAATATTTATATAATGTATAAAGTAAACTAAAGTAAATGTATGTCAGTGTAGCAGATTGCAATCAATGTAGATAATGTAGTCACAAAATGTTTTAGTGAAATTATATCCTAGAATTGTTATATATCAGTCCTGTCAAACAATAAATCGCGATTAATTGTATCCAAAATAAAAGTTTTTGTTTACATGATATATGTGTGTGTGCTGTGTATATTTATTATGTATACTGTATATAAATACAAACACATGCATGTATATATTTAAAGTCCCCCTTTAGTGGAAATCAAGTTTTTATGTTGTTTATTTGTCTGTGTGGTGGTTTTAATATGCTTTTAGACAAACCATTTGACAATCCTTTTGTAGTTTCCAAATGGCACGCCCAGAAATGCGGTTTGAAACAGCCCTCGGTTTGCTGCGTCACAAACCAGTAACCAATCACGTAAAGGGATCGATTCCTATCGCTAGCATGCAAAATATACCAATATCCGCACAAAATCAAAACTAAATTAGAGCAAAAAAACCATGAAGCCATGGTTTAATGTGAATTTAGAACTGCTAACTTGAATAATAACCCGTGGCAACAGTGTAAAAGTAGCCCGCAGTCAGACACACCTCTCCTTCATTGGTGTCACTTCACTCGCGTATGCTCACGGGCGCGAATTAAGAATCACAAACGGCTGTATTCGAGTCTTCAAGGCATTTTAGGACACAACATTGTCAAGTAAGTAACTTTAACGAGTGTTACAGTATTCACTGTAGTTGTCTGCTAGTATAAACATAGTTTCATCAGTCATTATCCGTGTATGACATTGTTTTGTGTTTACTACAGTTCAGTGGATCAGGAGGCGCTGGCTGGTGTGACTGAGTGGAGGCAGGGCTAATTTGCATATTCATAGATCAGCGTATAGTAAATGAGGCAAGGGTGTAGTTATATTCAAGCCATTTTAAGGCATGAGAAAATTATTTTCACAAGAAAAAACATTTAAATATGTCATTTTGTTGATCAAATATAAGTTTTGAGGGATACAATATTTGACTACAGGGGGACTTTAAGAAAACATTTATGTTTATACTGTATATTAAATATATTTATATATAATATAATATATAAGAATATAAATATATAAACATGTAAATATTTTCAAAATATATACTGTATGTGTGCGTGTGTGTTTATATATACATAATAAATACACCCAGCACACATACATATATTATGTAAACAAAAACTTTTATTTTGGATGCGATTAATCGCTTGACAGCACTATATATACATTTACAGTGGTGGCCAAAATTGCAAGAACACCTGACAGATCTGAACATATTGACCTTTTATTTGCCTCCAGAACATGATTTCATTTCATAATGTGCATGAAATATGCAGATGGTTGCTCTGAGTACAACAAATATCAGATGAAGTGAGTCGTACTGCTTTTTTATCCACTTTTAATTGTAATATTTGGTATGTCCACCGTTTTCAGCAATTACAGCAGCACATCTCTCTGGCGTCAATATGTTTCCTGAGAACCTCAACACTAATGTTATCCCATGCCTTCTGCAACTCAAGCCAAAGGCTTTCCTTTGAATGTACAATAGATCTGTCCAGTTTATTTTCCAACTCGCCCTAAGTTTGCTCGATGGGGTTGAGGTCCGGACTTTGAGGGGGCCAGTCCATCATTTTCAATGTTCCAGCAGATTCCTTCCGTCGCAGGTAGTTCTGGCAATAGTTCGTTTTATGGGTATATATTTGCTTAGTGTTTTATGTGGAAGCCCATTTCTGTTGCATAAGGAAAAAAATCTTGAAAATGAAAATAAATCATGCTTTGGTGAAGTCATATTTATGACTATTCCTTTGTGGTGAAAATGAGCTTCCATAACTTTAGTACTTTTATATTTCTATACCTAAATTGATTTGTGGTTTAAAACAACTTTAGACATTTAATTAGTAGTATTTTTTGTTAAAAATAAATAATTATATTTTGTGAGAAAATTTGCACGTAAACACACATCAACTCAACATACCAATCCAGATATCAGCACAGGTGGAGACCACCGCAAACAGGACTCCATGACTGGACACTTCACACCAACACCATATGCAGGTCAACCAGTATTGACAGCTTGGTTGAGTGCTCATAACCCCACAATGCTCTGGCACACGTCCCTGGGAATACTGCACTCAGATATACTGTGGCGCCACTATGTCTAAGAATTACACACTTCGGCACTCTCTCCTTCTAAACTTGGCAATGACGGCCAATGACTACATCCTTTGGACTGTATACAAATGCATTATGCAGTCTTTTCATTAGGTTGTACCTTATATTGTGTTACATTATAAGATTGATTCACAGACATACACAAAGCCAAACAGAAACTCCCTCTGCAGTGTAGCATTCTGAGTCCACTTCAACCCATATACTAAGATAAACAAAACCACATTTTAATTAGTAATTCACTAAATTGTCATGGCAGACACCTAAATCCTCTATCATTTTATAAATAATACTGTTTTTGGAATCCACAGAACGGAGGTTTTATTTTTGTATTTATATTTTATTTTTAGGTATACGAATGTACTTGTTTAGACTTCAAATATGCGGTTTGTTAATAAAGATAACGTCTATTTTAAAATTTGCTTCTGTGTTTTCGGAGACATGAGCTCCAGGGCATCAGCGCTGTTCAGTGTTCATAAACCCGCCGAGAGTGCCTTACCTAGGCCGTATCTTCTGCAATTTTCCACTGGCTCTGATGTTTCTATGGTGTCTAAGCATGAGATATAATTTGTTTGGGTAAATCTCGGGGGTAGTCTTTGGTCTCATTAATTTATTATTTGTTCCAGAGCAAATAGTTTTGGCTGAGGGCATAATCTCATCACGTTATATTTTGTGTAACTTCACTGCTGTATATCAGAGTGCTGCCTTTGTACTGAATTGCCTAGCAACTGTTGTTGTTGTTGTTGTTTATTAAATATTATTATTCAATAAATAATACCTTATATAAATAATAGTAGTATTTAATAATAGTGTTTAGTATTGGGAAATGGTGCGTGTTCGTGATGGTGATTTTATTTACATTGTTCCACCATTAGATGGCGACAAGAGTGACTGTTTTTTTATGAGTGAGTCAGCACTAGAGACTTTTATATTGAAAGAGACTGAAACACTGTTCTAAACAAGGAAGTTATTTTTAGTTTTAACAGCCAAAATGTTGATCTAATGTTTTATTGTGAATATGAGATTAAGCTGAAGAATGAATGCTGTATCAGATGCAGGTAGTACTTGTTTGCACAAGGTTTTTAAAGACACTCCGTTGTAGTTTCTTTTACACACTCTTGCCATCGAACTGTTGTATAAATGCAATATCACACTCGCAGCCATGCTATATGGCTTAATATCGGCATACTGTTATTACCTACAGCAGAATCACAGCCGTACCGGTGTACAGTCATATCGCACTGCTACTTGTGTGATATTGCTCATATGAACTTGGCTCTATGCATCGGCTGTTGATTGGATGGAGGCACATCTGAATGTAAGCTTGCAGTCAATTGTAGGAAACATGCAGGGTTTAAGTGAATAACTGTTTGAAAAAAGTCTGACAAACGTCACCAGAGAGAAATCTTACATTTCACATAAAGATATTCTTGAGTGAACTGTTCATAATAAGATCCATAACAAGTATAAAACAACAAGACAGGGTGGATTTTACCTCCATGCTGACTTGAAAAAAGACTGATTGATTTCGACAATCGACAATCAAGTCTAAGGGTTTCATTTATAGACTAGGTTCAGGATTCAACTTTAATTTCCATGTAGACCTCTACTCATATACAGCCTGATACAGTTCTCATTTAAAGGTTCACAACACCTGCTGTGTCACCTGTAATCAATATGAATAAGACGTCTGTTGTTACCCTGGTTACCCTCAGCGGTGTGTTCCCCTGCTCCTCATACATAAATAATGACTCTGATCGAGAATTCTCCATGTGCGAGTGTGTGCGCGAGGTGCTATCAAGATAAAAGCACATTCAAAATGTCGACACCTGCCCTGCGATGAATCACAGGAAAAGGATATTAAAGCTAATTTGGCTTTTCTGAATGATAAGAAGGTAAAGCACAGAGATCTATTAGGGCTTTCTATATCCCTCCACGTGAGTGTTACATAAAGCTGTTCGCTCTCTTCAGAACAAGGTGAGAACTGTTTTGCACCATCCTACTTCCTCTGTTAAGGAGCCAGGCTCCTCAGGGACCCCTCCACACACACTTACTGAGATGTCACCTCAACTGACAATAATTCATTAATCAGGCTATGCAAATGTCACAGCCCAGTCATGACTGTGACTCTCAACTCATCTATCCATATCCATAAATAATAAACAGCCTATATTTGCTTTAATGTTTTTTTTTCCACAATTGTTGTTCCCAAGAACAAATATTAGCATCAGTTGTTTTTGCACCTTGGGCTAATGAAGCTCCCACTTCCCCAGAGAGTATGAAGAACAACACCTGCGGATGACAGGAATATAGTATACAGTCTCTGTCATTCCACACTCAACCTTTAAAATACATTTGTATAATAAAATAGCTCAAATTTAAATCCAAAACATTTATTTATTTTTTCCTTTTTATTCGAAACATTCCCAAACGCATTAAATATATCATGAAATACAGTATCTTGATTCTCACCTTTATAGATTATGTTGATCTGTGGGCGATGGTCAAAGTATCCTAAATAATGTAATCTATTAATCTGCATAAAAACCTGTCTGCTTACTTAATTAAACGATATGGGTGTAATGCCATAACATATTTTTAAATACGACTGACTTTATATTTAATGTGAATTTAACATTGAAAGTTAATGTGAATTAAAACATTGCAAGCAATTAGGCTACTAATCATAACACTTCATTGTACAGAAAGAGAGCAATGAACACTGACAGTCTAGTTCAAGCACTCTCAAAAACTCCCATTAAAATCACTGAAGCTGTTTACACTATTAAATTAATATCTTACAGATTTGTACACACATTTGCACATTTGAACTGTTGTTTCTGGTGAGGGAATTCGCCAGAAAGAGGTATTCAGTCAGCGAGCGAGTGAAGAAAACACCGGTATTTTAGCTATGACTCATCTGAACGTCTCTGATTGGTCATTGCATTCATATAAGCTCAACAGCATCGTGTGTGATTGGTTATAATGCAGCGCTGTACAAACACGTCTGTCTCTGGCTCAGCACCAGCCAGCGAATGCAGATTTGAATTTAGAAGCTGATGATAGGACACACTGAACGATCTAATCACGACGGTGTGATTGTATTAAATATAGAAAATATGAATCGCCTATTTTTTTGTCTTTTGGAATATGCAATCAAAATCCACTTAGCTCAAAAATCCGAGGGGGCACGTGCCCTCTCACTTTGACTGGGCATGACGCCTCTGATTATAATAACAATAATAAATGCAATAACAATATAAAATCATTATATTTACTAATATAGTAAATCAGAAATCATTTTAATATGCTGATTTGATGCTCATTAATTATCCATTATCACTGGTACTCTATTAATAATGGTTCTTATTGGGGACAGTTATGGCCTAATGGTTAGAGAGTCTGACTCGTAATCCAAAGGTTGCGAGTTCAAGTCTCAGGTCTGGCAGGGATTGTAGGTGGGGGGAGTGAATGTCCAGCGCTCTCTCCACCCTCAATACCACGACTGAGGTGAGACCCCTGAGCACTGGACCCCCAACTGCTCCCCAGGCACCACAGCACCATGTGTGTGTGTGTTTGTTTGTTCACTAATCAATCAGCGCTTAGTGTGTGTGTGTGCACACTTGGATGGGTTAAATGCAGAGCACAAATTCCAAGTATGGGTCACCATAATTGGCCACACGTAACATCCTTTCCTATCCTTTCCTTTTTATTAATGTTGAAAACTATTTTAAAACAATTTTCTGCTTAAAACATTACATTTTTCATTATTCTTTGATCAGCTGAAAGATCAATGAACAACGTTTATTGGAAATATGAATATTTTGTAACATTATAAATTACTTTACTGTCACGTTTGATCAATTTACTGCATCCTTACATCTTTTAAATGTTTTCTTATGTCTTACTGATAATAAACTTTTGAATGACAGTGTACAAAAAAAAGTCTGAAATGAACAAAATATTAAGCAGCACAACTGTTTTCAACATTAAACATAATAAATGTTTCTTTAGCACATAAATTAGCCCATTAGAATGATTTCTGAAGAATTACGTGACTAAAGACTGGAGTAATAGCTGCTGAAAATTCAGCTTTGCCATCATAGGAATAAATTACAACATTTTAAAATATATTAAAATACAAAAGTTATTTTAAACTGTAATAACATTTCACAATATTACAGTTTGTACTGTATTTGTGATCAAATAAATGCAGCCTTGGAAATTGTACAAGATTTTGAAACCGGTACACATAACATATGTATGTATATAGGCTACATGTTAGGGTGTAACGGTAAACTTATTCACATAGAACAGTTTCAGTATAAGTCTTTTAGTTTGGTACACAGGTGAATCGAACAAATCATTCATTTTTTAGGAAATTCAGACAATAAATGCCGTTTTGACGCTCTTTGATGTGGCATAACAGATCGCCATATACTAACACCTCAGAACTAACAGCAGGGCATAGAGCAAGTGAGCATGATCACCCCTTCTTCTTTATTACTAGGTATTTTTTAAGCAAAATATACATGAAGGAACATCTCACCCCTCACTTAATTGCACAATTAGTGTTTCAACCATGGAAAAATGTGATTAAACAGCTTGTAAACAAAATGCCACATAGCATTTAATTTACCTCAGACAAGTCATCAGTCTCCACAGCTTGTAATTTGCTAGAGAAATGAAGTCTAGTGCAGAGCATTTTGAGAAATATTAGAATATTGCAGAGTGTGTGCGTGTTTCTGGGATCTGCCTCGCATTCTCCCGCTCTGCGGAAGTGGCACTTCACAGGCTCCACAGGTGAGCAGCTCATATACATGCCCTGAGCACTAAGTTCCCAGGTGCCATCTGTGGCCATAGCTGCCCTGGCATGAGTCACATGCCACAGCCCCTCCCTGCCAGTCCCACAGAGACACAAGCACAGCCACACAAACACACTGCCATTCTGTAGCAATGGGCTTGAACTTACACCCACTGCGCTAATAGCTCCTCATTCCAAAGTCCTGAAGACTTCAAAGAACAGTATAGCAGTGGACTCCATGTTAGAGTCCGCATATGTGCATGTAGAATAAACTGGCAGGTTCCCAAGTGTGGCATGTGGAAATGCCTACGTAGCCCAGTCCCTCCACAGCATAATGGTCCTATGCCAGTCCACATATAGACACACAATTTGCTTCCTGTACGAACATATTTTTTTGTAGCCATGTTGCTTTAACTGTGAAGATAGAGAGCCCTGAGTTTGTAACAGGGCGGGCTGCAATGTGCCAGTGGTGATAAATGCACATTATGACTGGAGGCTCGTCTTCTCTTATCTGAAGAGTGATTCCGCTCCCGCTCATTTCTGGCACAGATGAATGAAGGCAAGCATAGAGGCAGGCAGTGATGGAGAGCTCCGTTCAGCTTCAGTGATTTAGCAGCTGTAACACCTCCTCCCTCAAAACTCTCCGAATTCACAGATAGCATACAAAACACTATAGAACATAGAACACTGGAATTGAAATTTTACAATGAAAGAAGCCCCCTCTATAAAAGTAGCAAAATCATATTTTTAAGCAAAGCCTTATCACACAAGCAAGGGTGCTGTTGTTCCAAAAATCAGCATGGCTGTAATTCAGCCACAGGTAATCACATCAATGCTGATGTGTGATAAATTATATAGCAGCTCAATAAACAAGTTCAATAAACCCTCATGCCATTTCACATGTATAAGATTTTCTTGTTCAGTTGAAGACAAACAAAGATTAAAAAAAGTTAAAGATGGTGCCACACACGGCAGCCAAGGTGCTTCGCTATCCAGTTGTTTTAGTGTTTTTGTTAGTTTTTCCTATTTTTTTTTTTTCAAACACGATCAGTTTCACCAGGGATGAACTGTTGAACATTCGTCAGAACACACCACAAAATTGCCTACCGGTTTTTGATTATTCGGACATTTTGCTGAACACAGTAGTCGGGGGGAGCAGCAGCGCTGTTATGATGCTTCAGTATGCGCAGACGGGGGAAGCGAGCCGGCGCGCTCTTGAAGCTCAGACAGCACGAATATCGAATGCCGTTGCCTAGCATCCATCTGGCGAATCTCTGCTCTATTCCCAACAAAACTGACAAACTCCTTCTGTTCTCCCAGACAAATAAGGATTTTTCAAACTCTGCTGCTCTGTGTTTCACAGAAACCTGGCTGAATGATGCCATTCCGGATCTTCATCTGCCGAGCTTTCAGCTGTTCAGAGCGGATCGTGACGCAGAATCAATGGGGAAATCATTTGGCAGCGGGACATGCATTTACATTAATGAGAGGTGGTGTACAGATGTAACAGTGTTAAAGAAGATGTGCTGTTCAGATCTAGAAGCGTTCTTCATTAACTTTAAGCCTTTCTACTCGCCGCAGGGGTTTTGCTTGTTCAATTCTCGTTCATAATGCATACAACTCTGTTCCACTGACAGCTTTGGGGCTCTCTGATCACTGCCTGGTTCATCTTATACCAACCTACAGGCAAAAACTTAAATCTGCTAAACCGGTAGTAAAGACTATAAAGAGATGGACCTACGAGACAGAGTGGGTTTTACAAGACTGTCTCAACCTTACTGATTGGAGTGTTTTTGAAGCTGCTGCCACCAATCTGGATGAACTGACAGAGACTGTAACTTCATATATCAGTTATTGTGAGGATATATGCATTCCCACCAGGACGTATGTAACAACCTGTTTGAGATTAGAGTGGCAAAAAGGACCTACGCTAAAAAGCTGGACGATCAGTTCACTTCCAATGACTCCGCTTCAGTGTGGAAAGGCCTGAAAGCCATCACCAAGTACAGGACACCATCCGCCAGCACTGAGGTGAATCAACAACTTGCTGAAGACCTGAATGAGTTTTATTGTACATTTGAAACCCCCACACCCATCCTGACCATCTCTCTACACATCCGTTAACACCTCCAGCAACCCCCCTCTCCACCACTCCTGTACTTCAGATCAGTGAAGAAGATGTGCGCCAGGTCTTCAGGAAGAACAAGAGAAGGGAAGCACCAGGCCCAGACGGTGTGACACCAGCCTGTCTGAAAACCCGTGCTGACCAGCTGACCCCCATCTTAATGACTACAGACCTATAGCTCTAACGTCATGAAGTCATTTGAAAAACTGGTTCTGGCTTCTCTGAAGGACATCACTGGACCCTTACTGGACTCTCTGCAGTTTGCTTACCGAGCAAACAGGTCCGTGGATGATGCAGTCAACATGGGACTACATTACATCCTGCAACACCTGGACAAATCAAGTACTTATGTGTGGATCCTGTTTGTGGACTTTAGTTCGACCTTCAACACCATCATCCCTACACTCATCCAGACCAAACTAACCCAGCTCTCGGTCCATAGATCTATCTGTCAGTGGATCACCAGCTTTCTGACAGATAGGCAGCAACTAGTGAGACTGGGGAAATTCATGTCAAACAGCTGCTTCACCAACACTGGTGCCCCTCAGGTCTGTGTTCTCTTTCCACTGCTCTTCTCCCTGTACACCAACGACTGCACCTCTAAAGACCCCTCTGTCAAGCTCCTGCAGTTTGCAGACGACACCACGCTGATCTGCCTCATCCAGGACGGTGACGAGTCTGCCTACAGACAGGAGGTTAAGGAGCTGGCTGTCTGGTGTAGTCTTAACAACCCGGAGCTCAACACGCTCAAAACAGTGGAGATGATCGTGGACTTCAGGAGAAACCCCCCTGCACTCTCCCCACTAACCAACATGAACAGCACTGTGACTGTGGTGGAGACATTCAAGTTTCTGGGATCCATCATCTCTCAAAACCTGAATTGGGACACTCACATCAACACATTGCAAAAAAAGCCCAACAAAGGTTGTACTTCCTTCGCCAGCTGAGGAAGTTTAACCTACCACAGCAGCTGTTGAAACAGTTCTACTCAGCCGTTATTGAGTCTGTCCTGTGCACTTCAATAACTGTCTGGTTTGGCTCATCTACAAAATCAGGGATCAGAAGACTACAGAGAACGGTTCGGAATGCTGAACGGATTATCAGTGCCCCCCTGCCCAACCTTAAAGAACTGTACACATCCAGAGTGAGCAAATGGGCTCAGAAAATCACTCTGGATCCCTCACATCCAAGTCATCCCTTTTTTGAACAATTGCCATCTGGCCGGCGCTATAGAACCCCAATTACCAGGACAGCCAGGCACAAGAACAGTTTCTTCCCCCCGGCAATCCGCCTTATGAACAGTTAAATGACCCCCCCCCCCATATGCAATAACAATGTGCAATAACCTTATATTTATTTGCTACCACCTCCATCCTAGTACATCCCTGCATCTCCTTTTATTCTATTCCATTCTATCATCTATAGCACAACTGTACATACAATCATTTATGTTTCAAATTATTACAATTTTTTTTTTTTTTTATTTATATGTACATATGCATATTTTTATTCTCATCTTATTTTTATTGTCTGTGTGTCATTGTTGTCTCTGTGAACTGGAAGCTTACGACACTAAACAAATTCCTTGTATGCGCAAGCATACTTGGCAATAAAAGCTCTTTCTGATTCTGATTCTGATTTTTTGAAAATTAACCAATTTATGTGATTCCATATAATGCAAGTGGATGGACCCCTCAAAGTTGACACTTCAAAAACCACATGAAGCAAACAACAGTAATCTATACAAACCCAGTTGATGAATTAGTGTCTTCTGAAGTGAATGGCAGGTGTAAAAAATGAGTACTGTCAAAATTAGCGCGTTAATGTGTGCGATTAATTTTTTCAGTTTACCGCATTAAAAATATTTAACGTAGTTAACGCAGGGGCAGAGCTAGGGTTGGCCACCCCACTTACAACTGCTACTTCTGTCTATTTTCTCTAGATAAGAATTACGTTTATTTAAATGCAGAACATCTTTACGAGCCCATCAAAATGGGAGACTTTTTAAATGCGCAACTGCACTTCGCCTCAGCTCAAGGCACTAGTCAAACGAATCTGTACAGGTAAGGAGAGAGCTTTGGTCGAACAACAGTGAACTGCGATCAGATGAGATGCTGTCAGGCTATATGTCAGTAAAAACCCATTTTCCTCTCAGCCGTTATACTGTGCTCGTAAGCATGTGTTCTTTAATTGCACGCGCAAATGTGGCGGCGCACACTGTATTATATTAAAGTGCTTGCTACGAGTATGCAGTGTCATATTTATGTAATCAGGTATGTCATGAAGTTACCATAAAGGCAATTTATGTTGCATTAAAATTGTGCATATACGTATTTGCAGTGTTGGGAAGGTTACTTTGGAAATGTAATAGGTTACAGATTACAAGTTACCCTACTTAAAATGTAATAAGTAGTGTAACTTTTCAATTACTTTATAAAAGTAAAGTAACTGATTACATTTGATTACTTTTTGATTACTTTTCTAAATTTCTAATGTTTTCAGCTGTCAATCATTTTTAAACATGTAAACCATGCAGGCAGGGTTAACCTTACAGTAGTGCTCAACACTGACTACTGTCAGACTTTCCAAATCCTTCATCACTTGAATTAAGATGATAATATTATAATTTTAAAGGAGACAGTGGATGCAAAATATCTTCATTTGCATATAAATATGTCTTTGCAGTGTGGACACAATCACCCTACAATGGTAAAAATGAACTCCTTTTTCAATCCCCCCAAAAGCCTAAACAGTCTCAATTATCAAGCCATTTTGATTTTGTAGTGAATAACCAGCACTCTCTCCGTCCTCAATACCACGACTTAAGTGAGACCCTTGTGCAAGGCACCGAATCCCCAACTGCTCCCCGGGGGCCTCAGCATAAAAGGCTGCCCACTGCTCCGGGTGTGTGTGTGTGTGTGTGTTCACTGCTGTGTTTGTGCACTTGGATGGGTTAAATGCAGAGCACAAATTCTGAGTATGGGTCACCATACTTGGCCACACATCACTTCACTTTCACTAAATTAGTTTATTTCTGGCTGCGTAAATCATTGTACTCCAGACTGCTTTCTGAATGAGGGCCAATTCAAGGCAAGTTTTGTTAAAAAGTTCAAACTAAAGGATGGATCAGCAACCATTGTTCGTGATCCAGCTACACCTCCAGAAGAAGTAAGTTTGACACTTTATATTTTTTTATGATTATCTGCAAATCGCCTTTGCTCTTCCACAGAAGAAAGGTGCGGATGAGCAGAGCTCATTAACATGTAAAGAGATATGCACCGAAACGAGTCGCTGTGTTCTTTTACACACCCACCGAGACCATTTCAAGATTACCCTAAAGAATCATACCCACTTGTGGAAAATGGGCATCTGATGTCCTCTTTGAAGCACAGCCACCTCAAAATCAGACTTACTTCAAAATCATTATGAGGTTAAATACAGATTTAAAATCATAACAAGAAATATTTTAATAGCTATGATACTGATTTTGAAATCAAATCTTTGCATAGCTATGACAGGAAACACTGAATCTAATTATGCCTTAGAAAAAAAACTGTTTATCTTAAAAAAAAACATACATAAACCCATATAGGAAATATAAGACTTATTGGATAAGCATGTTATAAACTTCTGAAACATTGGTGTTTCATATTTTAGAGCAGTCACTGCAATTTATGTTAAATCTGTATGTGGGAGTGTGTGTGAAAAAATCAGATGTAACCCTCTTTGTAATCCTTAACATTTTCATAAGTAACTGTAATTTAATTACACATCTTTTCTTAGTAACTGTAACTAATTACAATTACTTTAATTTTGTAATTAAATTACGTAATTCCGTTACATGTAACTAGTTACTCCCCAACACTGCGTATTTGCTATATATGAGTCACTTAAGAGCAAATGCAGTGGTTTTCCAAACTGTCCTGGAGCAGCCCAGCACTGTCTTCCTTATCTAACACATCCGATTCAACTCATGCTCATTAGTAGAGACTTTAAGACCTGTAGTGGGTTAGAAAAGGTATTATAATAATAAAGTACGAGAAAATATGATGTGTGTCAGATCCACATTACGTTCAGCAGCGGCAGCTCTTAAAGCAGCCAAAATAACCTATAATAACCAGCTGCTGTGATATCTGTTAATCAAAGAATAAAAAAGAGCAAATCAATAAAATTTGTAGCTTCATCTATATTTAATTTAGAATTTAGTGTTTGATAGCTTTATTTAATTTTTGTATATATCATACTTGCTGAAAGGCACATGTAGCTAAATATGACATTCAATATAATGGGTTTATGTAGTGATTGTTTTAAGTTCATTTAAATTAGAAGTTGTTATTTTTTAAAGTCTAATAAATGTTAAAATGGCTATAGTCAATGGTTAAATATAACGAAAAAGTAAACTTCCTAGAGACATCAGTAGCGTTGGAATCAGTGATACTCACCTTCAGTCATAAAAAATGCCATTAAACAAATATAAAAATATGCTGTATTTGTGTTGCTTCTACATTCATCTAAAGATTGAATGTGAAATTATTGCAATATAAATGTATATTTACATGTAGGGATTAATTACACTTAATTTCATAAAGAAAATTGCCTTTTTTTAATCGATTAACAGCAGTAGTAAAAATACTAATATTTTAAACTTTTAACTACAAACTATCGGCCAGAAGCAAAGTTTTTAAGAATCCTTGTGTTGAGCCAAGTAAAGGTTAGTCCGATATATCTGGGACGGCATGAGGGTGAGTAAATGATGAGAGAATTTACTTTTTTTTCAAGTGGAGAATCCCTTTAACCACTACATGCCTGTGAGCAACTTAGAGTAGCTGTGTACCTGAATAAATGAGTGTTGTTGAACTAATGAGTTGAACCGTTGATTCAATGACTCATTCGTTAAGGGTCACTTGTTTCAATCATGAATGAATCAGCATTGATTAACTAATCAGTTGGATGATTGATTCAATGACTGGCTCAACAAATTAGCCAATCAATGATTTAATGGCTTTATCATGTGAGAGCTAGTGACAAATCCCTAACGCTAACACATAAACTGACAGTGCATCTGGAATGTACAGACAAACAAACAATATATACGCTTGAAACTCTGCACGGCCAATCAGATTGGAGGACTGGAACTAATTGCATAACAGGGTCACAGGAAGATGTTTTGGGTCGGGGGTACTGAAGTGGCTTACATTCAACATTACGTACAATGTCAAAAGTGTACGGAATAGTGATAAGTCTGATATCGTACTTTCTAATTTACATTGTCTATCAATAAATAAGTGAGGGGATAAACAATAATGAACAATTAAAAAATATTAGTTTTTGACTTATTTTAAATGTACCCTAATGATTTCTTCATGTAAATGTGTTTACAATCCTGTAAAAACGGGGTGCTGCAACACCCCTACTTCCCGTGCCTCTGCTGTATTATAATAAAATAGTTTGTTTCCATAAACATTGTTTCATTGGATGAAGACTTTTCAATGCAGAACAAAATATGTTCAAGAGTGGTAATCTTCCATCATATTACCACATCCTCTCACAGAGGTGTGCGGGTATGAACTGCTGGTCTCTAATTAAATTGAGTATCTGGACTGAGGGTCGGATATCTCTCCCAAACAGAATTACACACTATTCAGTCATTCTTAATAGGCCTCCAGACCAGCAATAATATTCTATATCAGTCATAATTTGCTTTTTAATAGGAGGCCCAGCTTTTTCAGGTAGCTCTTGCTCCTGGGGAGAGGTAATTTCACCCTGTTCAAAAGCCCCTTCACAGAGCTTCACCAGAGGGCTCTGCCAGCCTAATGGAACTGTCATAGAGATGTAAATAAGATTGGCACTCAGTGAAACAAGCCATGAAGGGCAGGCAAGTTGAGCAAAAGCATGACCCTAACTAAACCTTTCCTCTCTGCTATTTAACACACGCAAGCGCACACACACACACACACACACACACACACACACACACACACACACACACACACACACACACACACACACACACACACACACACACACACACACACACACACACACACACACACACACACACACACACACACACACACACACACACACACACACACACACACACACACACTTAACAATTTAGATATTTGTTATGCAACTGAGGAAGCACTTCAGTTTTGAGAAAGTGATAAATAACTTAACTAGACAGAGTTACTTTGAAAGCAGATTAACTGACTCAACAGTCGGGTCAATCAGAAGTGGTTGTTCTGCATGAAGTCACAAGTCAACCTTGACTTTAATCAAGGTTCGAGTCAACATCTTTGACAGCAGAACGCAACAGTTTTTATTTAGAGCAGGGACACATTTAAATGCAATCCATTCAATAACATTTAAAGTATATATCCGGGAAGTGTTTTAAATTTAAAGGGAGATAAGAGGGCAAGATCTGCGGGTTGTGAATATTAATTAGCTAATGCTTAAATCACAAGGTCATTTTCCTAGACTGTTTGTTCAGTCATGTAAGCCAGTATTCATGAGCTTAGCTTTCACCTTGGTTCCATTCAGAAAAATTTGGTTCATATATGCTTGAATTGTACAACCTCATCCCACGCTGTCAAGTTATGAGTAGCTTCAGATCACCTTTACATTTGCTCAGATATTTCACAAAATTAACTGATTTTGATAAATAATCAAAACGATGGGCTAATCTGGTCTGTAGCTCATATTTGAAACCTACAGTATAAAAACTGAAATGTAGAATTTAAATCTAGTCGTCTTACAATACATCGTTTCACTTGCATATTGCACTTTTCAGAAAACCTGAAGTCAAATTAAAGGTTTCTTTGGCATATTAAATGAATGTGGGTGTAGCAGTGCACATTTGTAAAACTTCCCATCTACTAAAAACACTGCCAGTGTGCAGTGTGCTGTCATGTGCACACACTTTCATTCATATCTTGGAGTCTCTTGGTCCAAGTGTTTCGTAGGTCAGTGGATACATGCATGGATCAGACACCAGCATTTATTCTTTCCTAATGTGGCATAAAAATAGAGTTGTCTTTTTGCCCCCAGAAAGAACAAATATAACTGAAATACCAGCAAACTGTAGTCTATACTAGGAATGTACTTTTAATGCAAGCCAACAGAGTATTGTAAGTTACAACTCTACTACAGTGGTGGCCAGGGCCAGCGCTAGCTATAGGCAGAGCAGGCGATTGCCTAGGACCTCGGGCTTTGAGGAGGGGCCTCCATAACCGTAACATCCCCTATACGCCAGTCCACCAGTCAAGACGGGCAGAAATATAGAAATATGGATATAGTTGAATTGTCACTAATCTGCAATTAAACCAATTAATGTTGCAGTTTCAAAGCGGGTCCCGCCTTCTGAATGTTTGCGTAACGAACACATCTTTCAGGTGCAAAGAAGTATAGCTCCTAATGCAGGTGTGTGAGTTGTTGTCATATATTTTGGAGTGATTGTAAATGTATTCTAAATATAAACTTGTTCTGCCGATCAGCGTAATATCTGGAAAGATCATTCACTGCTTTAGTACGAGTTTAAAAGAGCGCGAGCACCGTTGACGCACCCAGAGGCGACGCTTTGAATTTGCGAATACAATGAATGACATCGCGTCGGGAGCTGACCAGCAAAATAGTTACAAAAAGTAAAAGCAGAGAAGTTTGTATTCAAAGTTAAAAAGCAAACACACTAAAACTTTTTTAATGGTTCAAATAAAGGATCTCAGGTTTATCTTCTAAATTCGGCTGATGATTAGGATTACTGCTCTAACATAACACTTATAATTTCAGTTTCAACTAACTACATTTTTCTGCTTAGTAGCAATCGTGTACTATTCAAAAATAGAAAACCATTATTTTAAATTGTAATAATATTTCAAAATATTATATTTTTTTCTATATTTTGATCAAACAGGCTGAATCCAGGATTGATGACCATAAGAGACATTAAAATAGTAATGTTTCAAAATTGTTGTACTCTATAAGTAAAAATATACAACATTTTATATTAAATGTTGTATAAATAAAAAGGTTAGGAATCATATTTGTTTGAAGTGCTTTTTACTGGGGTTGGGGTTCTCCAACATGAATTTTGCCTAGGGCCTCCTAATGTCTAGAACCGGACCTGGTGATGGCCAAAATTATTAGAACACTTGTATTTTCACTAGCTAAAAAATGGTTTTAAAGTCAGTTATTTCTATCTTTTGCTGTAGTGTGTCTGTAGGAAATATCAGTTTACATTTCCAAACATTCATTTTGCCATTAATTGTAATAATCCAGTGAGATTTTTGTCTGAAAACAGCCAGTGCTCCACACAGAGATCTTATATGATCACCATCCAGTCAGTGGCGGAGCCAGGGGGTGGCCAGGGGTGGCCGTGGCCACCACTGATCTAAGCTTGGCCACCCCTTTGGCCACCCTGCTCAAAATTGCAGTTTTTGTCCCCTTTTTCTTGACAAGAAATGCCTTTATTAAGACGTGGAACCGGTGTATTTTTTTGCATCCAAATCAAACGGGAGACTTTCAGACGCGTGCTTCAGCTTTGCCTCAGCGCCAGGCGCGAGTCAAATGAGCATGGAAAAGGTACACCAGCCAAATGTGCTTCGGAAGAACAATGAGATGCTGTTAGCTATATGATAAAGCAGAAATACAAGCTTTGCAGGTAAATAACTTCAATTAAGTCTGCATTATCACGTGCACATGTCATTCAGACAGACTATGATGATCTGATCAGATCTCTGTGTGGAGCACTGGCTGTTTTCAGACTCCTTGTACAAACAAAAATCTCTGGTGAAAAGCTGGTGAAAATACTAGTGTTATAATCATTTTGGCTACCACTGTATCATTGGTTGAGTAGGCTAAAGGTGAGAGTTCATGCAATACATTCCACAATCACAATGACCGAATAAGGGGTATTTGAGTTCTAATAGTTTTAATTGGAGTTATTTTAGTAACGTTACTTCAACATACTACATGGAAATGAAATAACATATATATATATATATATATGGGATTTGGCTTAGTGTCATGTTAGAATAATTTTTATACTCATACTTTTGTTGTTTTAATATTTTGAATTGTTTTTAGCTTTATTTTGTTTTCATTTAAATGTGAACTGTTGTTGTATGATTTGTCATTTTATTTAATTTCTCCGTTTTCTTAAATGTGTATATATAGTATTTATAGAGTTTTAACTTTTTCTTATTTGTAAGTCACTTTGGATAAAAGCGTCTGCAAAATGACTAAAAAGTAAAAAGTAAAGTAATATCATTGACTTTTTTAAGGCATTCATTACTTCTCCATCAGAAGCTATATATTCCAAAATCACTATGACCTCATAATTTTAGAATGTTCCTAATATGGTCATAATAACTCTGGGTTATACACTTCTATTATGAAGTCATAAAAATATCAGTATATAAAGCCTATCCTCAAGGAGGTTATAATGGTTTTGGAGTTTGCTTAAAATAAAATAATATAATTTATATCCCAAATGGATAGATTATAGTTATTTGATACAGAGTATAGTTATAATGACTCCAGGATGTACAGATATCCCTGAGGTCATAATCGTTTTTAAATGTATCACCTCAGTTAATGATTTGGTATTGATTTTGTAATGCATTACACGTTTATGAAGTTCCTTAGTTCACGCAAACAAAAATTGCTTTTGCAGTGCTCTTATGAGTAATACATGCTAAAAACAGCAATAGCCATTTGAGCTGCTTCCAAAATGTTAGGATCTGGTTTTGACATCCACCCTAAAACCATAGTTTTGCAATGAGATCTTATAAACAATAAACCTTTCTCGCTCTGAGACATCCCTCTGTGACGGGCTCCCCTACCTGAGGAGTATTTTATGGGTCGCTGTGGGAAGGCAGGCAGGCTAAATGGCAAGGAAGGGAACTGACAGATTCTTTGAAGATGCCAATTAGACAAGCTGCCATTTAGATCAAACACACCAAGCCTTCTTCAGTGCAAAGCCATGGCATTTATCAGCAATCTCTGCTTGTTAGGAGAACTGAAAAGTTGAAGGTGTCCAACCTTCCTAACAGGATGAGAAAGGACTGCGAAAGGTGAAACCTTCTGAACAGAGAAAGAAGAAAAGGACTGGGAGCTGAAAAGAGTGAATACAACTGGTCCATCTGGTTTTCTGCAAACTCTTTCTATTTGTGACAATTTTTTTCTCTTATTCATATTTTTTTCATGCAATACACAAAATTAACACAGAGTCCAACTCTGGTTTTAGCTAACAAATATACATAAAGTTTGTGTCAACACAGAGTAATTCTGCTTTTCTCAGATACCAAGGGCATCATTTATAAAATGTTGTGCAGAAACCATCCTAAATTTGATCTTATGATCATATCTCGAATATGTGTACGTTTGATTCATAGAATGAATGTACGAACAGAAATCGCGTGTACGCATCTCTTTCGGGAGTAAAATCTATGAATCGCAAATGATCTTGAACTTGCATGCAATTGAATGGTTTCAGCTCCCTGCCTTTTAAACGACTCATAATTAATGTTATTAACATATAAAATATCAACAATCATCATACTTTAGAACAGCGAGCTGCAAGAACAGCTTACATTTAAAAAAAACCTGCAATACTCAGACAATAAAATGTGCATACGTCTGCTCAGACCCTGACATGACGCTAAACACTTTTCCACGTCATAGACCGTCTTTATAAATATGAGCGCTGGCGTGGATTTAAGCATACATACACTCTAAGATCAAATCTGAGCGTACGAACACTTTATAAATGAGGCCCCAGAACTGATCTAACTACAACAGCTTTCATTATTTTCAAATAGACCCTTCAAGAATGAATGTCTGAATCTGATAAGATGGGTGCAAGTTACACTTCAAGTCAGGTTGAGAGCGAAACGAGTGAAATATAGTTAAAATATGGCAAATTATTCTGGACTATTTCTATCTTTAGCATCTCTAACTGGCTTTTAACGTGGTTATCAGCTCATGCTACGCTGAGGCCTTTAAAGACTGACTGTGAAAAGGATGACGGAATGGAATCCATTAAAGAGGAAGTGTGCCTTCTCTGTCACAGCCGATAAAGTGATCTCATTACCGATTACACATGTACATGTTCCCTCCTCTACCCTCCACTGTACATACAGTGGAGGGTATATTCACATAGACTCAATCCAGAGGTAAAATTTGACTCACTGAGGTGGGGAGTCTGGGTACATGATGTTGACTTGAGACAGCGTCTCCACATAGGAGTCAAAGTCAAATGCAGGGTGAAAGTCCTCAACACAAGTGGACCTCAGCTCTCCAATGGAGCCACCATATGAAAGGCCATCTGGAGCTGTAGAAACAACAGCAACAAAACATGATCATTTCTGTTTCTCGTATTACACGTTTGAGAATGTTAAATATTGAGAGTGACACCTTTATACATTGCATATTTATTTATATCCAAACAATTATTGTCATGTTCATAAAAGGAATGATACGTCCAAAAAAACTTAATTCTGTGATCATTTACTCATGTTTTCCAAACCCTGTGTTGATAATTAATAAAATCTGTTCATCATATTAAGTAATCATGTCTCTTTTTAAGGCCTAAACCATTATGGATTACCTTTATTCCTATAATCTGCTCTCATACCTCTTTATGAACTTTCTGAACCTTGAAAACTGTGGGTGACTATCAATAGAGGGACAGGAACCTCAGAAATGTTAAATAAAAATATATTTAATTTGTGTTTCAAATATAAACTCATATGGGTTTGGATTGACATGTGCGTGAGTAAATTATGACAGTGCAAACTATTCCTTTAAAGCGTTGTGATTATACTGGCAATACAATGTGTATAAAAGTGTGATTATGACAAAAAAAAACATGATATTTCCTTAATGCCCGATACACGTACATACATAAATGTAACGGAACATATGTATATGCCTCATAATCTTTAAAGATTAGACTGAAATGAGCAAGGATAAACATAAAGATATTGTGTTTTCATAGTACAATGAACTCAATCTAAAAGGAAAAATGTATTTTTCATGATATGACCTCGTTAAAAATGTATAAATGTCACTGCATAAGACAAAAAGAAAATCAAACTAAGTTACATTTAAAGAAATATGGCACAAACTGACCAAAAAAGGTTCAAAACTATAAAACACAGTGAAACATAACCATGGTTCATGATAAAATACACAATTGGTTACTCTGCTAGGACACACAAAGTTCAAAGTAAACCTAAACCTTTATATTTTTGCAGTTTATAGTACAGTAAATGCCAAATTGTAGAGAGAGGGTCATGTTGGCCATATCACTAACTACAAGGCTACCTTGGACAAGGCTAACTTATAGAAGCATTAGAGCTATGCAAAGATTGGCCTTCATTCCCTGAACTCCCAAACAAAGGCTGAATGCATGGAAGAGCTGATTCCTCTTAGCTTTTTGAAAACAAATCAACTTGGTATGCATGTCATTATGCCACTGAAACTACAAACAAAGCCATGAGGTGACTTTGATATGTTCTGGAGCCCATGAAGTTAGACCACTGACCGTAGCTGGCACGCAGGTGGGGGTTGTGCAGGCGACTGTCTTTGCGCAGACTGCCCACAATGATGGTGACACAGGAGAGGAAGAGCACCAGGCCGATGACGATGCCAGCCACCACCAGAGGGGACACCAGCAGGCTGGCTTCATTACCCCCTTCTTGGCAGTCTGGGTATTCATGAGCATGACTGCTCTGGTTTGAACTCGCTGTATAGAGGAGATGGTAGATGTGTGGAAGATCCACAGAATGATGAAGATAGGAGGAAAGAGAAATAGGAGACAAAGATGAGACGGATGGTCAGTTTTTTTTAAAACTTTCAATAATTTACAGTAGCAGGTGTTACATAATACACAAAAGAGACATTTTCTTCATTCCCACACAGATAGAGATCATAATGGTGTGGGATTATGTCACTTAATATATAATAGCCCTGCTCTTAAACACACATTCACACTCCCAAACCTACCTCTCTGAGGACCGCAGATCAGGAACGCTCCCCAGACTTGCATCCCTCAAAGGATTATATTCTCAAGTCTGCAGTGTTTAAATTTTAATCCTGACCCGTTTTAATTTTTAATATGCGGGGTGGAAGACTTTCGTGTCAGCTCGCGAGAAGCCCAACTCCAGTCTTTAGCTCCTCTCTGACTTCTTTCACCCTTTCCATTAGGACCAGAGAGAAACCAAAATAAGCCACACACACTCTCACACATAGGCTACAGATATACAGAGAGATTCAATAAAGCATATTGGGAAAGATGATGATATTAACACTCTGTGGGCTTGATGCCTCCAGCCCTTCCTGGAGATAAACAAGACAGAAATCAAATCAATGTATTTGCGGGGCCAGCACAGTGCTTCAATTGTATCCATATTTATTTTGAGGACAAAGGGAACATCAGGAAGGGTTCAATGTGATGTGATCATTCTCAAACTCCATAAGCTGCAGATGGAGTATAACAACAACAACAATAATAATGAAAGTAATTTAATTATTAATAAAAATGTGTGGTAATCACTGGCTGGCTGTTTAAAATATCCCTTTGTGCGATAAACAAATATCATGCCACTCAACTAATGTCTTACATAAGTGTGTCATTCACACCCCTGTCAATGCATGCAATATGTGTATGATATTTATGTTGATTATCTATTATTTTTGTAATTAATGGTTGATCGCTTAACTGATCTCAATATGATAAATAAAATCATTTACTGCCTGTCTGGAATGATTGAGCAAAACATCACACCTTCTTGATATTAAATTAGGCCACAGGCTGTTCGAAATACTGGAAAGACTCAACACAAAATAATCACAGTTAGATCACAAGACCTTCTCGACATCAACAGTTTTGCACTTTTACCATCACACATGCTTTCTCACACAAGCAGGTAATCAAGAGCAACAAAGAAAGTAACTAAAAAGTGTGCTGTCACTTCAGTCAGTACTGATAGCAATTATGAATATTAATAGATTTCGAACATCTATGAAGTTCCTGGTTCCTTTTCAAGATAATGTGTAATTTGGGTTTAAAACATAAGTACAAAAACATATTGAAAACAGATTTGTTAAATATTGCGCTCAGAGAATATCAGCTGTGCTGTGAAGCACATATTTGGCAAATGTTGGTCTTTTGTTAAGCTTTAAAGGTGGAATACAGCAATACACTGTTGTTAAAATACCTCAATGCTCCTGAGACTCTTTAAAAATATGCTGTGAGAAACCTGTTTATGTAACAGACTCCATTAATTATTATCAGTTCACAAACCTCACAATTAATTAAGCAAATGAATACAGAAATTAAGTAGTGCTGTCAGTCAAGTAGTCATTAAAATGCACATTCAAAGATGCAAATTAAGAAAATTACACAACCGTTAAAAAGTTTGGGGTGTGTAAGATTATATAAATTAATAACATATTTTCAGCAAGGTTGCTGAATAATGGTCAAAATAGAAAGCATTTAAAACATGTGTAATGGTAAAAAAATATTTATATTTCAAATAAATGTTGTTATTTTGAACTGTTCATCAAATAATGAAGTTTTTCAGAAGAATATTAAGCAGTTTTCAACACTGATAATAAACAAATATTTCTTGAGCATCAAATTAGCATATTAGAATGATTTCTGAAGGACACTGAAGACTGGAGTAATGATGCTGAAATTTCAACCATCACAGGAATAAATGACATTTTAAAACATGTTAAAATAGAAAAATAGTTTCAAAATATTACTGTTTTTAATGTATTTTACAAAAACTTTAAAAAGGTGTGTCAACCCCACCAACTTTTGAATGGTAATGTGCATTTACTACAGACTTAAACCTAACCCTAAAATTATTTTTGTAGAAGTGAATATATAATAAATTGTATATTTTAAAACAAGCCCCCCCACACACACACTTTTTAGCATTTGCTCAACTCTGCATTCATCTCATTCATTCATCTATGCATTTTGATCTGATTTATTAGCACCACTGTGTGCTAATACGTGGGTGGTCAGTGGTGGGGCTGGAAGTGAGGTCTCTAAAGACCACATGGTTGCATCTCCAGGACTACAGCAGCATGGCAACCTCCAGGCATCCAGATGGAGTATGCTAACATGTCTGCCATGCCCTCTCCCTCGAAATGTGTGACATTATGAGTTGAATGCAACTGAGATTGCATTTGGGAGATCAGTTCACTCGGTTAGACTGGATTCAGCATAAGTGTGTGGCTTATGTAAGTTGTCATGTCCTTCTACTGTCCTTCCCTCTAGTCCTTGCATCCTTGTCCTGTCTTAAAAAAAACACATGGTTTTATGCTGAAGGTCGCAGCAGCCCACCATACAACTATATTGCATAATCACAACAACTTATGCTTTGTCTGCCCTTCTTCAGCCTTTCTTTCTCTCTACACACACACACACACACACACACACACACACACACACACCACACACACACACACACACACACACACACACCACACACACACACACACACACACACGCGCGCGCACGCACACACGCACGCACACGCACAGACGCACACACACACCATTCTTCTCTCCTTTGTCTTGCCATGCTTCCCACTGGGAACAATCCAATTCTGTGCCACAGATTTCTATAACTGCAGCCCACATTTTCTGTTCAACATTAGGCCCTTTCGCACACTCCCATTTTCAGTTCTACACTGACAAAATACTAATCTTAAACTGCACTGCATGTTTGTCTTTGTTTGTAATAAATATCTAAACCTTTTTCATTTTTTTCAGTTAAATATATTAGGTTTCTACAATATATAAATCTATTGTAGAAACATAATATCCTGTAAAGCTACTTTGCAATGACTGTATCGTAAAAAGCTCTATACAAATAATATTGAATTGATATTGTAAATTTACTTTATAGTTAGAAAAATCGAAAAAAAATGATATTCATTTTTTACTATGTTTTACTATATATAATATCATATATTTACTATCATAGTCAAAGTACATTCGGTAGCACTTTAGTATAGGGACCAATTCTCACTATTAACTAATGTCTTATTAGCATGCCTATTATTAACATATTGGCTGTCTATTAGGGATTATAAAGCACAAATTCCGCATGACCATATTCTAAATCCCTAATCCTACCCAATAACTAAAATGAACAACTACCTTACTAGCTATTAATAATTAATACATTAGAAGTTTGGGGCAAAAAATATACTTAATGGTTTGTTAATAGCAAAAATTGAGCCTTAAAATAAAGTATGACCATACATTCTCTAAATACAAGTTTTATAAGTGTCAATTGTTGATAACCAAACAGTTGACGGCAGCCATTCCATTGACTTCCATAGTATTTATTTACTTTTTGTCCATACAATAAAAGTCAATGGCTACAGTCAGCTGTTTGGTTAACAGCTTTCTTTAACATATTATTTTGCACTCAACAGAAGAAAGAAACCCTTACAGGTTTGGAACAACATGAAGTTGACAAAATTGTCATTTCTGGGTGAATTGTCCCTTTAATCTTTGGGTGAACTCTCCCTAAAAAGAAAAAAAAAATCAAAACTCAAGTCTACTAAAACTAAACTGAAAAAGGCTTGTTCTAAAATTATTTTATTCTGATATCAGAAACACATTTATATCCCGATGGCAAAGCTTCTGTGTATTAATCTAGGCTATGAATAAGAACTGAAACTCCAGACTAGCTATAAACTGCTCAAATAATCCAGTATTATATGCGAGTCTTCATTGCAAAACACAAAAGGCTCTTCTAGCATGTGAGGCAACAATATGCTCAGTGCTGAAACTGTACTTGCACCTACGCTCCTGCTACTCAGCACCACTCTGCTCACGTGGGCAGTGTGAATAACCTGTTCATATGGACACCGAAATAAATACACACTGCTTATGTGCAGCTTTGCAGTGCAGTGTGAAAAATGTTGAAGGGTCAAGGAGCGGGTGGAAAATGTTTATATAAAACAGCTTTTTATACAGTAATATATTCACAATACTGTAAATGTTCATTTTATTCAAACACATACCTATAATTAGTAAAAACCAGAGAAACTGATAATTTTGCAGTACTTTTTTCCAGAGCTGTAGAAACCAAGACAAATGTTTGTTTTCCATATTTTAAATTAAACCAGACCAAATTCAAAATGCCTAATAAGAATAAAGTTTGGGCTCCATGTCACACACACACACACCACACACACACACACACACACACACACACACACACACACACACACACACACACACACACACACACACACACACATCAATGTATCTCCAGTATGAGAGGACTTCTCTGAAGATTTTTCTGTCATTTAGACACATAATATCTCCTCAAGTTGATGACAAGAAACCAATGATCATATTTCAGACCATCAGAAAAAATGTCAACACTTTACAATCTCTCTGTGTGAATGAGGTAAACATGAACCAGGAAATTATAAATGAAGCATACCGGCTAGAAGATTTCTCTAGTGGGCATTACAGTCCTAGGTCTCATCTGCACTGGGAGCTCCAGAGACCAAAGACAGCAGGAGCAGAATAAGGCAGAGATGGTGCTCTGTTCTCAGTAGAATGTTTGGGATATGACTGTATTTATGTAACATTATGGTACTTTCAAAAGAATTGCATCAGAACTCAAACCCTGCTTTGGGCATCACATACAAAAACACTGCAGACAGTTTTGTGTTAGGGCAAAATGAGGTTGCTAGGAACTAGGAAGCAAGAAAGAAATAGGTATACACCGTTAAACATGTATTTGAGATTATAAATACGTTCAGGCTGATTATTGGAGTCTCAAAACATTGCTCTTGATGAATTTATATTAGTTCAGGAATTTCTCAGCTTCTTCTCAGTGTGATTACTGTCCACATAAATAAACAGCACTTGCAGCAGCATTTACAGAAACACAAGCATTTAATTTAGATCTCTCAGCAACAAGGATGAAAAGTGTTGAAGAGAAGGTCACTCCTACCCACACATCCAGCAGCACACAAGACACGCACGCGCACACGCACACACACACACACACACACACACACACACACACACACACACACACACAACACACACACACACACACACACACACACACACACACACACACACACACACACACACACACACACACAAAGAGAAGCTTCTAGGGAGCTGATTCTAATAAACACAAGCCCTGATTTGTTTCACTGAATATCACATTACTTCCAAGAGGAGCACAAATGGTTCTATGAATCAAGTGTGATGAATCTAAATGAGACTTTCTGACGATTCTCACAACCACAGCTCAATATTAGAAGAAGAAAATATACAGTACATAAATTGAGGTTCAAAAGTCTGATCTAGCTTTTTTTTCATTTAAACCTGTAAATAAACAATGTTTTAGAATTATGAAAAAAAAATTATAATGTGCGATGATGAATAAGAGATTCTGAACACGGTATATATTGTATGTAAATAATCTGCTGACATTGATCATGTGAACTCTTTGTACAGATGGTCAGATGTTCTTGCATTTATTAAAGCTCAAGATACTCTTTGGATCATCTTAAGTCAAGCTGAACATGATCATCAGGTTTAACACAAACTTGTGAAGTTCATGCAGCTTGAGTGCTGCTGTCATTAAACTAAAATGAAGACAAATCAAATTCTAACACAACCTGATTTGTTTCTTTCAATTCAACTTGATTCATAATGTAGATAATTAAAAAATGTATATTAAGTTACAATTTCAGACTCTGTTCCATTCTTTGTAACAATAAAGCAAATATTCTGTAATCTGTTACATACATACCTAAATAAAGCATTGTGTTATTGGTTAGTTAGACTATATGTCTCACTACATCACAGAATTGAGTGCAAAACCAAGTTTACAAGGCACTGCAGGAGAAACTGTCAGGATGTCTTGGTCAAAACATCTGTAAATATCATTGTGATTATTTGGCCTTCTAAGAGTATATGTATATGTCATAATATGACTTGCTGGGTTGCTATTCTCTGCAACGATGTGAGGTGACAGGGATTTTAGAGACTAAAATATCACAGAGACAGAAAAATGGGAAGTAAGCAAGCTCTCTATCCTAGCATCAAATAATCCTAATAAAGAATTCCATCAAAGAATCCTAATAAATGATCGTGGATTCCAATATATTACTATATTGTGCAGTACAAATGTTACACTGAGGACTGCTGCTGAAAATTCAGCTTTGAAATCACAGGAATAAATTACATTTTGAAATATAGCTACAAGCAGCAATCACACACTACAGAATCAAGCATCAGACCAACTGCAGCAATGAGTAATTGAAGCCAATTTAAGATGATTTTAGTAAATAAAAAATGGCTGAAAAATCATAAAAACAATCACTAATATGATTTAATGGCTTATCACTTTTGACCAATGGGTGACCAAGATATAGCGTCACGTCCATTTTTGTGACCTCTTCATTGAATTCCTTCACACGTTATTCGAGAATGGTTTGACTAATCAACTTGAATTTGCCAGCATGGTCTAAATATAACTTATAACTTTTTGCCAGCGTGGTCTAAAGGTGATTTGAGCCAATTTTGGTGAAACTATTTAAAATAGTGAAACTCGACCTTACAAATTTTCCTTCTAGACCTTATGGTTAAAAAGTAATCAGCATAAACATGAGTGAAAACTGACAAGTGGTGGTGCTGGAGAGTTTGAGTTAGAGACTCCAAACTTGTTTTGGTTAATGTTGAGAGTGTCCTCTATGTGTGTTCCAAATTTCATAACTTTCCGCCAAGCGGTTCTATGGGATGCCATAGAGTCAAGAGTGGAAGACGAAATGGAAGAAGAAGAACAAGAAGAAAGCCAACGGATACAATAGGTGCCTATACGCTCCTTCAGTGCTTGGCCCCTAAATATATTAAAATAGAAAAAACTGTTATTTTACAGTATTTCACAATATTACTTTTTTGATAAAACAAATGCAATCATAGTGACTCCAATTATCTTTTACCTATAAAACGTTTATTGGTAAAAAAAAATGGAAGCATATACCAATCCAGAGGCAGTAACACCTGTGAAATACCATGTATATATGGTCAAGTACCTCATAAGTAAACTTGTAAATGTGCTTCACACCTACAAGACAAAATTACCTCATACAAGCTTCTCCTGAGCCTCATGAGAAATGCCATCTGTCAGAGTTGTTAAAAGTTGACATAACTTATTTCCACTTCTGGGTCCTGGGAGATCCAGCTGGGAAGGACGTGACAGATAGTGCAAGCCTTGGCACATCCTTCAATCTCTCCAGTTGACCCAGATAACACACACCATGACCTGCACTGATTCTAAACGATCAAGTAATGTGAAAAAAAACATATTGAATAATTATAGCTCATTTCTGCACTCTAGCCAGTTACTTTCAGCTAACTTGAGTAGTAATACTATTTAGTATTGTCACATTTACTGTAACATGTAGCGGAAATGCAGTATATAATTAGCTTATAGTTAGAATAACCAAGTTTTTAGGGAAATAAATGTCAAGAGGAGTTAAACATATCTTTCTAACAGCACAGATCTTCTGCACAACAGACAAAGGCCTGATGAGATAAGACACAGAAAAGAGCCCTTAGTGACAAGGTCACAGGATGGACAGACGTGTTGTCAAGAGCACACAATCTATTCTCATAAAGCTGGAGAGGACTGCTCCAATGAACAGCTATTGATCCAGGCTTTTGGCGTTTTGTTTCCTTTTAAATCAAGAGGACGTTCATGCTTTGAAACCTCAGTGCTTTCTTCTTTCCAGCAACCCATTTAAAATGAGACAAGCACTTGTACTTAAATAATCAAGGATTCAAATAATAAAGATCATTCACTCTAACTGTGGATATTAGTGCTGTAATTAATATATGGAATGATAATTATCATGGTGCTTACAAAGTGCACCGAAATAACCAACAGAGAAATCAAATCAAACAGTAATAAAAACTAATAAATTGCAAAAATGCGCCCAATTATGCATGTCATAATTAAATGATGAGGCTAAAATTAGAAACAAAGTAAGGCAAATGAATGCAACAGATGATTTAGTCTTGTGCATATTAATGTCTTTTTGTTCTCTCTTTATATATGGATAAATCTCATTAACAACAGTTTGTTATTTCCCCATAAGGAGTGTAACCTCTAACCCAAACTGTTCAGAGGCCTTTGGGACGTCTGCAGAAGCAGCAGTGCTGAACTGTCACTCTGCTTAATTCAGGACGTCACAGTGTTGATTTAGCAGAGGCTGTGCAGCTTCCGAATATTGAGCAAACGTCAGCTCTGATCCAAGATCAGCACTGTGGAAAGCATTAAGCAGTCATGTCAAAGGAGCCACTGAGCGAGGGGAAGCAAGGAAAGCCATCAACACAAAAACCTCCTGTTCCCTCATGCCAAGGGCAAGTCCAGGCACAGCAGAGATGTGAGAAGTAAGGAACAGTACACCGCTAAATAAACATTTGTTCATTATTTGTTCATATTTTCATCATTCAAAATCTGATGTTTTTTATTTTATTTATTTATCAAGATTCTTTTAAACACTTCTTTCATTTACAAAAATACACTATAAGTCTTCTGGAGTCATATAATAGCTTTGTGTGATTAATCACAATTGTCATTAACATGAAAAGAGAATCCCTCTCTTGGTGTTTTCGAATGCTATTTTCCTTCAAACTGGCACCAGACGCTTAGATATGACACAACAACCAGTGGGATTTGGAATTAATGGCAAACCTGCTGCCTAGAGTGGGGGTGATTTGTGAGATTCCTTCATAAAGCGCTCATGTGGTTTCAGAAGACTTGTAATACAGTGCATGAGTCATATGCACCATGCATACTATTTTGTTCACACTTATATTTTATTACCACCCACTTTCTGTCCCTCATGTCAATCTAACCATGTTTAACTTTTTTCTGCATAACATTTTTCTGACCCTATAATACAAATTGAATGCTCTTCTTTTGTCATTCAGAAAAGAAAATACGGTTTAAAATGACACGAAGTTAAGTAAATTATGACAGAATATTATTTATTTTGGATAAACTATCCCTTTAAGCTTGATGGACATGATAAAAATTCTTCCAAAATGATCTTGCATAAAACTAACAGCATACAGGTTTGGAATGACACAAGTCCGATCAAATTTTAGCTGAATTATTCCTGAATTATTAAGGAAACGACTGCAGGTTACCACTTTTCATAGGGTAACTAAACATTATATTGATATGCAATTAATCATGATTAATTACAGAAAAATGTGTGATTAATTAGTTAACATTTTATATTGACAGCACTAATAACAACCAATCATAGCTATCAGTGTTGTTCCTGCTTGTATGAATCATATCATTTACAATGCTGCATTCATAGAATTTGTACATGGTATTGGCATCCTAACAAGCATATTATTCATATTTGCAAAACCGAAAATAACCAACATTACAATTTCACATTCTTTTGATCTATGTTCATAACACTGCTGTTTTCCTCTAAACTGTGTGCACACCCACACAACGGTTTGGATGAGCTGTTCAAGCACAGCTGGCGTAATGCATTCATAATATTTCCCCTGCAGGGCCTTTAATGTGAGTGTGTGCGTGTGCAGAAGAAGTCAGCGGTGATCCTGCGGGCCTGTAACGGATGCTGGCTGTTTGCTCAGTGACGGACGGGGGATAATGGATCTGATTGTGGCAATGCTGTTTGCTCCTGTCTGCAGCCTGTGCTGAAGGCGGTCTCTGGAAACACTGTGTCACTGTCGGGCCCTGTTTGATGAGGTTTGTTACTGGGCAGTCTGTCTGTCAGCACGCTGGGCTCACTCTAACCACCCCAAATCGACCAAACAGAACTGTGGGCTTCATCAGCTCAAGGTCAATCTCTACCCAGCGCCATCTGACTCGGACTGGACAACAGCTGCTGACCAGAAAGCAAGAAAGTATACAACAGAGGGGCAGTGAACACACACACAAATACAATACCGCAAAATATGAATCACACTGACACAATGCATGAACATAGAGTAAAAATAAATGGGAGGAGACTGTGGGACACAAGCTGCAACACTTGTGTCTAACGGTTTACATCTCTAGAAGTTCTAGTCATAAATCTGTCAAAATTTAAAAGCAGATTTCAGTTACAATTATGTTAAATAAAATTGTTCCAATACTAGAGTTGAGGTGACATGTAACAATACATTCAAAATGGTGCTATATAGCACTAAAGTTGGTTATTGTCAAACTATGTAGAACCATAAGAGGTGCCATATTATTGTATTTCTTCAACAGCTAAACAGGTGCTATACAGTAAAGGGCTTAACAAATGGTGCTATGTAGAACCATAAGAGGTGCCATATTGCATTGTATTTCTTCAACAAAAATGGAGCTAAACAGCACCAACAGTGGTTCTTTGGCACCTAAATAACATTTAAAGGGGCTTAACAGGTTCCTTGTATGGCAGTGGTGCTATATAGCACCTTACACACCCAAAGAACCACTGAAGAACCGCTGAAGAACCATACAGGAGCTTAACTGTATATTTCTGTATATGGTAGCGGTGCTATATAGCCCCTCAGTCATGTCAAAGAACCGCTGAAGAACTGCCAAAGAACCACTGAAGTACCAAAAGTGGTTCCCCTGTAATTACAAGCCAAATAACCAAATTTAGTGCTATATAGCACCATTATTTTTAGAGTGTAGGTGTTTTCACACTGTCACCCACACCTGCTTTTGCTGGTATGCCACAAAGGTCAGTTGGATCTAGGTAAAATTTCACATGTGGTCTTAAAATGTATACAGGGTTATCACCCAATTCAGTGCAATGTCCAGACAATGTGGCCATGCATCTCATATTCATGTGCTTTCAAGGCAACAGACAACCAGTTATGGAAATGCAGCACAGCATATACACAGTTTTAGCATTTGAGGGGGGAAATGTAAAATAGTGACAGTATGGAAATGCAGCACAGCATATACACATGTGCAGTGCTAAATATTAACAAATTGAGTGCGGTGTTCAGAAAGGAAGTTGAATTAAAGGAAAGTTCCAAATGACAAGGACACTGTAAATAATAATGTAATAAATAATAATAATAATGTTAACCCAGGTTCAGGAATGTACAGTATGAAATGTCAGTTTATGAATACCCAGAATTAATTGTAAACCCCATGTAAATTATGAGCAGTGTGAAACATGAAACAAAAAAATCCACATAATATAATTCTCATTTTAAAAGATCGAACAACAAACATAAGAACAGCACGTGTGTGTGTGCATGTGTGTGTGAGGATATTTGGATATACTCTGCGGTTGCTAAGTCTAGGATCGGTAAGTTTTTAATTGTTAGTGTTTTTGTAAAAAAAAACAAGTATTTTATTCTCACCAAGTCTGCATTTATTTGATCATAAAAACAGTCAAACTGTAAAATTATGAAATAATACTACAATATATTATTATTATTACAATTTAAAATAACAGTTTCTATTTTAATATATATATAAACCTTTATTATATTGCTAAGATGGCAAAGTTGAATTTTCAGCAGTCATTACTCCAGTCTTCAGTGTCACATGATCCTTCAGAAATCATCCTATGCTGATTTGGTGCCCATTCTGCCCAATAAATATTTCTAATTATTATCAATGTTGAAACCAGTTGTGCTGCTGTATAATATTATTTTAGACAGCAGCACAACTGGTGTCTAATAATAATATTAGACAGCAGCACAACTGGTTTCTAATATTATTATTATGTTATCTATTATTATTTAATGATTTTAATATTATATATATATATATATATATATATATACAGTATATAACTAAACAAAACACATATAGCCTATGTTGAATAATACATTTTGATTAGCTTTCAGGTTTTAAAGTTTAGGTTGTATTTTTATGAAAAATATTTTAGTTTTTGTTTAATGTATATTTTCTCTTTTTCATTAAAAATAATAACATTTATTGCCACCACTGAAAATTAGGTCCCACTTTATATTAAGTGACCTTAACTACTACGTACTTACATTTAAATTATTCATTAGGTACAATGCACTTACATACATGTTTTTACATTGTACTGATATTTTAAAAATACCTGTATATAATTGCATCTGTAATTAATTTCTGTATTTACTTTTATAATTACACCATTGATCAATCCCTTATCCCTTAAACCTACCTGTACCACCAAACGTGTCCCTAACTTTACCCGTATTCCACCTCAATAGCAGCAAAAGTATTGTATTGTTTTGCAATATAATATGAACACAATTCAATTATATAATTTTTTCTGTGTTCATATAAGTATCATTACACCTATTTTAACAGTTATTCCCTCTATTCTCATGTATAATATTTAATATGTTGCAAATTATATCATCAAAATCATGCCAAGAAATTCCTCCATACAATCAAAGACCAGTCTAAAGCATTGCTTTTGGTTTGCACGTCTAGTCCAAAGGGGGAGAAAGAATGCAACATGCTACAGTGAGTTTTTCTAATGGAGATTCAGAGCCATTCATTTCTGGTATAATGGAAGTGGAGCCTGTAGTGAATTGGATGTGGGTCAGAAAAATTCAGAATATCTAGGTCATACCGAATAGTACAGAGGCTTAAGCTTTCTCTCATTCTGGCTCACCTATTAATAAAGCCCATAGGGGAGACACAAATTAAAATTCTGCCTGTGACGCTCCATATTCACAAATCACAATCACATTATTTAGCCAGACAACAAAGCTCAACTGTGGAGTGAGGAGGTAAATCATAGGGGATAGCTATTACATACTGTGTACTCCCAAAGTTTTTCATCTGATGCTGATGAGAGCTGAAATAAACATATGTATGCAGTTCTGTTCTGGAAATTAAAGGGATAGTTCACTCAGAAACAAAAATTATGTCATCGTGTATTTATCCTCAGGCAGGGGCGGACTGGGGCCAAAAAGTGGCCCAGGACGTTTTGGTATAGAGTGACCCACCAAACCCAGTCCGCAACACACCACACCATAAATGAGTTGCATATTCTTGACATTATACTCGCATGTATTACGCAAAGGACTGGTCCACATTGTACAGCGGCCCACCGGGAAAACTCCCGGTGCTCCAGATGGCCTGTTCGCCACTGCCCTCAGGTCATTCCAAACCTGTATGTCTTTCTTTCTTCTGCATAAACATGATACTTTTGCATAAAGTCGATATTTTTAAGAATACCGATAACAGTTTTGGTGAACACTGAATTCCACTGCATGGACATAAAAAAAGAACTTTAGGTACATTTGTTTATTTTTTGCCCCAAAATGTAAGCTTTAATTTGCATATAGTTGGGTTATCTTAATATTTGTTCCACAAGAGATATTCAACAGCAAAATAAGAAAACATTAAAAAAAAGAAAACTGTGCCAGCCAACCCCGGACTCCCTTTCTCTGACAAAACATCTAGTAATTGGGAAAACGTTGTAGATGTTTACAACTGTTACTGCTATGAAAGTTCCCTTGGTTAACAGGGAACTCTGAAAAGCAAGACAGAATGAGGATATATTATATCCTCTGGAGGTATACATTTTAAATGTAGGTAATATAAAGGGTGTGATAGCAATATATATATATACATACACACTCACTGGCCACTTTATGAGGTACACCTTGCTAGTACCGGGTTGGACCCCCTTTTGCTTTCAGAACTGCCTTAATTCTTCGTGGCATAGATTCAACAAGGTGTTGGAAACATTCCTCAGAGATTTTGGTCCATATTGACATGATAGTATCACGCAGTTGCTGCAGATTTGTCGGGTTCACATCCATGATGCGAATCTCCCGTTCCACCACATCCCCAGTGCTCTATTGGATTGAGATCTGGTGACTGTGGAGGCCATTTGAGTAAAGTGAACTCATTGTCATGTTCAAGAAACCAGTCTGAGATGATTTGAACTTTGTGACATGGTGCATTATCCTGCTGGAAGTAGCCATCAGAAGATGGGTACACTGTAGTCATAAAGGATGGACATGGTCAGCAACAATACTCAGGTAGGCTGTGGCGTTTAAACGATGCTCAATTGGTACTAAGGGGCCCAAAGTGTGCCAAGAAAATATCCCCCACACATTACACCACCACCACCAGCCTGAACCGTTGAGACAAGGCAGGATGGATCCATGCTTTCATGTTCTTATATGCCATATTCTGACCCTACCATCTGAATGTTGCAGCAGAAATCGAGACTCATCAAACCAGGCAATGTTTTTACAATCTTCTTTTGTCCAATTTTGGTGAGCCTGTGCGGATTGTGAAATACACAGACCAGCCCGTCTGGCACCAACAACCATTCCACGTTCAAAGTCAGGTAAATCCGCTTTCTTCCCAATTATGATGCTCGGTTTGAATTTCAGCAAGTCATCTTCACCACATCTAGATGCCTAAATGCATTGAGTTGCTGCCATGTGATTGGCTGATTAGCAATTTGTGTTACCAAGCAATTGAACAGGTGTCCCTAATAAATGTGGCTAGTGAGTGTGTGTATATAGTGTATCTATATATATATATATATTCATGGGATCAAACAAACAAACCTATGTTTAGAAACAGCTGGGACAGATATTAAAGTTTAAATATTTAACATTTATAGTTACATCACCTTTAATAGCATATAAATGAAGAAGAAAATAATAAATTAATAATTTGATAGAGGAGAAACATTTTACTTCATCTAAAATAGATTAATGTAGTTTCCTCTAGCTATTGCACTGCAGTATGAATATAATTTAGTGGTTTTTGCATAGCCAGTGTTTATGAGCCAAATACATCTGCATCAGTCTGCTACGCTGTCAAGGGAGCTGTCAGATGGATTTGGTAAATAGAGAAAGAATACAGCAAGTCATTGTCAAAATCTTCCCGCTCGACTGTCCAATCCAATAAGACTTTAAGTGAGATTGCAACTATCTGTGGCTCAGTGGTAGAGCATTACGTTAGCAGCGCAAAAGGTTATGGGTTCAATTCCCAGGAAACACACATACTGACGACAAAAAAAAGTATAACCTGAATGTATACAGCAATAATTCGCTTTGGATAAGCGTCTGCTAAATGCATAATGTATCTGCTTTAATGTTACTTAACCTTTGAATGAATCTGTGAGATGTTTGTAAAACCCCAACCTTTCAAAATATCGGAAGATGTGAAGAACAGTACTGCACTAGTACACCATAGGGTGCCTATTGTTTTTGCTATGTTTACAATAGCATACTTCCATAAGACTCTGCTGTGTGCAATATGGACACTGTATGTGGCATGTAAATGTTCTGCATGTTTGAACTAGTGAAATGTAAATATACTAAAATGTATTTGAAATGTTACAGTATTCTTACTACAAATATATTTACAAATGTATGTGCTTAATAAAAATACCCTTCAATTGCACCTTTAGTTTACTAAACTGGTATACTTAAAGTCTTCTAAATTGGAATATTTTTTGCTTAATTCACTTTAATTGTGCGAAGGTAGTGCTGAGTTATAAACTAAAGATATAGGCTACTGAAGTATTTTTGATTGTGCTAAATTGGAACTATTGCAAGTATAATTAAGGTACACTTAAAATATCTTGCATTTAAAGACTGATGTTATTCAAAGATCATACAATCCTCATCAATAGTTGAAATTAAATCACATTTTGGGCTTAATATTTTGTGCATTGTGCACAAGTAGTACTCCAAATGATGTTTAATTATATATTTTTTATATCAGTAAGTTTCAAGAGACATGTCAGTAAATATGTTCATATATTTGAACTATACTTAATATGAAATAAATGTATTTTAAATATATCACTTTTTTACTAGTGTGAAATACATGGCTGAATGCCAAAATGTGTATTTCTTTCACAAGTGATGGTACAATATAATGCAACAATAATATAATACTTTGTAATATTTCAAAAATATATAATTTTTTTAATGCAAGATTACCTTATTTCCAGGAAGATAGGTATAACAAATGTTGCATGGTTATTCTCCTGCCTTTATGAGTTCCAAATGGCACTTTAAAAAAAAAAAAAAAAATGGCTCTTTCAATAAGATTCAAATGCCGGAGAGCCTAAAAATCCAGCACTTCTCAACTCAAGCTGAAAATTTGGGTTTCGAATAGGGGTGATTGACTCACAGGGGTTGAGTTATATATAATATATATATATATATATATGATAACACTGGTTCCTGGATTCTCATCTCTAAGACAGCTTCCTGTCATGGAAGGGCAACCATTTAAAGACACCATTGCCATGTCATTTAACCCAGATTAAAGGGCACAGTGGTGATAAACCTGGGTACTTTGGATACCACATATCCCAAGCAAGTTAAGCTAAGGGAGGATTAACAGTGGAGATCCGTATTATCTAGACCTCGAGGGTTTTAGTGGGTCAGGGGATGCAATAGCAGGACCCATTTCCACAGGATTTGGCAGCTTTGATCCCACTCTCACTGTTATGGCTGGAAGGCTGAGCCCATGGGATGAGGCACTGGCCCTGTGGCTTAATCCCATGAACCACTTCAACATGTCTCACTCAATCAACAAGCATCCACCCATTTCCTTTTCAAACCCGAATAGAGATCACCTAAAGAACACAGACACGGATTCTCACTTTAGGATAATAATACGGACTGCCAGGCACAGATGGAAAGCGCTGCAGGCTGGATTCATTGTGCTGCTGTTGAGTAATGCTGGATGCTGGAACTGCAGCTGGTGTTGAGATGCAGCTCAAAGAGCACAACTAAAAATGGGGCATCTTTTTATTTTTTACACCTTTTTGTACGGTCCAATAAACTAAATATATATGACAATCTCTGATGTTTAAAATTACATGAACAATTATAAAAAAGCACAGTATATTATGACTAATAATATCAGACAATATTAGCAGATTTTTACATCATCTATATCAATCTGATTAATGCAATATTGAAAACTGAATAATATTATGGCTTTTTTTCTTCGTATATTTCTACGGAGCCCAGCGTGTGACATGTGGGACTAAATACATTCATTGTGAACCCAAAATTAAGAATCTGGTCTCTCAATTTAGTAAATCTGGGCCACTACATCATTTATTTTCTTTCACATCTTTTAGGGGCCATGATTTGCTAAAACAAGGGATCGAACTCTTAATTCATGGCCTAAAACAAAGGAAAGAATGATTTCATGGCCACAATAAATATATTTTTGTCTTCATGTCTTGTATGGGGCTCCGTAGTCATCTTTTCTACTGTATCTAATAATGTTTCAATGCTTAATTCCACTTTAATCTGGTACAATTCTAGACTTTTGGAAACATTATAAACATGAAAATAATTATTGGTAAAAATGTCTTACATTTGTAAACTTGGTGCAAATCTATGCTAACTTCATGAACTGCTTTATAAATTAAGAAGGGAATTAGTCCCAAAGCAGTCTAAGGATCCAGCAGCAATGGTAAAAAGCATGGTAAAATGCACATAAGCATTACCATCATGCTAACTCCCACTTCCTCTCTCTCGCATAAAGCTCATATACATATAGATTCAGGGCTCTTGCAAGGTTGCTTCTTTCCAAGAGTGAAATTGTTAGTCATGCCTGCATAAGGATGCAAATTTCCATAATTTTTTCTAAATTCTTGCAGAACATGGCTCGATTTTTCCTGATGCTGGAGCTGGAGGATATGGTTTGATACAATTGGTGTGCACTAAAATATGGGCAGACCGCTTGAGTATTTAGAACAGTTCCAGGCTCATTTTCCATGCCAAGTGCTATTTGTCTAATGTTTCAAATTTTGTTGGAACAACAGTCGCCACAGAGAAAAGATAATATTTCAGAGAGAACAAGATTATATATTTAATAGGAACAGAATTCATAGCTTGTGCTATGAAAATATACAGTTAAATGCACCTAAGGATCACAAGTGAGTTAACTTTGACTGCACATTAATATCAACACACAACTGCGTGCCCTCTCACAGCTCAACTTCTATTATCAGATTTGCTGATGATACTGTGGTTCTGGGTCTCATTTCCAACAATGATGAGACCGCATACTTGGATGAGGTAAAGAGACTTACATAATGGTGCCAGGACAATTGTCTCTCTCTGAATGCGAGTAAAACTAAAGAGCTGATCGTGGACTTCAGGAAGAGACAGCAGCGGCCCTACACTCCTCTTATGATCAGTGGGACCCCTGTGGAGAGGGTGAGTAGCTTCAAGTACCTCGGTGTAAACATCTCAGAGGACCTGACTTGGACTGCACACATTCAAACACAGGTCAAGAAAGCCAGGCAAAGACTGTACCATCTGCGACAGCTGAGGAAATTCAGGGTCTCACCAGCTATGCTGAAAACTTTCTATTCAGGGGCCATAGAAAGTGTACTGACTCAGTGCATCTCAGTGTGGTATGGAAACTTCTCCAATCAGGACTGCAAAGCCCTGCAGAGAGTTGTGCGCTTAGCTGAGCGCATCTCAGGGTCTGCTCTCCCCTCTCTGCAGGACATCTACCTCAAACGCTGCAAAAGCAGAGCTGCTAAATCATCAAGGACTCAAATCACCCCGGTAACCGTCTCTTCATTTTACTGCCATCTGGCAAGCGCTTCAGGAGCATGATGGCAAAAACTGAGAGACTTAGGAGGAGCTTCTTCCCTCAGGCCATCAGGAGGCTCTTCTCCAAACTCAGTACAGGCAACTATAACTGCCTTATCTCCATACTAATATGATATATCATGTTATATCTCCACCATATATAGATGCACAATGTACAACCTGTATATACAGTCCCGTACCACCCATTAGCAGCCACATTTATCCTGCTTATATTATTATGCATGAAGCTACAGTTACCTGCACATCTTTATTTTATTGTTACTGTTATTCAGTTTATTTTATTTTGCTTATTCTTACATTTTACATTTTATATATTTTATATTTTATTTATTATAATTTATTTTTTACTTATTTTTTTCATACCTATATTTATGTATATTCTCTTGTGTTTGTGTTACATATAATTGCACTGTCTATGGAGCGGACCTGACTTACATTTCACTGCTGGATATATTCTGTATAATTGTGTATGTGACGAATACAAATCTTGAATCCTGATATCAGTAGAGGGGAGCGCAGTGATGGACTAATACTGTTTTAATGTGGACCACTGACATTGACAGCGGTGCAAAAGCAAGGATGTATGTCAGCGTGGGTACTCTTCCTCAGGGAGGGCTGTAATAAAGCTCATTCTGATAACCCAAAACTCAGAGCCGCCCGTTGCTCATCTAATTGGAAGTGTTTATGAGAGCAGCAGCAGGAGAGGCCTTCTCTCTCGCTCTGGTATTAAAATGCTAATGCACTCGAAACAAACAAAACAAAGCCTTTCTACATCTGGGATTTGCATGAACTTGAAAGTAGCCGTGAAAGTCAATACCAGAGGACAGCAAGTTTGAAGAAGGAGAATTTAGCCAGTGTACGATATATGACAGGAAGAGAAGCAACCATGCGTGAATCTAGAGACTGATGCTACAACAAAGGCGACATTTTCTACCACATTGAATCTTGTTTTTTCCTTGTCTTCGCTGCCGCTTCTTTTAGCCTCCCTCTGGGATGACTGTAGGAGGAGAGAGTTTATGAGTGGGCTGTAGTAGCAATAATGGTGGATGTTGTCTGTGCCAATGATGCAGGGAGAGGTATGATGGGTGTGCTATTCCACACGCACGGGGGGCATTCCCAGTGGGCTAGCGTCACCAAACTGGCTGCAACACAAAGATCTAACCAGCTGAGACAGTGCCTGATGGAAGGTCACATCAGGAAGAGAGGAAATGGCAGCGCAGCAGGCAACCTGCTGATCAATACTAACGCTTTAATTGGACAAAGTAATATAAAAAATTAACCAGGTAATATACAGTATATAGAAAATATGGACCTGGAATGCTTTCTGATTGAGACGCACAAAATCAGCTATGATTATGTGTTAACAAAATTCACACAACAAGTGATCATGGGAAATAAAATTGTTTTGTTCTTCCAAACGTAAACGGTAAGCCTTTCTTTTAGGGCTGCTCGATTAAGACAAAAATCATAATCACGATTAATTTGGTCAATATTTGGTAAAAAATCATTAAAATGATTATTAGTGGACAATATGACCAAAACTTTATATTAAATATTTCCTTAAAGATAGCGATACTGTTATATTTATATGCCAATAAAGAAGTTTTTCATATACCTTTATTTTCTGTAAATAAGGTTGCTATGACATCTACATTTTAGAGACCAGCTAAATTCTCAATACCACAGCATATCAGAGTAAATAATGTTAGTAAAAAAAAAAAAAACATACACTACCGCAAAGAAAGGTCCTACAAATTATTGACACTAATTAAACTGCCAGTAATAAAACAGCAAAGGAATACAATGCCAGTAATAAAAAAGCAAAATAATACAATAAAAAAAGATACAAATGATACAAACTGTGCTTTTTTTTTTAATGCAAGTCTAAAGTATTCAGTTAACAGCCTACTAGAGAAATTGAATAACCTTGTAAAATAAAACAGCATAGTCTTAACTGTAAACATTAAACTTCCTTCATTTCTTATGAAAACTACAAAAGTCCTTCAGTCAAGAGCAGGGAGTGAATTTGAATTTTGAATTTGTCTTTTGTTGTTTGATTATTAATATAATTCACAGAGTCGGCAACAGGAATATAGCCCGCTGTCACTTTAAGAGCCGCACGGATCCATTTACTGTTACACAAGTATTTTCATCCTCAACTCTTTACGTTCATGTATTACATAACCGACGAGGGTTTACATTAAATAATCACTAAGGCTGCATTTTGACACATTTTTGCGTGTATTTGACCGTTTAGGCGCTAAAAGATTACGTTAACGTTACATGTCCTTGTTGTGTTCTGTCTCTGAGGGAATACACAGTAATCTTCCTGAGGAAGCGCATGTTCTCTGTTACGCTTTTAAAAACAAAAATACATCTAATCAACTTCAATAAATCAAGCACGTCCCATTTTACTAAAGTCTCGTTACATGATTTTACTGATTTGCACATGAAATTGGCCTTTTGAGGAACAAAAGAGCACTGCTGGAAAGGGGGCGGAATAATACATTTTTCTCGATTACTGTATGTTGTCATAATCTGTCAAAATCGAAATAGAAACTGAATTTCGATTAATTGCACAGCCCAACTTTCTTTCTTGAAAAATCTCCTTCACAAAGGTGAATTTTTATCACTTTAATATAAATACATTTGTAATGTTATATTGTATAAGATTGATATTTACATTTATCAGACGCTTTTATCCAAAGCGACTTACAGTGCATTGTCAGTATGTGTTCCCTGGGAATTGAACCCACAACCTTTGCGCTTCTAACACAATGCTCTAACCACTGAGCCACAGGAACACTTGTATAATTGTTTTACATTATATATTGTTTAATTTAAATTAAATAAATACATTATACATTGATAATAAAAATTTCTTGAACACCAAATCAGCATATTAGAATGATTTATGAAGGATCATGTGACACTGAAGACTGGAGTAATGGTGCTGAAAATTCTGCTATCAAAGGAATTAATAACATTTTAAAATATATTAAAATAGAAAACAGTTATTTTAAATTGTAATAATATTTTACAATATTACTGTTCTACTTTATCTTTAATAAAATAAATGAAGTCTTGGTGAGCATCCGAGACATCTTTCAAAAACATTGACAAATCATGCCAATGCCAAACTTTGAAACGATAATGTAGGTGAATGAGAACTGAGGTTGTCTTGCTACAAGAAGGAAAGAGGCAGTATAAAAAAGTATCATATAAGTGGTCCATAAGATTTGATAATGAAGCTTTTCAGTAAATAACACCCTGCACCCTGAAGTCAATTCTTCATATATATCTTTTGTTTGACTTCAGATGAACTGGAATATAACGCACAAGTTAGATGGGCTACTTTTATGATCTTTTATAGTGCTTCTTTGTCCTTTGGTCCTTGACAGCCAAAAAGATGTAGCCTTTTATCAGTATTTGTTTCTTGTTGTTTTCTTCCGCTGCATGGCTGGGAGCCAGGGGAAAAGCTGGCTGCAGGGACCACAGGGCTACCGTGACATTTAAAGTGTTGGATAGATGAGCAATGTATCATGTATCAGAGTGAATTGAGGGGATTGACTAGAAAGCACTACTTTATGTGAGTGCATTTACAAGGACACAGGGTCCTGCTACCTGCAAGCTTCTGCATTGTACATCAGATTTTAATATCTGGGAAATGCAGCAGGGCACATACATACAGTACATTTCAATATTTTAAGGTACAACAGGTTCTCTTCATACACACACCACTACCTCAAGAAAATAGAAATGGTGAAAAATATCCATGTTAATGAATTCATGTAGTTCAATAAATACATGCATTCATACATTGCAATAGAAATTGCTTATATTTCGATATAATCTTTGTCACTTGTTTGTCACAGAGCATCATTCTCTACTTATTTATGTGCATATTTCCTAAGAAACACAGCGCAACAACAAACAAGATGCAACAATTTCCAAAGAAAGACAATTTTCAAAGAGTGCATTAGTGCCTGCCCACATTTTCCATAGGGATTAAAAAAACAAGCTATGAGGAGAATCACATCACAGTTTCTTATATTTGAAGCAAAAAGAGCATTTGAACATTTGACAAAATTGTACTTTTTTTGATTGTACACAGTTGATTGTGTGTAGGGAAAAATACCTCCAAAACAATGTGAATGACATAATTAAAATAAAATCGATGGAGAAATATAAAACTATTAATTTAAAGTTATTGATTGTATCTATATAAAAAATATTGCCGTTCAAAAGTTTGGGATCAGTCATCTTTTACATTTTTTTTAAGAATTTAAAGAAATTAATATTTCTTTTTAGCAAGTATGTGTTAAATTGATAAAAAGTGATAGCAAAGACATACTGTTAGAAAATATTTCTGTGTAATGAATATGCTGTTATTTTTAAACTTTTTATTAATCAAAGAATCCTGAAAAAGTATCACAGGTTCCAAAACTTTACATCACAGGAATAAATTATATTTTTAAGTATAATAAAGTGTAGTCAAATAGAAAAACTGTTGTTTTAAATTGTAATAATATTTCACAATACTACTGTTTTTTTTTCTCTATTTTTGATCAAATAAATGTAGCAAAATATACTTCTTTAAAAAAAAAACATAAAAAATCTTACTGATCCCAAACTTTTGCAGTGAATTTTTATACATTATATATATTTTGCAATAAACTTTATACAGAATATATGCAAAAATAATATAGTATTTTCACAGCATAACGAGACCAACTCAAATACGTAATTTCCTTTTAGCACCATTTGCTAACCGTGACTCTGATTGGTGATATTTTTGTACAGCAGCATGTGTAATGTAGTTTTTCACAACAAATTCAGATTTTAAACATGAGTATTAAAAAAATGAAATAAAATGAACAGTATATAGCATATACCATTAATTAACAGTATGTTTGTCTTTATTGGTTAAAAATGATCCGAAATCCATATTTGAGAAATCACATAACCAGCCAGTGTTCAAAACTATTGCCTTACTTTAAGCTCGATTCACAACGGTTAGCTTATAATAATGTTTTCTAATTTGAGTGGTATGGGTAGGTTTTTCGCGGGAAATTCGAGCATGGCACTGCGTCATTACATCACGTCTGTAAACATAAAGAAGTTTTCCCGGCTAGTAGGCTATCGCATGTGAGGATCCTGCAGGCGGCGCATCGTTTAGCCTTATCTCACAGCAGCTAGAATAATGAAATGTATCATTTTGATGGCGGATTGTGATCCAGAAAGGATTATGTTTTTATGAAACACATGTGAATGAAATTAAATTATATTCCAGTTTTAAATGTGCTTCTGATTACAGATAGCCTGGGATTACACTAGATTTGTATTTTAAAGAAAACCAGTTTGAAAGGAGCATAGTTTGCTTTTTGGGTTAAAATAATTTTATTAATATACACATTCTAATGGTATGACAATTAGATATTAGACTGTACAGAAATTGAAATCTACACGCTAATACACACTAGACTCATAGTCACATGCAACACTGATGTTGTTAACATTAATAATTTGAGAATAAAGTATAACAATAATAATAATTTGCACGGTTTGATGTGATATGAGCTAACCGATCGTTACATTTATCACCATTGGTAGCGCAATTTATTGTAATGATTTTTTCCTCAGTTGGTCAGAACAAATGTGGCAGACTTGTTACTTACTTGTTCAGATGGCAATATACGGTGAAAATTGTTATTTGGGTCATATATTCCAAGACGTAGGCTAGAATCTGTGATTCCTGAGTACAGTATCCTCACAGTACAGTATCCACACCGGTGCAGTGACTGACATTCACTACATTAGATTAATCCGTGCAGCCGTGCCGGAACACCGGATCACAAGTTATTGCTCAACAAGGACTGTTGTTTTTTGAGTGATGCATTTTTCTGTTGTTTTTTGAGTGATGCATGGCTAGGCCAACCACAGGTAATCACAGCGTAAAGGAGGCGGCCCATTCAAACCAGCGCAGATTCCGCTAAATTACAGGAGCTTAAAATATCATCTTGTTGTGATGTTGGGTGCCAGAATCAATGTAATACAGCTTCAAATTAGAAAGTTGATCATATACCTGCTGCCGCTGCCACTGCCACACAAAAAAACGACGACAGCTGTGGTTAAACGAGATAAAACGAGCGGACTGGACAGAAACGATAGTCAAACATGAAGCGCACGTTTCTTATCAGAAAAGGTTCAATAAATATTGTCTTTTGTTGTTATGGGTGCATCTGAAGATTTCTTGCATCTCATGACTATATTATGTATGAAATAATGTCTGTGTGCATGTGTGTAAAACAACAAACTGACGATTTATATATAATCATTTGTAATTGTATATACAGTGTTGTGATTAATTGTGGCTGGAATAATAATGTAGCTGTAAAAATAATTGCCTGCTGAAATTGAAATGTATTTACATCTTCTTTATGACTAGATAGACACGGTGAGCTTGTCTTTACTATACATGTTAGACGTGATCCACCTCATAGTAACAGTCCTGTCAGATCGTCCATCCTTTGAGTAAGAGTGTGACGTTACAGGTCGTCCAATCTGGTCTAGTCCGTTAAAGTGAACCTTTTCGACATGTGTCCATGTTTTTATTGCTCAGCAATGGCATGGACGCGATGTTGTTTGGGGGCTTGGCAAAAGGACGGTGGGCGGTGCTCGGGATGGTAACTGAAGGCGGTGACTGAGTAGTTCTGACATCACATTTTTACGGAAGTCACAATGGCTCGTGAAAAAGCACAGCTACTTTATGCAGGCTGTGTGAGCTTTACTGTGGACTGACTGTTTTGAAAGTTATATGGTAGTTACATATCCCCTAGACCGCTGTTATCATGAAAAAAGCCAGGAAATTTCAGCTTTGACAATATGGGACTTTTAAGGTTGTTTGAGTTTAAACAAAATGCAATCGCCATGTTATTTTGCTACATATTGAGAGCCTTGTGACATCATAAGTGAATACAACTTCCTCTCTCTGTAAACAGTTTACCCAAAGGTCAGTCCGGAATTAGCAATGCCCTAAATGCGCTATGGCTAAGGGGGTTGCCTGTCTTACAAAGAGGTTTAAAAGAAGATGGTGGCCTCTTAGCGAACAAGATTATATGTCAGTGAAAGAACAGTAACATAATCACAAGCATTGCCTTAGGTTTCACAGTAATGGTATTATTATTGTATAATAATTACAGCAATAGCAATAGATGAAGTTCTGATTAAAAATTTGCAAGGAAAAGTAGTATCTGCAGTCCCCTGGGCACGTATTAACATTCAGAAACCATTTTACTCATATTAAATGGACCAGCAAAACTAATTTCTTATTGGATTTGTTTACACAGGGTAGGGTAGAGAAATATCCCTGATGGCTCATAACCTGCCTTTATGTAATTTAGCGAGGAGATGTATCTCAGTCAGATATAAGTATGAAACCATTTAAATTCTCATTCTTAGATGACATTTCTGGCACTCTCTGCGTGGCCGTTTACATGCTTTATAGTTTGTTGTGCTGTAACTCTGAGCTCATTTAGGCTGCTGCCAGGCAAAGTGAGGAGAAAAAGGGCTCCCTTTAAAACAACTCAGTGTCAAGATAGCCCAGCTGAATCACAACTTGGAGCCACGTTGCCATGGTTTCTGTCTCGACCCCCAACTAGCTGCCTACAGTTTGGTTTGTTTGTTTATTCCTGAGGATAAAACTGGTCTCAACATTACAAGTGTGTGAAACCTCTGTTCTTTAAATCTGCATAAAATTGAGGTATATAACTCCATGATGTGCTTGTAACTCACCAGCAATGGGTGAGATACAAATCATGGACTGGAAGAGACAGTAAAGGATGACAGACATCTCCACTCTCTGAAAACATTGCAAATTTATAGAATACTGAAAATTGGACATTTTGCTTACCTGAACAAATCAGTTTCATCAACATGTACTCCCTGCCACAGTCTTTCCTATAGTAACATCTTAAACGATCCACCAAGCAGGTTCCAATTCTGACCTTCTCCTTTTTGCAAAGAAGGATGATGTTCTCATCTGCAGGAATGGGACAGATCAAAGGAGAGAAAGAGTAAGAAAGTGACAGCAACCCAGATGTTTAAAAGCCCTGTGGATCTCACCCGGTGACCACCCACCTTATTTCAATCATATGACCACAGACATATTTTTTTATGACAAGTTCATCATTCCAAGCCAAAACATATCAAGTCAGTTTTGAGGACATTTATCAAGACTGGTACACCAATTAACCATCTTTGACACTTCAGCTTGTGTACCAAAGCACCTATAAAGTTGTATTTACTACTGGGAAACTCTGAGATAATTTTGATATCAAAGTTTCAGAGTTGGTCGGGCCTTAAACTTTAAACATGGTGGAGGCGACAACCATTGCTGCTGCCAATGCTATTCTTTATTATTTGTTTCCACAACAACTACATTACTTTGTCTTGTCGCTAAAGTAGTGTATTTATAGGCTATATATGAACAATCATTTGAAGCATATTGTATGTTTTATCAACAGTGAAATAAGCATGTATTTATATGATTGTCAACCAATGGGATGCTACATTTGATTCTTTCTGACATCAATAATAATAATAATAATTTGTTACATTTATATAGCGCTTTTCTAGGCACTCAAATCGCTTTTCACACAAGGGGGGAATCTCCTCAACCACCAATGTGCAGCATCCACCTGGATGATGCAACGGCAGCCATATTGCGCCAGAACACCCACCACACACCAGTTTACTGATGGTGACAGAGTGATGAAGCCAATCGGTGTATGGGGATGATTAGGAGGCCATGATGGTCAGAAGCCAATGGGCGAATTTGGCCAGGATGCCGGGGTAACACCCCTACTCTTTTTCAAAGGACATCCTGGGATTTTGAATGACCACAGAGAGTCAGGACCTCGGTTTAACGTCTCATCCGAAGGTCGGTGCTTTTTTATAGTATAGCGTCCCCATCACTACACTGGGGCATTAGGACCCACACAGACCACAGGATGAGCAGAGCACCCCCTGCTGGTCTCACTAACACCTCTTCCAACAGCAACCTAGTTTTCCCAGGAGGTCTCCCATCTAGGTACTGACCAGGCTCAGCCCTGCTTAGCTTCAGTTGGTAACCAGTCTTGGGTTACATGGTGATATGGCAACAATGCACTTGAATGCTAAAATCGCGTTATCACGAAAGGGGGAAATATGAATTTTTCGATAGCATGAGAAGGTAACATTAGTCTGACTACAAGACAAACACATAATTTTAGATTTGAAATATTACAAGTTTTATTTTTGTATTTTCTGCAAGTTGATAATGAGAAATGAGTTGTAAAGGGTTTGACTGATCTGCTTGATTATGAAAATAATTATTTATGCAAAGAACAGCATCTTTATCATCTACAACTATCAACTACAACTACATCTTTTTCATCAATGACTTCAAAGTCGATACTCTGGGTGGCTACTGGTGATACATTTACATTTTGCATTTGACCATATAAAATACTTAACAAAAACAAAACAACTGTAATATGAAAATGGAATTTAAACTTTAAACTTATTCTTAATTTCCTGTACTGGCTAATGCTAACATTAACTTGCATTTTCATGAACACAAGTTACACAACAAGAGGATTAAAATGGAACAGCATCTAATAATCTAATAACATACATAAAGCGCACTAACCTCCAGATAAAGAAACTCTCTGCCTAATTATTCAGTGCACACAAGTGTGTTTGAGAAAACATGCAAACAAACAAAACAAAAAGTACTCACATGTTTTGGTGTAAATCTTGCCACCCTTGATTATAGCTGAAGAAATGAAAACAAGATGACAGTGCAGGAGTAGAACTAGAATTGAAAAAATGGGACAGAGAGAGAGAAAGCATGAGGGAAAATTTGTTTCATATCATTATTATACGGTATTGTTTTATTTTAATTCTACATCCCTGCTTGAAGGGTTGATGCTGATCTCATGGGATCTTGGTATCTCAGGTGTGTGTGCAGGTGCAATCATTCAGAATCAAGGGAGAGCAACTGACTAGTCACTAGAGCAACAAGCTACCATGCAGCCTAGCTAATAATTCAACAAAGTGACCTTTCCTATTACATTATCAAGTTATGGAAATTCAGACAGACAGACGGATAGATAGATAGATAGATAGATAGATAGATAGATAGATAGATAGATAGATAGATAGATAGATAGATAGATAGATAGATAGATAGATCAAAAAGCACTACACACAACAATTTGATCTTTTAATTTAAATACTAATAAAGGTCTGTTTATTTTAGATAAAACAACCAAATGGATAAAACCATTTGGAAAGCTATTAAACCAGTGTGTGCATATTACGTGAAAAAAGACGAAGATTAACTAAAAATAACTAAACATGCATTTGTTAGCTACCATTAAAATACTTTGATTTGTGTATCCTAACGTAATCAGTTTGATTCAGTCTTTTGTTGACGAAACAGTTAATTGTGTTCACAATTAGCTAATTTTAGGTTACCTGACAAAATATTGTAGTGTCTATTTCAGCGTAAACGGACCAGAGTCTGTGAAACAGTGTAAAGCGAGAACACTGTGTGGAGATATGACTTTAAGGTAAGGAACAGGTGAAGGAACCGACTTACCCGCTCGCAGAGGAGAAAATAGCCCCATGCAACTTGAACGTCAGTGTTTCTCGGTTTGCTCTAAAAAGCCCATAAGGACTCAGAGCTGAAGCTGAATTTTTTCTCTGCTTAACCTCCTCAGACATGTTTAACCACAATTCTGCAAATTCAGCTCCTCGACATGTCTAAATGTCTGACGCGGTCGTGTTGTCTTTTCTATACATGGATGTGCCACAGATCACAGACTAGGCTACATCAAATCATCTGACAGAGCTGCGCAAACGCCGTTTTACTCCGAATCCAAAACGATTTCTTACTTGATCGCGGCACTTTCATTACAGCGACTGTAAAAAATCACAGTAAACAACTGATGCATCTGTATCCTCGCCACCTCATGACTGAGTCTCCCGGCACTTCATAAGGCTTTCTGAATAAAGAAATGAGGGCAGGTGATGCTGTGCCATTATACAGACAGAGAGAGAGAGAGAGAGCACTGCACTCACCACAGACAGACGAATAGTAGCCTACTGGGAGAGTAAATAATATATTTCAGCATAAATAGACATAAAAAGATAGAAAAATCATAACCTTATAGTTGATACTGTACAGTAAAATGCCATTAAATAAATGGAGCAACTGTCATCAGCCTATAACGGTCTCTGTAACTCTCAAAACGACACTGTAACACGGATCTTTCTAAATTTCAACATAACAGAACATTAAACACCATCTTCTTTCTTATTTTGTTCAAAAACACATGCAGTGCCTCATTTTTCAACATTACATTTACTCTTCCCACCAGTCACATGCAAAACATGCTAGGAATTATCCATTGGCCATACTGGCAATAAAACCTATGCATGTAATTTCAACAGCATAGAGGCCTACAAATCGTTCAATCGTGACCACAATTAAAATGAATTAACATGACCAAAATTAATAAGTTGTGGACAAAAATAGCCACACTGTCTATTATTTTATTTTTTCCACATGTCATGTGCTGGACTCCATACAACACAACTTGTGAATAAACATGTTATGCACATTAATATTGAAGCTTATTTCCAAACAAATTGCACACAATGACATTATGACAAAATGTTCAAGACGTGTGTTGCTTATTTCAGTTAGATAATTGGAGAAAAAAAGCACAAATGACAGAAATATAACATGATGATTTTTTTACTCTATTGCCAGTAAGTAAAAAGCCATAAATGATTACACAACACATCTGAAAAATCTGTTATACATTAACCAACTACTTGTGTCTTCAGAAAACAAGACTGTATAAATAGCAATAGATGGAAGTATTGGATGGTCATGGCACAAGGAGCTTCACATTGGGATTTTTGTACCCAGAGGAAAGAGGAAAGACAACACTGTGATCTGATACAACAGTGGCTGTATAGCTGTCATTATAACTTTACTGTGGCTTACATGCAACTCAGGAAAGCCCCTTCACTTTACATGTCTTTTTGCAGCTGTTAAATCTCAGAGGAGGTATAGTACAGCAGGTCAGCATTTTCTAAGTGCAAGTGTGAATCACTTTCTCATACTAGTACAAGATCACACCTTTGGGATTTGAGAATGCAACAGCTCAGCAGATATAAATGGGAACAGAATGTGCGTACGCCATTAGATGAATTGCCATTGCTTGTTTCAAATCTCAACAGCCCCTCGCTTTTGGCATGAGCCGTGCTGCGCCATACATCACTTGCTTTGCATGACTTACTGAAAAGACATCTGTTATTATTATCATACTTAAAATTTATAAGCCTTTTATAAAGTTCTGCATATTTGAATTTCAGAGCTGTACATGTATTTGTGGTCACCTTGACAGTCAAAAAAAGTATTTTCTAGTACAGTGGTTTTCAGTACTGTTGACCCACAGAACTGCACATTTAAGATGTCTCTCTTATCTGACAGACTCAGTTCAGTTCGCGGAGCTTTCACCTTCCGAGCTGATGATCAAATTGGGTGTATTAAATAAGGAAAACATGTAAAATGTGAAGTGCTGTGTGTCCCCAGAATCAGGGTTGAAATCCACTGTTTTAGAGTAGCCACTTTCAAATTGTATGTCTGCATAGTGGGAATAATGGTCTGCCTTGAGTGTGAGATTGGTTCTCAGTTTCAGTAAACCAGCTGTTTAGTTGGTATACATTACTTGTATTTAAATATTTCTCACATGATGAACCACTAGTGCATTTAAAAACTCAGAAGACATGGATTTGGATTAGGCTGAATCATTTTTCTGATTAATCTTTTAAGGCTAGTTTACACTGTCATTGGATTACAGTATATCACTTGTCAGAAATTCCAAGATCTGACAAACGGCGATTCAACATGTTAAATTAGCAAAAACAAACACTGACCAATGCAACAGATGCCAACAACATGCACACTGATCTTACAAAACACAACTAGTGTCTGTTGATGCAGTGTTCTGTTTCTATTCTATCTACTAGCTGTTCTTTCCTTTTTTCTCTCACTATTAGCAAATTACTTATTTATTGGCCATTTATTAGTGGTATAAAGCACATAGTTCTATTAATGCCTTATTCTGCATGGTTGTATTTTAAATCCCTTAATCCAAGCCCATATCTAAACTTAACAACTTTACTAACGATTGATAAGCAGCAAATTATGAGTTTATTGAAGGAAACCTCCTTGTTAATAGTGAATATGTTCCAGATTCTAAAGTGTTACCAAAAAATAAAACACAAAAAACCCTGACCTTCTAACAGAAACACTCTCTATTTATTTATGTTCTATTCTGTTCTCGTTTTCTTTTTATTTATTAAAAAACAACAACAACAAAAAATGACCCTTTAACACTAGTCTTTTCTATTTTTACTATTCTACAGAAGTTCACTTTTTATTTATTATAAAATCAATAATAATAATAATAACTTGCTACGTGTACTGCATTAGACTATCTTGTCACAGTGCTTACATATTATTGCTCTTCTGAGAAATCAAAGAAGTGTCCCACATTGCCCTAATTCACTCTAACAGGCTACATTAAATTTAAGTTTAAGGACAATTTACATTAAGGACATAATTTTTTTTGCCTTGTGTGCTCATTAACATTTTTTTTTACTTTCCTTCATTTTTTCCCACGTTTCTGGTTGCTGAAGGTTGTATAATACATTAAGTATGACTCAATATGGTACAAAGGGCTTGGACGTAGAGGGTGATGAGATCTCGTTAAAAAAATCACTTAAAAAAAGAACAGTTATTTATCAATCTTTCCCTTAACATCCATTGAACCTTTCCACAGCCCAAAAGGTTCTTTATAATTATTCTTTTAAGAACTATTCACTGAAACGTTCTTTGGGGAACCCCAAATGGTTCCTTTATATTGCTGTGAAAAGCCTCTTTTTATTTTTAAGTGCGCAGCTGACAAGCGTAGGCTACATTGTTGCTTCAAATTCCCGGTATTGCTTCTACTGCTACTAAAAAGACCAAAGATCATGATCCACATGTACACAAGAGACAGATAGAGACATACCTGTATGCAGGTGTCCCTGGTGTGTCTGTGCGAAAGATAGTGTGAGTGTGTAACATCTACATGACGTAAGCCAAGGAAGACATCTGATTGAACTCTCTGTGAGGGCATTAGAGTGGAAGGTACATTGTGGCTTGCTGGGAGAGGGAACGTGACAGGGACAAGTGTTTCTGAATGAGGTTATATAACATTCTTGTGCTGAAATCTTTAGTGGAGCCAATCTACATTTTTCATTATTGTAAGAAGAGGTATGTTCATTAAAAATACACTCTGAGAAAGATAAGATATATGATAAAGGTTAAAAAAGGTGAAGCGATTTCTTTGGATTTGCTGACCATTCCAATTCCTTCCCTTTTCTTCTTACTTTTCTGCTTCTTAAGGCATTAAATAGAATCCATTTATTTTCCAAAGTCATTTATCTGTGTGTACAAAATGGAGGAGACAAGGGCAGATGGAACATACATGCTTAAATATTGTACTGATCTCAGATGAGTCTGAGTGTACTGTAAATCAAATCAGTGAGTGCACCGGCTGGAACATAGCCACACACACACACACACACACACACACACACACACACACACACACACACACACACACACACACACACACACACACACACACACACACACACACACACACACACACACACACACACACACACACACACACACACACACACACACACACACACACACACACACACACACACACACACACAGTAATATTGTGCTTTCTACTTTAATATATTGTAAAAAATATAATTTATTCCTCTCATGGCAAAGGTGAATTTTTAACAAGCACTCTTCAGTGTCATATGACCATTCAGAAAGTATTCTAATCGTTGCGTTGGAATTATAATGTTCTGTCTGAAATTTTTGTCAAAATGGAATTATTCAATTATTTATACAATGCAGATAGAACCTTATAATTACAAGGTGGCGTAATATGCTATTTTGGTGCTAATTTCTTATTCTTATCAATATAGACAACAGTTGTTCTGTTCTGTTTCATTAGTATTTGTGAAGATCATAGTAAGAAAAAGGTGAATACAAATAATATAAAGGTAAAAATAATATAATTTATTTGAAATAGGAATATTTTGTAACAATATAAATGTCTTTACTGTCATGTTTGATCAATCTACTGCATCCTAATAAAAATATAAATTCTTTAAAATAAAAATAAATTAATAAAACTAAACCTTTTACTGACCTAAAACTTTTCAACAATCCTGAATCTGCAGGTACGTAAAATTGTAAGAAGCGAAAGAAAATAGTTGATGCCTTAATGTATTTTCAGATTTTTGTTTCCCTGAAAACTAAATATATGGCTGCAGATCACAAACCTCCACCAAATAAATGAATAAATAAAAAATAAATAATATGGCAATGTAAAAAGATTCCTGATGCTATTAGTTTTTTTGTTGTATTCAAGCTGTTCAAAACAGGTCAGTCTTCACCATCCCTTCATTGTAGTGATATTGTGCTGTCCTCTTGTGTTCACGTTGTCAAATTACAATTGATGTGAAGATTTATTTCTCATTACGAATCCTCTTTTTTTCTTCAAAAAATAATAAGTGATTGATAAATGATTAATACATTGCCTTCATATATTTGATCACATCTATATTTTGTCTTTTTTTTACTTGTCTAAAAACTACAGTGGAAATGGAGAGTTACTGTACTATCATGAATGGGTTTTCCAGGTGGAATCTAACCTAATAAATTACAGTTATTTGATGTAAGAAAGCCAATAAATAAATAAATAAATATGTAGCCTACTTTTTATTCAGCAAGCACACATTTAACAAACCAAAAGTGACAGTTAATACATATTGTTTCATAATAATTATATTTCAATTAAATGTTGTTCTTTTAAACTTTCTGTTCTTTAAATAACCCTGAAAAGAAATGTATCACAGTTTCCACTAAAATATTAAGCAGCACAAGCGGTTTTGACATTGATGATGAGGAAAATTTTTATGTTTCTTGGGATAGATAAATATATATGGATGGATGGGATGGATGGACGGACAGACATACAGACACGCACACACGCACGCACGCACGCACGCACAGCACAGGCAGGCAGACAGACAGACAGACAGACAGACAGACAGACAGACAGACAGACAGACAGACAGACAGACAGACAGACAGACAGACAGACAGACAGACAGACAGACAGACAGATAGATAGATAGATAGATAGAAAATTGTAAATATATCAAAATGAAAAATGTTGTACATTTTAGTTTTACTGTATATCAAATAAATTCAGCCTTGGTGAGCATTAAAGACTTCTTTCAAAAATAATACCGGCCACTAACATTTAAACTGTTCTGCTTTTATATATTTTTTATATCTTTAATATTAATGTTTATAAATGATACTTAACATAGAATAACATATGTTGTAAAATGTTGTACATTATTAGTTAATACTATCCAACACATTAAGTAATGTCAATGAATTGAACTTCATTGAAGTATTAAAATGTTTTTGTGGATTAATTTTTTTTTTTAATGACACCTGTTAAACAAATAAATACAGACTTGGCGAGCATAAAATACTTTTTCCAAAGAAGAATTCTAGAACAGTAGTGTAACTAGGGCTACTGAAGATAGTAATAGGTACTGGGTTATACAAGACAACATGGGTTATTCAAGAAAATGGTGATGATAAATCACATTAGAGTGCGATTTATTTCAATGAATATGTAGGCTATTTTATGATTTTTACTCTATTATTTTGCATTATCTCTTTGTTCATTGTAAGAAAGCCATTACGTTGTATATACTATGAAGGGCTGAGTATGCCGCCTCAGGAAGTCCCAGCTGGGTGTCTCACAGATGTGTTAGGCGTGACATCACTGTGGAATTTCCGCTAACGTGCCGCTATCTGTGTGATCTGTTTGTCTGTGCGATAAACAACAGACATTGTGAACTTCACCCCAAGGCACCCTCTGCTACCCATACAGTTTAATGAGACACACACACATTGTTCAGCAAATACATTTTTTTTGTCATTAAAATTTATGTTTTTCTACAATGTATTTAATATTAAGGACACAAACTATTTTATGGAAGTTTATTATTCAGAGACAAAATTGGCAGTTTCAAAACTGAAAACAAAAATAATATTTTTAACAATAGAAAAAAGGCACATCTTTTTGTCCCTCTTAACACACACACAAGAACCATAGGCCTACTGAAATGTTTAGTCTGACTGCCTAACACTGACATCTACTGGACCTTCCCATCAAATCTCAGACACTTTTGTTTGTTAAGAAACATTTTCATTCAACAAACTATACACTTTAAACTGGCCATAATGTCGATAACCTGCTATTTCAAAGCATACATACCTACAGGAAATATGATAACAATAACGAACAATCACATAGGCTATCAAGTGAAGGCAATTTTAATTATGGTTCCAGTTTTTCTTCAACTTTCTATACATTGTTTTTCTTGAGAAACATGATGGATCATTTCCATCATGAGAAGATGTGCAGTCTATCTGATTTTCATTTACTGTAAAAGTCTTTGCCCAGTAGTTACATACTCTAGTGATTGAACATCTAATTCTACAACCAGAATAACACATACACATTGTAAGACATGTCTCTAAAATAATGTAAGAAAAAGATAAATACAGAGTTATTAAATTGTATGGTGGGAAAAAAAAAGAAAAGAAAAAAGAAACATTCAAGAGCAGCACCGTTTGTCTTGAAGGACAATGCCTTCAATTACAGCGTGATTTATGTTGTTCTTTATCATTTTCCTGCTCTCCTAAGTTTTCTTTCTTTATCCTTCCAAGACGAAAAAAACAGGAAAAAGTTTTCAATCTGTTCCTTCACTTAAAAGATAAGGGAACAGGAAGTGTGTTTCCTTGTGCTCACACAGACAGGAAGTTGACATTTCAGTGACGGAGCTGCTCATGTTGGGAGAAGAGTGCTTGGCGTGTAATTCCCTACAGGAAAGGGAGAAGGTGGTTTCCACATATTGTGCCCGTGGTTAATGGGGAAACAGAGTAGAGTTTGTGCACAGAGGTAAATATTTAAGGTACAAAGATGGTTTAAACATTTTTTTTCAATGAAAGGAGATCCTCTTGTCTATTTAGTCTTGAATGAAAGACAAACAATATTGTCAAGACACTGGCTGGCCTGCTACATATTTTGGTTTTAACTATCATCAAAATATTTAACAAATTAAATAGCGATGTTAAATATATAGCCGCATTTATGATTCACTTGGTAATACAGTTATCCAGACCACTTCTCACATTTCAACAGGCATACAACTCACTGCATATTTCCTGAGACGTCTGCAATTGCCTGCAATTGGTGGACCTTTGAGATTTGGGCTTTACTCATAACAATCGATGTGCTGATGATTCCTGTCAAATAAACTTGGAGTAGCCTTTAATTCTTTCAAAGTACAGTTATCACCACTTCCTTTGTTGCCCCCATGGCAATACAGTAGTTTTCCTGATGAGAAGAGTCTGCTGAACAATGCAGTTACACTGACTATGAATCCAGAAAACACTTTTATACATAGAAATAACTGGCACACTGAGGATTTTTATAAGAATACAAGATGCAAAAAAAAAAAAACAATGTAAAACATATTAAGGACAACACAATCTCATTGCTACTTGTAACTATTAAGTTTGGTTGCAAATTCATATTATTTGTATAATCTCAGTTTTCTGTTACTGGTTAGGTTTAGGGGTGGATAATATTTTCGTATTTTCGTACGAATCTAATCATACAAATTCATACGAATTTACCACCAAGTTGCCAAACCGTAAAATTATGTGTTCCCATGAGATTGGGTTGACAATACACGCAAAACAAAAAAAAAAATCCTTCATAACATGTTCACAAATGTTAAAATGAAATCAGATTGGCTGACAGAGAGTTTGTCCAACCAGTGTTCAATGCTGTTTTTATACAAAACCCACCCGAACAAAACTACTAACTTACACTTATTCTATGAAAATTACAAATACAGTAGTGCTCATCATAATGTAATAACAATGCATGAAGGAAAGAAGTATTGGCACTTGTTTATCCCTTTCTTAAAGGGACCCTTACAAAAAGTCCCATGAAGAGAAGACAGCAGTCTCATGCTTATGTGTCCTCCTGGGACGATGGCTACCTGATAACCCTGGCCTTCAGTAGGATCCGTCGGAGCTATCAGAGTCCGAGCCGTCTACTCCATAGAGCTGAGCCAGGGTCCTGAAACGAGGTCCCCACTCATGCAAGAAGTCGTAGTCCAGATTGGACCCACTGGAGGATGAGTCCAAAGAGCTGAGGGAACCGGCCAGGGATTCAGATCCCTCATAGCCGTAGATGTGTAAAGTATCGTAGGGAATCCCATTACGGTCATGGTCGGCCTCATCCTTCTTCACCTCGATCATCACGGCCATGTCATCCTTACAAGCAGATGGTTTCTTCACCACGGCGTACAGCGAAGGCCCCGTGCCGGGTCGAAAGCTGCTGTCGTGACAAGCGGAGGACAGGATAGAGACGTCATAACCGTTTGTGTCCATTTCTCCACCGCCTTCCTCGTCATATCTCACCAGCTGCTCGTGGAGCTCGCCAGAAGACTTGGTCACCAAAACTTCCTTCTGATAGCGCCTCCGCAACACAATGAGGATGACGATGACTAAGAAGATAAAAGAAATACACAATATCATTCTTTCCTTCTTTCTTTCTTTCTTTCTTTCTTTCTTTTTCAATAATTTAAACATCTTCCTGGTTTATTTATGTAATGTAAACTCACAAATATTGATTGACAACAAGTTTCAAACAGCCTTCGTTTGTCTATGAATAAACAAACGAATGAAATTAACATAAGGTGGTGTTGAAAAGGAAGTCTCTTATTATCACGGGGGTCTGTGAACTTCAGAATACTTCAACACTTCTCATATGTCTGATGGTGTGACTGCAGAGAAGTGGCTTGTCTTAATTGTCATCACTCTTGGCTTGTTTCTCACATCTAGAATTGCAAGAACAAACCTCTACTTTGGAAAAGGTGTAGAGATGCAAACAAAATGTCATCTCACACTTTCAGGAAAAATAAGTAGTCTGTCACTGAGGTGGTACCTTTTTAAATTTTACTTTTAGTATGTACTTTTAGTATGTTAGGTGAAGTAATAATTCAGTTTTAAGTACTAATATGCACCCTAAAGTGGTAAATAAGACAAAAAATATGTACTGGGTACTGCCCCACTGACAGCTTTTGCATCTTTTTTTCTCATCATATACAGTACACTAACTAACAATGCCAATGAAAATATGGAGCTAAGCGACTCAACAAGACCACTTAAAGGATCTTAAATGTTGAATAAAATATACAGAGTCTCCACTTGGGAAATTACGGAGAAAAGTCTTTCCTCAAAGAAAGGATTTAAAATGTTCACATGTATGATTAATATAACCATGCTCCTCTCAGGTCATGAATCCTGCATAATCTGTTTTTCTGGGCTTGATTAAATTATGTGTTTGCTTCTTTTTTAAATGTGTTTATTTTTTTATATATATATAAAAAAAGGAAAACACTAAGGGAGGAGTCTTTGTTCTTGCATGGATATCTTTGTGATTGAAAGAAGAAAAACAAGTGAGATAAGAGATGCATGTAAATGTACCCAGGATGGTGATGATGCAGAGAAGAATGGCTAAGAGGGCGCTGACGCTCATTCCGCTCCGGGCGTAGGCCTTACAGTACTCCACCCGTCGTTCCGTCTGGCACGTGCACACTTTAATCTGGAGGAGGTTAATGCTCTTCTGTTGTGGTGTCCCTCCATCAGTGATTTCGATTTCTAGCACATGTTCCCCTGAGTGCTCTGTACTGAAACCGCCTTGCTTCAGCTTAATGCTCGCAGTGTTATCTACAACAAATGTTAATAATTGAAGAGATGCAGTCATTAATTTCACTCTTATTCAGGGGAAACTGAACTGAACTGTGTATGCCACAGGTGCAAGCGGACAATTTTCATCAGCAGTGCTATTGTTGTCATTGGACTCTGCTTTTGTTTTCTGTTGATGCTTGGGGGGAAATGTTGCTGAGATTCTTGTGACAATTCAATGCAACCAGGCCTAAGAATATCCCATTTCACACAATAGTAGGAAGAGTAAATCTTCACTTTGACATTCATGTGGCCTAAATTGAAATGCTCATCCAGCACATTTTGAGGAAAGTCAGTTGCAATTGTAAAAAGCAACATTCTGTTGTCGCTTGAATACATGGATAAAATAAATGTAATTATTTTATATACTACACTTATGAATTAAAACATGTTTGGGTAATTTTTGTTTGTTTGTTTTTGAAAGTGCTCACCAAAGCTGCATTTATTTATCATAACATACAATTAAAACAGTAACATTGTCAAATTACTATTATAATTACAACAAAACTAACTGTTTTCCATTTTAATATATATTAAAATGGAGGTTATTCATGTGATGGAAAAGCTGGATTTTTTTGAACAATCTTCTGTGTTACATGATGCCTCTGAAATAATTTTGATAAGCTCATACATGATTTTTTTTTAAAAAAATAACAAAAAAAACATTTCTACTTAAAAAACATAACAAACTACTTTGCTTTCCTGATTCTGCCGGTTTAAAATAGTAAACCATCACATTAGTTCACTGTGCAGCTGTGAGGAAAGAAACCACAGTGTTCTGAAAATGTTCCTCAGTCTGGCACATTTAGAACATGGAGTGTCAGATCATAGATTCATTGTGCATGGCTGCTGCTTTTAGAAAGCTTGTACCTAATGCATTTTACAGTATTTTGGTGGATTTCGTCCTATTCCTATTATGCCTGGTTACTCTAGGAATAAGCAGCAGTTAGTTTGCTTTGGAGTAGACAGAGAACAAAGGATAAAGCAGTCTTAATATCATTCATGAAATTTTACCTGCGCTGAATCTTTTAGATTCATTAGAATAGATCTTTTAAATTAAACAACTTTACAAACAATATCCTATATATATAATGGTAGAGTGGCTGTTTAAAGTTGATTAGAACCACTCTGTTGACCAACTGCAGTGAACATGAATTAACTCACCTCCATTATCATGAAGGGTAAAGTTCAAGCTCCTTTTTGCCAGAGTGAAACGGAACCTGCCTGGATTTTCATCTTTGTCGTAGGCACCAACAGTCCCAATGATCTGCAAGAGGGTAATAAATTATTGATTATCCAAAAAACACATAGCTAAAGGAAAATCATTATAAAAAAATTGTTCATGTGAAATGTGTTCAAGCGACTCCTTACTGTTCCAGGTTTATCACTCTCACAAACATACACATGGCTCCTGTTAGTTAGTTCTGGTGCGTTGTCATTAATGTCAAGAACCTTCAGATGAACCAGCGCATAGGACTTTAGACCTGAGGATTCAGAGATACCCCTCACACAAATTTACTAATGATCTTGATCATAATAATGATGATAATACTGATGAACATACTAATGCTGATGATGCTTATTATATTTAATTTGGTCAAACCTACTATTATTAAAAAACACTTTGTCTGTTAACATTGCTGAATAGCTGAATTAATAGCTGAATTAATGATCCTCGTGGTAAATACATTTTTATTTAAAAGCTTATGTTAAAATTATTACAAATATAAATTAATAGTGCTTAATATGAATATAAAACACTACTTATTCCCTGAAAAATAATTCACAAAATTCACATTCACATAGTTCACACATTTGTTTTATCTCACAGTTTTTAAAACTTCAGTATGTTTGTAAAATGTGGGAAAAATGAAGGTGTGTCTTACCACTTGGCACATCCTCCTGTGCTGTAATCTGGAAGATGTAGGAGGATTTGTCCTCTCTGTCTAGTTGCTTCTTTAATGATAGATGTCCTTGTACAGGATCCACAGCTACAGGAGAGTTTGGGTCTTCAATAGAGTACCTAGAGTGATCAAATGTCAACATTAGATGAAACCATTTTGATCTGTTTACACTATAATGTTTATGACAGTACAGCAAATCACAGAAGGCATTCTTTTTTGATGAATAAAAATATCAGTTTATACCGTATTTTGTAACGGTTTTTATCTGGATCCTTTGCTGAAACAGCTCCAATGATTGGAGTCTTGACCGGGCCCTCGTAGATGCTGAACATGTATTCAGTTTGGCTGAAAACAGGTGGTTCGTCAACATCAATTACATTGATGAAAACGTGGGCTTTCGTCTGCAGGTTGGGTCCTTGTCTATCTGGTGATTTAGACACTGTGTGCTCTAACACATTTACACTAAACTTGTGCATCTTCTCCGTTTCATAGTCGAGAGGCTGTGAGTGATTAGGGAAAATAATTAGCAAAACAATAATTCTAATGCTGAGAGATAAAATGTCAACTTTTATTGATATCATTAAAAGCACTGCTTAGTCTTAACATTCAAGTTGCCTTGAAGCTTGTTTTGTAGTGAAGCTTGAAATGCTTACCACTTTGAGGCTAAGAATTCCATCTTTCTCATTATTTAGTTTAATGCCAAACACTCCATCAAATTGATCTTGTACAGTAAAAGAAGGATCTTTGTTTTGTATCTCGTCTTTGTCCTCCACTTCTAATATGCCAATTGTATGTCCAGGTTTGCTGTCTTCTTTTACATTAAAATGGTATTCACCTACGGAGAAAAAAGACTTTCTGTTGACAAAGATTTGAAAAATAGTCTAGTGTGCATGCAGTGTGTCTTTGCTAAATTTCGTTACAGCTTTTACAGTCAACTTACCTGTTTTGAAGGTGGCAATGTTGTCGTTTACATCATTAATATTGATAGTCACAATCGTAGAAGCAGAATTCCCAGTATTAATAACGTTTGGCATGTCTTTGGCTTGTATAGCAATTAGATACTGACTCTGTTTCTCTCGGTCAAGGCTGCTTGTCATTGTTCTGATTTCACCTAAAGATAAAACAAACTTTACATTCAAAAAGTTACAACAATATTTCCATTTTTCAAATAAATGCTGCTGAACATTCTTGCTTGTTTAATTTTCTATTAATACAAACATTCTGGGAAAAAAATTCCACTAAATTATTAAGCATCACAACTGTCTTCAAAAAAATTTTTTTTGAGCATCATATCAGGATATTAAAATGATTGCTGAAGGATCATGTGACACTGAAGACTAGAGTAATGGCTGCTGAAAATTCAGCTAAAACAGAAAGTTACTTTAAATTGTAAGAATATTTGCTTATTTATTGAGATTAGATAGATAGATAGATAGATAGATAGATAGATAGATAGATAGATAGATAGATAGATAGATAGATAGATAGATAGATAGATAGATAGATAGATAGATAGATAGATAGATAGATAGATAGATTTTATGACCCCAAAGTTTCTAATTGCAAACCTTCATTGTCGATTTTGAAGAGATCTGTCCCATTCAGCAGTTTGTACCCAATCATGCCGTTTTGAGTGGTGGGATCATCAGCATCAGTTGCCTTTACTGTCATTACTATAGATCCTAGAAAGATAATGTGTGCAAAAATTTAAACATACAATGAAATCATATTTTACAAACAAACAAAATCCACATTTCATAAATCCATCAAGGTGTACTATATAATAGTTATTCAGTCTTGTAAAGCTGTCCATACATGGACATCATGGCCACCCGTTACCTGCATTAGAAGATTCACTGATGGATCCAGAGATGTCAGGTGGAAACACAGGGCTATTGTCATTAATATCCATGACCACTATTATAAATGTATCATCCTTGTCAAGCTGTCCTCCGGTTTTTAAGTTGAGTGAAGCTGTCAGATTGTAGACACTTTTCTTCTCCCGGTCCAACTTTGTATTGACAACGATATCCCCATTGCCATTTACAGTAAAAACGTCACCAGCACCTTCTCCTGAGAGTTTATATTTTGCAGATCCATCAAAAAATGTATTCTCTAGCTAAAAAGAGAAAGGAATGGGGGGAAATTATAGAAATAAAAGCAAGCATTACAACAAACATTACAATAATCCAAAGATTTTGTTCATTATATCTACATTTTCATAATTCCTCAGAGGACTCTACTTTAAGTATTTGAGTTTACTTTAAGCAGTATATTCAAAGTAGCACTACATACTTTCATAAAATGTATCATTGTTTAGACCTTTTACCTTTCCAATTGTTTCAGGTGGGTTTTTTGGAGGCATCTCCTCATTCACATACAGTTTATCCCATTTCCAGTCTCTCTTATGCCTTTGAAGCACTCTGCTCGGCATGGATGGCGTTTTTAGAGCTTGGTGGACATCAGCTCCCATGCTGAGGGTACATAAAACGACCAGGACACCAGCCCAAAAGCCAGGCTCAGTCATCTGCCTGCAGGCAGACAGTTTCATCATCTGTGCACCATGTGAATGGAACAAAAAAACAAAAATATATACATTAATTCATGCCTTTCAATATGGTTTCTTCAGCCTTACAGACCTCAGTATACGTTTAATGTTGGAAAGAAAGAAAGAAAGAAAGAAAGAAAGAAAGAAAGAAAGAAAGAAAGAAAGAAAGAAAGAAAGAAAGAAAGAATCAGTTGTTATCTCTGACTTTGAAATCCCTTCATTAAATTGTCTGTCTCGTTAGGGTTTCTCCAGTGGCACAAACTTTCGAATGCATTCTTCTGAATGATGGGAAACAGCACACAACTGTGTGACACTGTTAAAGCCCACTAATACATCCCCTAGCCTACAACATTCCCATCCCAGATAACACACTTTAGCTTGATGGACCATTCTTATGTTAGGCTCATTTAGATGATATTAAGATGAGGTGGATAATGCTTCTTAAGAGTTCCCAAATTGCTAAATCTTTGCTATAAGCCCTCATAAAGTCTTCCACTCAAAATTATTACTTTCACATAAGCTACAAAACAATGGATTCAGAAATGTATGGGTAGCACATAGGATACTATGCTAGCTATGGTTTGAGCTCATTTCTACTCCAATGTTCCTGTTTATTCATATTATACAAAAGAGTTACAAATAAATAAATAAATACATTCAAGATGGCACAGTCATATAATAACTTGAAATATTCTTTAATCTTATGACAAATAATCTTTTTCATAAATGGACAGAAGTTACAAAATGCTTGTGGGAAATAATGTAAAATGCATTTATGTTCAGGCAAGGTTCTCTTGAATCTTAAAAAAAAAAATATTTCTTCCAGTAATGTTAACGGCTTTTATAAGTTAGAGTTATCTGATCTTTATTTTCTCAACGTTTGCACAAAAACTTCCCCTATAACATACCCACGTCCCATCACATTTATATATCACTTTTTTTTTTTTGCTGGGTAAGTACTAACTAAATGTTTTGTTGTAAATGTTTATGTGAAATTTCCCAGTACACTACTTTTATTGGACAAGCATGTTCAGTGAGTGCTGATATTTGATGTAACAGTACAGAACCACCTAAATTCCAACTCTTGATTCTGCTTGGCCTCTTTTTGTTTTTGATGCAAACTACCACATATTATATTTAAATTGCTGGTTACTGAATATTAACTTGATAATTCAGTCAGCAACTCTACTCATGTTAAATTGGAAAATTAAAAACAATTCATTTAATTCTAAAGTCCCCTTTCCTCTCTATTATATTTTATAGAAAAAAAATGAGAGCAGATCATTTCCATTCAAACAAGTCGAATGTAAAACATCAAATAGTTTTCTTCAATTTCCCACCCACCTATCTCAGCAAAAAAACAAAACGATTTTTTTATTATTATTATTATTTAAATTTTGTACAGTGCCATCAGCTTTGTAGCTGAGACTCATTGTGATCTCAGCACATTGACACTAAAGCGTGTTCAATACAAATTGTTTTCAACATTTATAGTTATTGAAAAGCACACCATTTCCACAGCAATTGTTGTTTCAACCAGTCATTTGAAAGGCTTTGCGTGTATGTGTGTATGTCTATGTGTGGGCTTCAGATTAAAAATAGGTTTAATCACAGAGCAGCTTCCAGCAATCTGCAGTCTGCCTACTCTCTCCTCTAGGAAATTCAGCCTGACATACATCAAGTCTCCGCTCCTTTCTATCACACATCTTCAGAGTCACAAGTTCCAGCAATCTGTTAAAGGTGTCACAGTCTGAAGTGCATGCACTGCACCTGTTCTCACCTCTGACTCATCTGGTACACCTCTCTTCATTTAGATTCTAAGTATATGTGTCGCATAATGTCAAGCTCAAGGCTGGCATGTTTTATATTATTTACAGCCCAAACTATGATGTTTTACACAACCTTTAATAATTAACAGCACCAACTTTCATTCTTCGTATGATGAGCACTGATTTCTGCTTCTCTTAAAACATTAATCCTACAGTGGCATATGGGATGAGACATTAAGAATAACCTGTAACTGCTGTGCTGTTTCAAGAAAAAAGCAGGACAGATGGTGCACAGATTTATAATAGTCTCTTTGTTTCTAAGTAAAATGTTACATCCACATAAGTTCAATGTCTTCCCATGGGTAATCAGTGTTCCTTGGAATTTCCTTCCTATTAGTCCAGGAAGCATCATTCAAATCAGAGACACAGATACAGTATATATTATACAGATATACAAAATATGTAAATATTTCAACTGAACTTCATATCCTCAACTTAAAAAATAAATACACACACACACACACACACACACACACACACACACACACACACACACACACACACACACACACACACACACACACACACACACACACACACACACACACACACACACACACACACACACACACACACACACACACACACACACACACACACACACACACACACATATATATTACAAGCATTTAAAAAAAAAAATCACCACTTGCCAGAGTTTTGATCCCTTCAACAGTCTTCCTCGATACGAAAACCCCTTCAGTAAATGAGTCGTATTATATCCCCCTCAGTCTCAGGTCAGTGGTGTCTGTTTCCAGCTGCATGTGAACCTGTCTGAGCTCCCACAGAGCTGCTCACTGGACAATCAGGCCACTCCAAAAGTGATCAGCCCAGCCCAGCAGTTCCTCTGGCCGCTTCCTGTTATTGTCCCTGCCTCTTCAGTCCAGCTCCAAACCCCTCTCTGGAAAATCAGATAAGATTCACAGCCCCCTGACCACCAGAAGCTCTGAGAGGCAAGCGGAACATTACACCGCTGAACGAGAAAGAGAGAGGGAGAGAGAGCGAAAGAGACGGGGAGCGATTGCTACTGGGAGAGAGAGACTGAGGGGGAAAGAGGTGGGAGATCATTAAGTTCCAGCTCGCTCCCTTAAAGAGGAGAGGAAAGCAAACATAATTTATTATTCAAAGCTATAGAATAAAGAGCACGATGAACAGGTTAACGGAGTTAAAGTAATCCCGAGAGATTTTCCTCAGAGTGGTATTACATTTTATAGAGGCCGTGACTGTCATATCTGCCTCTGTGATCTTGTCTATACTAGTCAGTGAGAAAGGGGCGGGTGGAGGGTTCTAGTCGTGCATTCAGTGGAGGGTTGAGTTTAGGGACTGGGACTTGCAGCGGATGTATGTATCTGTCAGAAGTGCTTAGTGTTGTGCCCCATTGATCTAAGTGGAGAGAGTCAGTTTAGTAGGATTAGTTGCACGGAATGGCCGAGCCTTTTTGACAGGGGACCTAAGATAAATACCCCTGGGTGCTTAGACAGAGAGGCAATTGCTGAAGTGCAGCCCTGCTTGACATTTGCTTTCGTTTGTTTGTCTGCTCCTTGGCTATTGTGAGGAATATTCTTATTTCTTTGAATATGTCTACTGGCCTTCACTTTGAAAGATGTGGCTGACAGACTCTCATGCCAGGCCTCTGGTAAAAAAAAAATTGGTTTGAACTTTGATCCTTTGTTATCCCTCGCTCAGAACGCCATTCAGAACTTTTGTTCAAATTTGGTTGACTTTAAATCTGCGAACTAGCTTTGAAGAGTATAGCTTGACCTCATTTTTTAAATGAACATGAAAAAAAAAATTGAATTGCGACAAGGAGAAGAAATGTTAACATGTTTCATATTGTGGTCTTGAAACTGTTTTAAAATGGCGTGAAGTGGAAATCGACTGGTGTCCTTCAGCTAAATTGACTTAAGGGCATTTTACACACCTCATTCTGTGATACCTGTCCAATTCAGATGGTACTTAGGAATGTAAGACATATATAATTATACAGTATAAAATAACTGTTTGGAGACTGAGTAAAGAATTTTATGCTTAGTGGATCAAGGTCAAATCTCTCCACAAACTTGAAACTATTTTTTACAGTATTTTTGTCATTGTAGACATACAGTGCTACTGTACAATACATATGGCTGAGGTGTCAGTAGTGGCGGGCTGGCCATCTGGAGCACCGGGAGTTTTCCCGGTGGGCCGCTGTACAATGTGTTACATATATATATAAATGAATTGTAGTAAATATATGTATAGGCTATCCTTCCATCGGCCCAGATGAATGCCCCGCTCGGCCCACTTGATTAAAAAAATTCTAATTAATATATCTTGCTCACTGCTCTGGCTCAGTGCAGCGGCTCAAAAGCGCTCGTCGATGTCAAAATGTTTCAAAAAGCCAATCAAAGTGTAGAAGGCGGGATTTACTGTTCACAGACGTTGAGCTGCGTGCGACTTGAATGCAAGCTGAGGTAAGATGTAAGCAGCTAAACATGACAATTTAACAATATTTGCCAACCGTTTACAATAAAAATAAATAAAATGATGTTAAACGAAATATATACATTTTTAGGAATGCAAACTACTACTGGCAAAAAATGCCATTTACATTATTCGCATTTACATTATTCGTCTGCCTACTAATATAGCAGTTTTCAGCATACATGAGATACAAGTTAATGTATATCTCTATATAGGCTTTCTTCCTTAACTTCACGAGTCTAAGTAAATGTTTAAAAATCTATAAAAATCATTCTCAATCTTACTCTAGAACATTGTAAATCTGAAGACTTTTGCTTTCGAGTGGTGTGCATTGGAAAGTGATTTATATTATAGGCATATTACAGGTGCATCTCAATAAATTAGAATGTCGTGGAAAAGTTTATTTATTTCAGTAATTCAACTCAAATTGTGAAACTTCATGTGAGATCATGTGACATGGAAACTGGAGTAATGATGCTGAAAATTCAGCTTTGATCACAGAACTAAATTATTTTACTATATATTCGCATAAAAGACAGCTAATTTGTAACATTATAAATATTTCACAGTACTTTTTACTGTATTTTTCATTATCAAAATAATTTGTATAGTCTTTTCCTCAATTGGAGCTCAATTCCATAAAATGATAGATGTCAAGCTCCTGCAAAAGGACAAATACTGTATATGATGACCAATAGAAAGGCACCATAGAAACAGTCCGCATTCTGCACTATTCAAGTCTTAGACGATCCCAGAGCATTGTGTCATATGGACTGATAATATACACTCACTGGCCCCTTTATTAGGTACACCTTGCTAGTACCGGGTTGGACCCCCTTTTGCCTTCAGAACTGCCTTAATTTTTTGTGGCATAGATTCAACAAGGTGTTGGAAACATTTTTCAGAGATTTTGGTCCATATTGACCTCACGTAGTTGCTTCAGATGCTCAATTGGTACTAAGGGGCCCAAAGTGTGTCAAGAAAATATCCCCCACACCATTACACCACCACCACCAGCCTGAACCGTTGAGACAAGGCAGGGTGGATCCATGCTTTCATGTTCTTTATGCCAAATTGTGACCCTACGATCTGAATGTTGCAACAGAAATCGAGACTCATCAGACCAGGCAACGTATTTACAATATTCTAATGTCCAATTTTGGTGAGCCTTTGAGAATTGTAGCCTCCGTTTCCTGTTCTTAGCTGTCAGGAGCGGCATCCGGTGTGGTCTTCTGCTGCTGTAGCCCATCTGCTTCAGGGTTCGACATGTTGTGCATTCAGAGATGGTATTCTGCATACCTTGGTTGTAACGAGTGGTTATTTGAGTTACTGTTGCCTTTCTATCACCTCTAACCAGTCTACCCATTCTCCTCTGACATCAAAAAGGCATTTTCGTCCACACAACTGCCGCTCACTGGATATTTTCTCTTTTTCGGACCATTCTCTGTAAACCCTAGAGATGGTTGTGCGTGAAAATCCCAGTAGATCAGCAGTTTTTGAAATACTCAGACCAGCCCGTCTGGCACCAACAACCATTCCACGTTCAAAGTCACTGAAATCCCCTTTCTTCCCCATTCTGATGCTCGGTTTGAACTTCAGCAAGTCGTCTTCACCACATCTAGATGCCTAAATGCATTGAGTTGTTGCCATGTGATTGGCTGATTAGCAATTTGTGTTACCAAGCAATTGAACATGTGTACCTAATAAAGTGGCTGGTGAGTGTAGGTATTTAACTTAAGAGATATTAAAGCTGCAGTCCATAACTTTTTTTGGTTAAAAATTATCCAAAATACATATTTGAGAAAATACATAACCAGCCAGTGTTCAAAACTATCACCTTACTTTAGCCCGATTCACCACGGTAAACTTATAATAATGTTTTGTAATTTGAGTGGTATGGGTAGGTTTTCGCAGGAGATTCGAGCATGGCACTGCGTCATTACATCACGTCTGTAAACAAAGAAGTTGTCCCAGCTAGTAGGCTATCGTATGTGAGGATCCTGCAGATGGCGGATCCTTTATAGCCTTTTCTCACAGCAGCTGGAATTAAATGTATCATTTTGATTCCAGAAAGGACTGTGTTTGTGAAACCCATGTGAATGATATTAAATTATATTTGTGCTATACAAATAAAATTGAAATTGCTATTGTTACAAACCCCACTTCTAAAATGCTCGTTGAGGAAGGGGTTTAGTAACATAAAAGGACAGGCGAGGCAGAACGTCAATTTAACCATTCATTAACGGTCAAACATCTCGCGAGTCACATTTAATCAGCCGGCAACAGATACAATGAAGAATTAAATCAACTTATAAAATAAACAAAACATAGATCAACACACACACACATCAAACACAGATCAAATGCACAGTGAGCACTGCTTTTCACTGGTATGCTTGACTACAAGACACGCACGAAGCTCGCTGGCTGCATCCATCAATGGAGGCCGGACGAAAGGAGCTTCTGAACAAGTGCGAATCATGCTCATTGAAGAGCGTGGTAGTAACTGTGGCAGGACACGCGCTGCAACGGGGAGAGCCACCAACACAACCGCAACTTCCACCTTATATTCGGCCCAGAGGGTCATCACCGAACAAGCCGCAGGTGTGTAGGGGCGGAGCTCAACCTCGGAGGAAAAGAATACACCAAATCAGTACAACAGGGGGGGACAAAAAAGAAATAACAATACCCACAAAATAGAGACAACCAAGCTTTGACCGTAACACTATTGCCATTAAATGACTTCCTGAGGCAATGGAAATCTCTTGTGTCTTTGGGCAGAAATAACATTTTGACTTAAATGGGTAAACTTATTTAAAAACTGCTTCTGTGGATTCCTCATTCCAGAAGTTATTATTGGTGTACTTTATGTTCCTTGTCATCATCTCATTCCTCTCCTTATGCCTCCTACAGGCACGACAGTGGTGTTTAACCCTGCTGCTGTCCAGCAGACATTATCTGCACTATCACCCACCAGACCGCATGAGGCAGTGGATGTCTTGTGAAGTGTGTGCTTTAAAAATAGCAGGGTTCTTGTCTTCTCTCATTTGCCTTGGGTGAGCAGCCAAGCACATGGAGGCCCTCGGAGAAAGCTGATGTACGGCATGTTTGAGGCGTTTGGACTGATCTTAGCGAGACATTAATGTTCACTTAACGTGATCCTAAATCCACCCTAGGGCATAGTCTGGATGGAATAACATGTTTGAATCGCCCTCCTTCCACTTTAGTCTTACTGCAAATGGCCCCTTTAAAGAAACCAGACTTTCATATTGAGCACAAATGATTTGTTGCCACATTAGAGATGAAGCAATGAAAGCGTAAAAGTCTGTAATTTTTTAGCTTTGGTAACACGTCTCAGAATAATTGTGTTACGGTCATACATGGAAATTTGTTTTAATAATGAAACACAAAGAACCCCTTCAAAAGCTAATGAGAAGTGCCTGAGGAATATGCATCAAATGCATCCTGCTGTTTGCAAGGCTTCAGCTAAATTATGCAGCATGAAGAATACAATAGCATCAAGACACATTCAAGCGAAGAATGTTTCTGCTTTTGCTGCCGTCTGAAGTTTAAATATGGCTTTTGTTTTCTTTAGATTTGGGAAAAGTTCCATTCACATTGTTGTGATATTGGTTTCACAGATTCCAAACCTTTTGCCTAATTCAATCACAAAGAAATAAATGCACAGAAATATCAAAGCCAGCAGCTAATTTACTTTTCAGGAAGCATATTAATGCTAATTTTATCACCTCATTCAACCAGGCGGCTAGACTAACAGAGCCAGCGCTTGCAATGCAGCTTCCAACAGCCAGTTAGCGCGTTATTTTTGATGTTAAGATGTGTGAAGAGACGACCCGGAGCAGAGAGCTACAAAATAAGAATGCCGCCGCAGTTGTAAGAGAAAACAGACTGGGGCGATACTTTCATGTCACTTTCCTTGCACTCACATGTTGAATTCATTAATTCCCAGAACATATTCCCTTCAGGTTTAAGCACTTGAGAGAGTTAAAATTGCCAGAGAGTTTCATCATGGGCCCACTTGCCCTTCATACCTTTTTCAATAACAAACGAGGGGAAGCACATTCAAGGGTGTGTAATCACAGCAGAGGGATTGCCTCATAGCGGGAAAACACATGCAATTTTGTAAATATTATTTCAAAAGCAACATGGTACTTTACAAAATATTAATTGTACTTTGTAACATCAGAATCAAAATCTAACAACTACAGTGAAAGATCGAAAGCTTCCGTGCATTCCTCCATGACTGCGTTCGGGTGTGAGATTCACAAAGGAAGGGCTGTTGAGCGCAGCATCGGTGACATGCTAGCGGAATTAGTCACACAGAATAAATCACGATACATTTTTATCTCTGATGTCACAACCCCATGTATGGTATACAGAGTATCACGCCCACCATGATTAGTAATCCCAGCTTCAAAGTCTTTGCTCTCCCCTCCTACACCTTTCCAAAACCGAGAGGTCTGCTAATCCCATCACTTCAGTCCTAATCAAGCTGCTCCAGCCCTGCAGTAATTTCCGTAACACCAGCCCCGGCTTCCTCCCAGACCCAAACTAATCTTTGGCTCATGTCCTGTGTTTGAACCTTCAGAAACATAGCTGCAGAGGCTCGGACCAGCACCCCTGAACTTTTAATCGCTGCACAGATTTGTGCTTTGATAACCGATTACACGCACATGCTGAAACGTGCTGTTAAAGGGCAAGGATGTTGCAACTGAAAGTACATCTGGGTGTTCATGGCAGTTAATTGGGTACAATGATGAAAAACAATTAGGACTGTGAAAGGTTATTTTCTCATAACACTGGTTTCGCTGAGAGGCTAAAGCTATTTGGGTTGAAGCACACATCTCTCACACAGAGACTCATTTTGTCAAGACTCCTGAGTATAATCATCTCAGCGTGAGCAGAGTCAAAGGTTCTGAACTGGCCAGCTGTGTTGGGTCCATGGGATTTCCATTCTGTCAACAGGAAGCTCAAGGTTAGGGGTTTAAATGGGGATGTTGCTACTGTTTCAATAGGAGGAAGTGAATAGATCTAAGGCTGAATGATGCATTCCTTAGCTCGAAGAGAAGCATAACTCCAGTTCACTGGGGACTTTGAGCAATGTCTAGGCTTCTTTTTTCACCTTGAATTCCTTATGATCAGCAAATTTCATTTTTTCACTGAAGCAATCTTACAGAAAATTCAGATTAAAAGGGGTGCTGTATTTCTGAATGTTCAATTAGTCTAACTGTGGTTCCAAGAATCAATCAGCCTTATAAATAATACCAAAAAAAAAAAAAAAATCAAGGTTATGGTACAATGGGAGGGATTGAAGCGAAATTTTGGAAGACTTAAAATCAGAAACATGAAACAAATATATGTTTTATAAAAGCCCATTTACTAATCTGTAAAAAAAAAATATATATATATATATATATATACTATTTGAGCTGTAAAGTTGTTCTCATCATTTTTATAGTGTTATTTTGTCATGCTTGACGAGCTGAAAACCATATTTTTATGATTAAAACGATATGACCAATAAGTCATAGCAATATATTTGAATTTTCATTTCTTTAACTCATTAAACTAATTTGACTCATTTCAAATTCAACTTTTAAGTTATGCGGTATTCAGATTGTTAGGATTCAATTTGAATTAGCTTGATTCTTTTAACTTGCAGAAAAGCTTACACTTTATTCAGACCAAATCATGTTTACATCTCTTGGTTATACTACTGAAACCTTGATTATTTTAATGTTTACAAATTGGCCTCATTCACTTAAATTTTTAATGCCCTATTGTAAACCTGTTATTTTAAATAAATGGATGGACAAGTTTAAATAATTTTCATGGTCATCATCATTATGCCACAAGTGCTGTTGATTGAGCTTAACTAGCCTTAAACCCAGAATATTCCTTTAATAGTTATTTTATTTAATAGAGGTGAGATGATTAGACAGATTCTTTTCTTTCTCTTTCTTCTTTATACACTGAATGCACTGTTTATCTGCTTATGCTTTCACTGGTGGCTTTAGTATAATCCTTAGCCTTAAGAACCAATTTAGTGGCCCAGTCGCTCAAAACGCTGTGTTCAGGAACTTCCATCTGGGCGATGGGTGATAGGGGGTCATGTTGTCGGACAACAACCCACCCCCTTGCCAACGCAAATCCACACTCTTTCTGATTTTCTTTCTCTCTAAGCCAACCAATCTCGTTGTTACAAATGACAAATGAGTCACTGGCGATTTCTGGCGTTCAAAAGAAGGCGAATGACCCGGTGGAAAATGCGAACTGAGAGTACACACTTCACATGGCTGTATTTCCTGAAAATGTTCTCAGAACTCAGTGCTTACTAATGCCGCATTTTGAGGAAGCTGCCGCTGAAGAGCCCCATTTGCCGCCACACTGAGAACTGAGTCAGTGCAATCCAGCAAGAGAGTAATACTGCTCTGAAAGCCTCTGTAACCCTGAGTCACTTACTGGCAGCTGGTTGTTTTCTGAGGGAGAGTAATTTGTATGGAGCGCCTTGCCTTATAAAAGATGGACAGGATTGGCTCAGAAATCCATTAGAGAGGACTTTCTAAGCCTGTTATTAGATGAGAGAAGAAGGATCTATTGAACGATATCAGGGAGATTTTTAGTTTTTAGTGAGATTTGAAAGCCATCCCCCTTCCCACACCTTCTTAGTGATTTGCATTCTCTTTTGTGGTATTATCAGGGACATTATTACATTTTCCCAGGATTTCTGTCATAAGATAGTCTAGGCGTTTGGGCTTATCTGGGAGTTGGAACTTCATTTTGGTCATTAAAATTAGCTAAAAATTGCGTCTGACAGAATTAGTGATTTAAAACATCTATTTAAGTCTTTTAGTCACTCATATAATTGACATGACAGAGTGGACAAACAGGCACAAGAGCTACTATTCCTGTAAATATGCTGTTTGAGCGGCATAGATCTAGAGTGCAGTCATCCAAACAGGCTTTTGGGTTTGTTATACCACTGCAGGCTAAGTCTTAATTGAAGCATGATTAATGAATAAAGTTCACTCCCACATATCATGGATTATCTCTAAATATATATCACTAATTGGTTTCGTACATTACACTGCAGTTGACTGTCATTAGCTCATATGCTTAGTTGTCTTTTTGAAATAGAGAACATAAGCATTTCAGCTGTGCTTGATGCGAACAAAATGAGACCTCGTCAACAGATTATTAATGGTATGAATGGAATCACAGTTCCTGTGTTATTTTCAGTGAGTACATGTGAATTCATGTAACTTTATTCATCGTCGTCACTTGTGCCTATGAAAATTAGATTTTAATTCTCTCTGACATTTTTTTTTATTGATATTTTTATTCCGCAAGGGCATATTATTTTGCTCAAAAGTGACAGCAAAAACACGTTTGAACTTTCTAATCAGAATACTAGAAAAAAATGCAACATAGTTTCCGCAAAAATATTAAGCAGCACAACTTTTTTCAACATTGATATTAATAAGAATTTTAAGAAATAATAATTCTTCTTAGCACCAAATCAGCATATTAGAATGATTTCTGAAGGATCAAATGACACTGAATGACTGCTTAAAATGTTGCCGTCACAGATATAAATTACATCTTAAAATATATTCAAATAGAACAGTTACTTTAAATTGTAATAATATTTCACCATATTACTGTTTGCAGCCTTGGTGAGCATAAGAGACGTCTTTCTTAAAAAAATCCTTCCATGTTTGAAACAATACTGTATATTGTGTATTATGATTTATATGTGTATATTTAAATATACATATATATATGTGTATTTATTTTGAATTTTGGTCATGATTTTGAATTTGGGTCTTGCAAGTGAGACTGCGAGACAGAAGGAGTTGTGTGTGTGTGTGTGTGTGTGTGTGTGTGTGTGTGTGTGTGTGTGTGGTGTTGTATGTGGGGGGAATTAGGGCGTAGCACTCCAGTCCGTTTATCCATTCACCATGAAGTTACAGCCACGCAAAACAAAAGCTCATAAATTATGCATGCCAAACAAAAAAATATAAATTAAAACCACTTTCACAATGTCTGTGCTCAATGTCTGTCCTTGAATATAAAATAGATCTGAAGGATATGTAAGGAATATGAAACAGAATCATATTAAAATGCTAAACAATAGCAAATCTAGACTAGAGTATATAATAAATAATACTCAGTTTAAATATAATTATATAGCATGCCTTGACTTCAGAAGCACACTGTGTAGTTGGATGGATGTAAGGCTGCTTGATTCAAATGTACAGTACTGTATCTCTGATATTATAATCATCTCAATCTAGCGACTCTTCTCAAGGTGTGACATTAGAATGGGTTACGTTCCTAACAATGGTATAATCCCCACTGCTGGAGAGAAAGGGATTCTGGAGAACAGAAGTCAAAACAAATCAGAACACAAAAACAAGTGCATTGACATGGCAATGCAAAGTGCCAGATTATCAAGGTTAAAAAATCGAATCCCTTTATCTTTTTCATCTCTTGATTGCTTCACCAAAGCCACTTTCCCTCACTTGGCAGAGTACACACCTTGCGACCCGCTTTTAGTCCAGATTAAGAGAAACCCTAATCCCATTCAGAGGATCTGATTAAACCGCTGCTTCGAGAAATCCAGTCACGCCTTATTTTTGATCTCTCTCTACCCCCATATCACTCACACAGAAAATAATAGTATTTTTTGCCATTATCTTTTCTTTGAGGGAGAAAATACCAAGGCCATTTTCTCCGAGGAGGCAACAGAGGCAGTGCCTCCTCAAAACATTGGATGAGAAAAATTATTACATTACAGTATTACAAAATTAAACAAAGCAAATATTACAAAATATAACATTAAACACGTGCATAAATCATTACATTTTCTAAAGAAAACTGTCCAACAGACACTAGCAGGTAATTTATAGTGGGAGTAATTTACTCCCGCCTCCCCTGAGCCCACTGAGTTTTAACAGACCCCCTAAAAGGGTCTCTAAAGGGTAATTGAGAATGAATGGTGGGAAAGTCACATGAGAGGAGGATATGACTGGTTATGATTGGCTCTGATTGGTTCATGCGATAAATCCCACCTCTTGTCAGTCTGAATGAACAATATAAAAGCAATATCATGCCGAATATCCATGGTTCTTATCGTAGTACTGATACGTTACACAGATACAATATCAAAACTGTGGAAATACAGAGTTTTTTTGACAGGGGATGGGCATGGTCTCAAAATTAAAGGGGTCATATTACGTTGCTAAAAATAACATTATTTTGTGCATTTGGTGTAATGCAATGTGTTTATGCGGTTTAAGGTTAAAAACACACATTATTTTCCACATACTGTACATTATTGTTGCTCCTCTATGCCCCACCTTTCTGAAATGCGTAGATTTTTACGAAGCTCATCGTTCTGAGAAGCGAGGCGTCCTCTGATTGGCCAAATATCCGATCCGTACTGGCCGAATACTTCAAGTGTGAGACGGAAATTTTACGCCCCTCACCTTATTGTGATGCCGTGTCCCGGCGCGACGACACAAAAACAATAAAACCCATTATAAACGAGGCATTTGTTGCATGATCCAATGGGGACATAATTACTGATTATAATGACTTATACTGTCTTTTAATGCGTCGCGATACATTGAATTGAGAACCGCTGCTTTAAGGCAATTCATGTCACTCGGCGGCCATCTTTGAAATGCCACTCAGGCATGCAAGTGCAGTTCCTATCTCTTTGGGTATATCTCAACCAGTTACCTAGCTCCCGAGCTCATGAGTTGATCGTGTACACAAATTCGGTCACTGGTATGTTCCCTGACTCACTGCACGTTGGGACAGTGATCACACAAATTACAATGACTGTACAGCATCAACAGACAACGCTGTAGAACGTCATCGCTAGATTTAATAAACAACAGGCAGGACCAATCTCATTTTTATATGATTTTTTATTCTCTTTAAAGATATTGTTCTGTTACATGTTCATACAATATTTCAGCCATATATTAATTATAAATGTTAATTAGATGTGTTCATTACCTGTCTAGCAATGTGTGTTTATGTTGAAATATACCAAAAAATGGTTTGTCTTTTCAAATCTTCTATCGCGTGTCATTATATTTGTCCAAGTGGCTCGTGTGGTTTATGTTTTGCGCTTCAGAAATGTGACGTTATTTCCGGTAAGGGAGAATAGTGAGCACCGATGCTCGCTAGAATTTGTGATGCATTGTGGGATTTTTCAGGGAGCGAACATTCCAGTGCACTGGAAGGATTTCGCAATTGAGACAGCCTTAAAATGGCCGACTCCCTGATCAGTGCCCTGACTACAGAACAAGGAGCTGATTGAGACGCACCCATGAATGGGGAAACATCAAATTTTTCCAAAACTGGTCACCAAGCTTATTGATTACATTTCATATTTGAAATCACCAATGAATTCGGACAACAACTGTATCATAAATGTAGTTTATTTTGCTCAAATAGCCTTATTCTATAGTCTTTGATAAAACAAATGTAATTTAATTAATAGCTTTAAATACTAATTTAAAAAAGTAAGTAAACAAGTCACACATTTAGATATATAACCACTTTGTTACCTCGACATAAGACTTGAAATGGCCTGAAAACATGATCTGTTTCAGTTTCATTTAGCAATAACCTTGGTGAAATTTAAAGTAAATAAAGTATTTACTGAGCTTTAATGACTGATAATTCAAAAAAAAAAAAAAACTGTTAAAAGTTAACTGTTAAAAATAATAGCACAAGTTCATATATAAAATATATTGTAATTTTTTTTTATAATGTAAAATTTATTTTAGTGATAGTGTAAGTAATGTTTATTTAACCTTAGAAAATGTGATTGGGACACAAATTTACTTTTGATAAAAAACAACAACAACAACAAAACCTTTTGCCTCCTGCGTTCAGATTTCAGAACATCACTGGACACACCATTTCTTTTTTTTTACTAATTAATTCTCTGACATCCAGTTGACAATTACTTTAAAATGATTAGTATGCAATTTCCTCTTACTTTGTCCTGGGATTATATTACACATTGTTGTTACGGAGTTACTGAAGCGAGAAGCGTGCGGACCCATTTGCAAAGATTTATTATGAAACATGGTCAACACAGGCATGGGTCGATCAATGGCGAACGTAATCCAAAGGAAGAGGCAAATAAAAAAAATCCACAGACAGACGATAATTCAGGCGCGGTACAAACAGAGTCCAAACGACAAGATGAGAGAGTAATCCAAGACAGGCAGGCGATCAGGAAACAGACAATCAGGCAAAACTAGACGTGACTAAACTGGACTAGAGCAAGGAACTACGAACTAGACAAACTCGATATCATTGGGAGAGCGATAAACACAGACAAAACTCAGAGATTTGAGAATAATCGAAATGGGTGTCATATAGTGTGTGTAATTGTCTGCAGGTGAGCGTGTGATTAGTGAAATGGCATGTGGGAAATGTAGTCCAAGGTAACATGAAACAGTCTGTGTAGTGTGAGAGTCAATATATTGGAAGGGCAAACTTTGGTGGCAACCGGACGGAAGGCACTGACCGGATTCGTGACAATTGTATCCGTATCCTATTATAAAAAATACATATAAACATTCAAAATATCCAAATTTTAATTAATGATAATAATAATAATAACAATAATACAATTAATAAGTAAATACAGTAACACTTCAACTATATATCAATTTCAACCAGCTTTATAACTATTTAATTCTCCAACACTAAATAGTGTTTCTCTGTTTTCTTGTTTATCTGAAGACTAACAGATTGACTCAGCTCAAGGAATCAAGGGGTCATGATTTGGCTGGTTAACATGGCCCCGATAGCCCCTGCTGGTAGATGCCATTACTAAACCATCTGCTTCCAAAAGTAACTTTATTCACTGATGTGAACATCATTCTGATGTAGCCATGTACTCTGGATGGCTGATTTCAAATCTCATACTTCTGAGTATCTAGTGCCAGCAGAGCAACAGCCAATAATGACACTAGTGTATTCTGTAGAGCTGCTTGCAGTAAAATTTTTATCCTTTTGGAGCATTAACACGGCCATTTTCATGTACACTGCTGAAGCTACTTTGAAACAATCTGCACTGTGTACAGTGTTATATAAATAAACGTGACTTTAACATTTTAATGAATTTCTCCAGGTTTTTCATACCTTTCAGCAAGGAATCACGAATCAAGGAAGAAAGGCGAGTGTGTCCGAGATTCCCGAGAGCTTTTATAGCTCTGTATCGACATCTTGTGGACAAACACGATTCTGCCGCTTGTTTCAGAGCATGTTCTCACATGACAGAGGAGAGTGCTGAAAATTTGATACGCTGTAATTTCCTTGTAAACTAATAATCAAAGACCTTTTCAAGAAAGACAGCGATTAGCCTGCAAGTGACTACGTGTCTTCATCAAGGCTTCCCTGTCAGCTTAATTTCCATGGCCCTCGTTGGAGCATCACCAAATGGCATTGGCTGCCATATTTGAAGAGGCAGTGAGCTATTCTGTGTAATTATCACTGATGTGTATGCTTGCGGTGGAGTGGCTCATTCTAAACTTGGACAACATTCAGAGACAGTTATCTGCACAAGCTTTGGGATACCACACAGACATATGCAGACACACAGACCTGGACATGTTCACACACAAAACACCCACCCACACAGAGGAGGCAGGGGATGTTAGATTAACTGACAAACACCATACTGTTTTTTTTTCCGAAATTTGTTTTGGCATCTCTCTGTGCGATGCAGCTTTGATAGGTGCTGTAATATTTGTACATTTATTTTACATGTTAAATGCAGATATGGCAGTGCACGCAATACCTCTAGTGTGTATGCCCACAACTATCGTTCAAAGAATTGTTGTACAAAAGAATCCTGATAAAATATATCATGGTTTACATTAAGCAAAAATATTCTCAACATCCTCTAACTATTATGCACACAGTAGAACATTCATGTCACTTGTTTAGTTCAGTTTGTTTTGTCTTTTTCCACAGTGTGTTTTTGCTGTGGTCAAACAGATCCACAAATGTCACTTTAGTGGATACTAGTCAAGTCTGTCATAAGTAAATCCCAACTATGTGGTAAAACATAGAGATTTATCATCAATAATATCTGCCCTAATTATTTTTTTATGATGTTAGACATATTCAAAGAGTCAGAAGGCAAAATATGAGGTTCACTTTGAAATTACTGCTATTTTTTACATCTCTGGAACCCTAAACATAAAAGCAATAAAGTCAAGCTCAAAAGAAACATGAGGGGTAACTCTGTATAATTCATCAAGAAACATCCAACTTCACTATATTTGCAAAAAGGCCCTAGTGGTTGTGAGGCCTTCACACACCGGATCATTAAACATCAGAATTATATTGTGAGATCATATTGCATCACGAGCAGCATCAATGCCAGAGGACGACTCACACTTGAAAAGGACTTTACACAGACCTAATTAATTTAATACAAATAAAGTTTAACTAAAATAAGCACACTCATTTCAAAATAAACATGTTAATGTCAATTGTGCTTTTGTATAGAGAGGAATCACTATAATTCATTAATAAAAAAGACCTAAACGCATGTATGAGCAATACCTTCAAAGTTATGTTAGGTTACGTTCATCACAACAGACTTCTTATCACAGAATTATGAACCACTCAAAAAGTCTGTTTTTAATGATCTTTTGTCATTATTTATGTGAACTGCTAGGGTAATGACTCACAAAATCATTAAAAAGCATGTGCTAAATTACAAATAATGAAGCTACGTCTTTAAGACAGATGTGGTGACTGTGGGGAAAGTGAAGTCATGGCTGTCAGATTTTTCTAATCTCCTATTTCTAATCTACAGTTTGCAGAAGAACCATGTTGAGCATCTCAAGCTGTCTTTTTGTACACCTACTTTACTAAGTAATGACACTGCAGGCAAATAGTTAAAGTCGCCGAAAACTACAAGTTGCGATCAAGCTTTTTTTTCTTTCTCTCCCTATTGTGAGGTATATCGCCTGTCATCATGTTTTTTTACTAAGAGTATGGGACTTAGATTTTATTCATTGGATTTAATTGGACTGTTGTGTACACGTCACCAGAGATGTCGTTGTGAGGGTGAGGCGACATTAATGTTTTTGATTATGAGGGCACATGAATTGAAAAAGTAATGTTCTTATAAATCATGTATAATAAATCCTGCAATATGGCATAAACAATAAGAATAATCCATTTTGATTTCATAGTTACTTCAAACTTGTCTTTTCTGCACTTATGTATTCAACTCAGCTTCTCTCCAAGTTTTTTTATCTTCCTTTTGTTTTTGTGTTTGTCCTCTGTGTTGTTTTGATGTTATGATGTATGCAGTTATCTGTCTGTGACAGCCAGTGGGACGTGTTTACTTGAGCTCAACAGGAGCTGACTCATGTCTGCACCTACATGTCACCTCTTTGCCATGGCATAACTTAAAGAAGATATGCTAATGAAACTCTGGGTCTTCACTGCTGCCAACTCCACTGACATGCTCCCAAAAACATCCTGTCAAGTTCAGTCAGACTGCTGAAGACTGGAGTTCTGAACCAGTCAGAAGGGAGCCCATATGAAAGAATCTTTCGTAAAATATGTCCAAAAATTTAAGGAGGCATGTTTGTAGAACAGATGTCTGCAAGAATAAGACATCTAGATGATGAAGATAAAGATCTGTCTGCTTTCCACAGCACACATGTAAATGCTCGAAACCCTTCCACTTTTGTTACATTCACATTTCACACAGCAGCTGAATAACGTTATCAGTCTCCTTCTGTATTTGTATGCTCTTTATGTATGGAATTGTAGTCTACATCTTTTTTTGTCATGCCATTGTATGATATGTCATGTATTAGGCCTATATGTGAAGAACTTCTCTCAAGTATAATACAAACTATTTATGAAAGAAAGGTTGAATAATTACATGCCTTTAAGTCTTTGGAAATACAAGAATTAACAGGACAAAATGGAACTGAAACCACACGAGTGACACTGACCGCAAGCTACATCAATTCACCAGTAGGTGGCAACAGGCGCGGACTGGCCATCGGGAACACCGCGGCTGATTTGGCCTGCTGCTCTGTGTTTTTTTATTATTATTATATATTTTTTTTGCCTTCCCAATGTGATCATTTCCGATTGTGGCATTCCCTAATAAAGATAATAAATCATAAATCGGTCTGTCTTGACTGAAGGTGCTTCACACCAGACGCGAATGACCGAATAAATCGCGCGAAGTTGGAGCTTGAACATTTTGAGTTTACTCGCTTCATCGCGCGTGAAATTCATACACAACAGACGCGAAATCGCGTCATGGGAGGGGCTTCTGCCAGGCAGCTCCACTCCTTCCACTTTTCCGGGTTACATTCACACTGCTCGTTCACACTGCTAGAGCAAGCAGCTGATTGGTTAACGCGGCGCGAAATCCGCCAAACGATTTTTATGCGAAAAAAAAGTCAATTCGCGCCATTCGCGAATCTCGCCGCAGGATTGTCTTTCGCGTCTTTGCATTGACTTTGTAATCATTCGCGCGATGCTCTTCGCGTCGATGTATGGACGCTTTAGTGTAGTTTTCTAGTCGATGCACAGGATCCAGGAAGGAGAGGAAACTGAGCGAAATTACTAACCTGTTGCTTCAAGTGCAGGTCAGTTTATCTGTGTACGCACTGTAGTTTTGTCTTTATTAAGCTAGTTGATTATTAAACTGCTAGCCCTGTTAGGCTGTATGTCAGTCAGAAACTGTAAGTACTCATTATCAAGTACATTAATACAAACTTGGATTTATTTAGCTAGAGCAAACAGCAACACAAAAATAAAGAAAGGTTGATTTTCAAATATTTTGGCATTTAACTTTAATCTTGGGCATTTAAGTCATTTTAAGAGAAATAACAAAATTATTTGCAAACAAATTGCAATGAGGTGGTTGTTTTGCAACAAGGTGAACACAGTTCTGTTAATAACAGTTAATCAGACCTGCTGGTGAAGAAGAGACGGGTACAAGAAAAAAGGGAGTGACAGAGAAATTGGAGAAAATAAATAAAAGGAAAAGGGAAGTAAAGGTGCAGGTCAAACGAGAACCTTTAATTATTTTCCACGGCCCCGACTAAAGACTTAAACCTTTTTATGGGATTGTCATACAAATAGGCTAATAGGGTTGTACATATTTCAGAATTTGTTGTGGGTGCATGGGATGGCCTGGATGAGTGGGAGATTTCCCGGCCTGAAATTTTGTCCCAGTCCGCCCCTGGGTGGCAACAAATTATTAGTGAACCAATGAATCATTCATTCCACCGATTCATACAAAACCTTGGGAAGCAGCATCTTTGTGAGAGGGTCATCGAACCATTCACTTGTCCAACAACACTTTACACCACATTTTCTCAATTAGTTTTTGCCTAGGGCTGAATTCTGCCAACAATACCAAGCCAAGGGCCACTGACCTATATTATATTTAAATAGCCTATATTATTATTATTATTACAATTATTATATTATTGTTGCTTTTGTTAAAATAGTCACAAATGGTCACACAATAAATATTCAGACCCCCCCCCCCCCATTGTTGTTTATACAAACAATTATGACAATTTTTGCATTTAGATACAGAAGAACTTTGCCTGTTGACAAATAAACAAAACAAATAATCTGGACCTCCATGTCTGCCATGCAAATAAACTGTTCCTGCTCATCTCCAGACTGGATCTCTTCTCTCTACTTTCTCTAATTGCAGATTAAATTATTAGATCTGTCAGCATTAATATTTTTACTTAATTTTTTTGGGGGGGATGATCAAACTGTAACACCGTGTGTCCCAACCAGATGTGACGTGACGTGATACAAATGTAATTTTTGTCCTAACCACCCGCGACACGTGACAATCAGTTACTCGGAATTCCATGTTATCATTTATTTTTTTCTGTGACGTCGTGGCAGGAACAACATACAGAATACGACAGTGATAATCTCAGGTAATGATTGTATGCTTTATTCAATTTTAAAAGCATCTAATGTGAGTTTGAATATTATTTTGCATGAGGTTTATAGCCATATAGTGAAATAAGCAGTAATATATATTTTACCATAGATCTTGAAAATAAATTAAAGCAAACTCACTGTGAACTCACTCACTCACTCACTCACTCACTCACTCACTCACTCACTCACTCACTCACTCACTCACTCACTCACTCACTCACTCACTCACTCACTCACTCACTCACTCACTCACTCACTCACTCACTCACTCACTCACTCACTCAAAACTGTTCAGTCATTCACATTTTAATCATCTATTTTCTGTGTCCAGTTTTCTTTATTTCACATTTGCCATGTTTTTGCTGTCCCAGTATCTATCTACACTGGATGCGACAAAGCATTGCAAATCATTTGAACTTTGTCAAGTCAAGTGAAGTCAAAATGTAAATGTATTTTTACGACAGTACGTCATAAATAGAATGAGTAAGCAGCAGTTTACTGTCGGGGATTTGTTGCGCATCCAGTGTAGACAGCGTCACTGATTATAATAAGTTGTATTTTATCTTGTTGCGTCACGCTTTCGCCGCTCGCGTACGGTGTCGACACGATGTAAGTTAACCCATTTGAGCCCAAATTTTTCTGAATGGTTTCATGCATTTGTTGTTAATAGTGTACAGATCCTTGCAACATGGGACAATATTATCATGCTGCAACATGAGGTGATGGCCGTGAATGAATGGCACAACAATGGACCTCAGGATCTCGTCACGGTATCTCTGCATTCAAAATGCCATCAATAAAATGCACCTGTGTTCGTTGTCCATAACATACGCCTGCCCGTACCATAACCCCACCGCCACCATGGGCCACTCGATCCACAACGTTGACATCAGCAAACTGTTCACCCACAAAACGCCATACATGCTGTCTGCTATCTGCCCTGTACAGTGAAAACCGGGATTCATCCGTGAAGAGAACACCTCTCAAAAGTGCCAGACGCCATTGAATGTTAGCATTTGCCCACTCAAGTCAGTTACGACGACAAACTGCAGTCAGGTCGAGACCCCGATGAGGATGACAAGCATGCAGATGAGCTTCCCTGAGACGGTTTCTGACAGTTTTTGCAGAAATTATTTGGTTATGCAAACCGATTGCTGCAGCAGCTCTCCGGGTGGCTGGCTTCAGACGATCTTGGAGGTGAAAATTTGTGGTCTGCGGTTGTGAAGCCGGTTGGATGTACTGCCAAATTCTCTGAAACGCTTTTGGAGACAGCTTATGGTAGACAAATGAACATTCAATTCACGGGCAACAGCTCTGGTGGACATTCCTGCAGTCAGCATGCCATTTGCACGCTCCCTCAAAACTTGCAACATCTGTGGCATTGTGCTGTGTGATAAAACAGCATTTTAGAGTGGCCTTTTATTGTGGCCAGCCTAAGGCACACCTATGCAATAATCATACTGTCTAATCAGCATCTTGATATGCCACACCTGTGAGGTGGATGGATTATCTCGGCAAAGGAGAAGTGCTCACTAACACAGATTTAGACAGATTTGTGAACAATGTTTGAGAGAAATAGGCCTTTTATGTACTTAGAAAAAGTCTTAGATCTTTGAGTTCAGCTCATAAAAAATGGGAGCAAAAACAGAAGTGTTGCGTTTTTTTTCAGTATATATATATATATATATATATATATATATATATATATAAAGGGATATCATTTCTCAGATGGACCCCTTGAAACACAATGATCTTCTCAAATAAAACAGTACAGTCTCTACCCTTAATTTTTTGTTTATTTTTATAATATTTTACACTCTGATGTACTGATCTGATCTGAGATAAAGATCCGTCATGACACTGTGATTTCAATTGTAAATGTCCAAGCATGATTTCCACTGTAACTCCCAAAACAAGTAGCCTAATAGTAATTTTGAAGAACAAATGTGAAGGCTATCAGACGGAGCAGCACAGGGGCTTTGATTTGGCACAAGCGGCTATCAGTTGGATGCTCATAGCATGACGCTACAATAAGAGGCTTTCCTTTATTCTGCGGCCTAAAGTTCAATCAGACTGCATATCTGAATCCAGCTGATATTTCTCCAGAACAATGAATTATCTCTTTAAATCCCCTTGAACACAAGCACCATGAGAAGGAGGTTAATCATGGTCACTAATCATGCTGTGCATTGTCCAAAGGACAAGGTTGTTTGATTGTCTTCAGCATGCAGTGTTTCCTTATCTTAGGAATACATGAGCCTGGCGAAACCATTCGTGTGCAGCTGACTGAGATGCACTTTGTAGTAAATCTACAAATAGCAGCCAGAAAAAGAAAACATATACTCTCTCTTGTGTTAAGGAGATGGTGATAACCATCTTTGGTGAGCATCAGAAGTAATGTTGCATTCTAGACATACCGGAGACTGTTTGATGATTCCAGATACAGGTCTGTTTTATCAGGTCTATCGGTGTGTACGCAATATTGAACTTTAAAGTGAAAGAGATTGAATTCACAACTCATTTGAGTGAAAAATGCCTTTTGCGAAGATGACATCCATATGACAGACATGTATGCATGAACATTTGTTGGTCTCAGAACATCATGTTTAAACCTGTCAAGGTTTTCCTCAGAATTTGTCATGTCCTCCTTGATTACTTGGATCATTTGTAGTTGGTAGACAGCACAGCATGACAAGTCAATTTCAATTTAATTTCAATCAAAACAGCAATGCCTGTTTTTACATGTTTCTATTAAAGAGAACAGCTGTAGTTTCTGGAACACAATAGTGGGTAAATTTGCTAATAGGCATCCCGCGGCTTACAGGCGCGTGTTTAAGCAGCGTCAAGAGAAGTAAAAGGCATGTGCAATGGCAAACATGCCTTAGATTGCGAACAGACGCTTAACTCAAAACATTTGGAAATCCAAACATCGTCCTCGCTCTGTGTTCTACATGGTTGCCTACGTCTTTTCCGTAGGGTTTTTCAATAATGCATATCTGAAGCCAACAGGTGTTAGATGAGAAAGCAGCATGATTCAGCTGAACTAGCTGATGTATTCTTTTTAACACGATACATTGTTACAAACAGCGTCCACTAGGTCTTGATATAAATTAAGTTGCTTTGTTTCTGAAGTCATAAAATGAAGTGAACACACATCTGTTTGGGATGATATCCGTGTGCTTTAAAAGCAGACAATGTTGATGTCTCTTAGTAAGCGCTGCAGATACAAGCTGTTCCCAATTAACCATTTGAACATTTAATCCAGCAGGCCTCCCATCCCAGAGCTGGGTGGGAGGGCCTCTTTCCCAGCATGCATTCTTCCAGATAAGCAGAGATGGAGATGCAAAGCTGCCTAATATAATTGCATATTAGCTAGCTCAGGCCTGAGCTCCCAGTGGGGCTGTTAATTTATCGCAACCAATTTAAATTCCTGCCACTTTCTAATAGCACTAATGAAAGGCCTCTCCCTGCACTAAGAGTACATTTGAGCTTTCTCATTCAGGCACAAGGTGCATTAAACTCAACTAAATGCATAGAAAGCAAGCGGGAACAAATTGGTGGCAAATGTTTACCATATGTCACCGAGGCCCTAATTAGTACAAGCAGAACATTGTACAAAAGAGTAAAGAGGAAAATGCAAGTTTGTTGGAGTGCAGCACACAAGGGTGCCCTCACTGGGATTCATTTTAGAGGCATAATGTGCACAATTAAGCACTTTTAAGTCTCCTTTGTAGCATGTTGCAGCTCTTCAGAGGGCTATAAATAGAGATCTTTCAGAAAATTGGTCGCAACTGCATGTTTGCTGGAGGTGCGTGTGTCAGCATGAGCTCTCATCAACATTGTGTGGCTAACTGAAGGTGGCAGGCTTCACCTTTAAAATGTTTTGTTTCTGTTGCTTACAAAACTGAACGGATGATTCCAGAAAGAAAAGTTCTCATCATATAAAAAGTGAGATTTATGTGCTCCGCTTAAAACCTGGAGTATTTACCTTTTGCTGTGCCTGCTTTCAGACATTTTAGTGTCTTGAGAGGGCAGTACGGGTGTAAAATGGCAGAGAAGGGATGACATAAAGGTCTTCAAAAAATACTCTGCACCTACAGAATGTCCTCCATTTAGAATGAAATAATAAATAGAGGTGAGAAAATTAATAAATGCAGTCTGGATTTGTCAGTCTATCTACAAAAATGAAGACATGCTCTTTAGTCGTTTTCTTGCAACAGAAAAACAGAGCAGGCTCCCTGGAGACCGGCTTCATGCAGAGACCTAATAGTGTCAGAGAAAAATAGCAGTCACTGACTATTGCTTGTTGATTTATTATATGCGATCATCGCTCCTGCAATCATATTTGGATTTTATGAAGCAAATGAAGCTTGATGAAAATAAAGAATGAAAGAAAATACCTTTTGAGTTGAGGCTGAGATGTTGTAAATGGTACTTTGAGATGTATCAGGGTAAAACCACAACTCATTTAACAAAGCTTAGTATTACATGGAAGACTGATTGGCACAGACCTCTCAATGAAGTTGTCAAGCTAACCATGATTTCTTGAGCTTCGAAATAGGTTTTCTGGTAAATCTGATCAATACCTAACTGTATCTAGCCATGTGCTTTATATTTATTGCTTAAGTTACACAGACATCTATGAAGATGACTCCTCCTCCAGTGAGTGCATTGTACTGTTTGCATTCGATTCATATCCTGCTTCCATGCCAAGGCTTCTGGGAAGGGGCACAGCGAAAGTGCTTAGTTTCTATTCTCGTTATCAGGAAGGCAGTGGGAGATGATATATCACAGGCACTTACCCAGTGAAACTGACAAATGAAATGGCATTAGGCTGTGGACAATGCCTGTTTAATGGAAGTGGCCCTCGGTCTAACACCAAGCTGCAGAGACATTACGCCATGAGATGAAATCTGTAGTGAGGCCTTTCGTGCAGATGCAGCTGTCCTTGATAACCCAGCAACTCTTATGAGAAGAAAGACATTAATGTGGAGTAAAGTATATACTGAAAAATATGTACTCAGACCTTTTTATGGAAGTCAGACTGTGAGTCTCCTGTCTGTGCGACTTAGCATCATCATTGGCACTTTTGTAGTCTCACCTTTACTTGTCAATTCAGACTGGTGCCATATGTTAACCTTGAGGACCCCCACTGATAAAGGCGGCTATTAATTTCAGCCTCAGACGTTATTCCCACGGGCTGTTGGCTAAATGTCTGATCCATAAGGTAAACAAAATGGGAAAAGTTTCTGGAGTTTCAGCGTTGTCATCTGATTGGTTCTTCAGTAATTCTCAAGGAATTCCAAAAGATGTGTGTGCCGCTTTCAGTAATGGTTCATTACCTGCCTTGAAACAAAGCCATTGTGATGCCAAACCCCCTCATGGGAGTAGAAAGCCATTGTGTGTGCATGCAACTATAGTCCTTTTCGAATGGTGATTGTTTTTTCATGTGGATGTCTGTAAAAATAAATGTACATGCCACCACAGTGATAAAACTCATGCATTCAGATGATAATTTATTAACATTTATTCGTCAGTAGCATGATTGTCTGCTGTAAATAAAATGTCATATGCTTGGAATAAATAAGGGATAATCAAGGGTTGCTTCCACAAAGTGCATTTAAAATCCTTTAATGCACTGCAAACCTTTGATTATCCTGCTTATTCCATGGTATTTGCCAAGTTATAGACAAGTGAAAACTAGTTTTGCTCTTTGCAGCACAATATTGGACCGGAAGGGTAAAAATGACAGTTATTTTCATCAGTAACGGTTCGTTAGCTCTAGCATTCTGCCCCTTCAAATCAGACACAGATGAAATAGTGCGGTGAGATAATATTTATTTGAATGAATTATAGCATTTGTTTAAATTAATTATCGAGAGAGAGAGAGAGAGAGAGAGAGAGAGAGAGAGAGATGACGGGGGGATTATAGAAATTAAAACTTTTAGGTAAAGCTTTACAAGCATAACAATGTGTCATTTGTTAACATTAGGCTACTTAATGTATTAACTAACATGAACGAACAATGATCAACACATTCATTACAGTTTTAATTAATCTTTGTTAATGATAGTTAATAAAAATACAGTCGTTCATTGTTAGATCACAGTGCATTAACTAATATTAACAAACATAACTTGTGATTTTAATAATTTTTTGTAAATGCTGGAATTAACAATAACTAAGATTAATAAATGCTGTAGAATTATCATTCAATCTTACTTCATGTTAACTAATGTAGTTAACTAATGTTAACTAATGAAATTTGTAAAGTGTTACCTACTTTTATTTAGCAAGCATGCTTTAAATTGATACAAAAATTATGATAAAGACATTTACAATGTTACAAAATATTTCTGTTTCATATAAATGCTGTTCTTCTGAACTTTCTATTCATCAAAGAAACCTGTAAAAAATCTACTCAGCTGCTTTCAACATAATAAAGTACTAATAATTAATTAGTAATACATTTTCTTTTGAGCAGCAAATCAGAATATCAGAATGATTTCTGAAGGATTGTGTGACTGGAGTAATGATGCTAAAAATCAGCTTTTGGAACCACATAAATAAATTACATTTTAAAACATTCAAACAGAAAACTGTTATTTTAAATAAATAGTAAATTAAATAAAAATAAATTATATAGTAAATAAAAAAAATGGCTTTGCTGTTTTTAGGATCAAATAAATGCAGGCTTGGTGAGCAGAATATAATTATTTTCTAAGAAAAATCTTACTGTTCAAAAACATTTGATTGGTAGTGTCATATATACTGTATATGTGTGTGGTTATATATATAAGTGGTGGTGGGCCGCCTTGATCAAAAAATGCCAGGGCTGATTTTTTGTCCCAGTCCAGCCATGGATATAGCTGTGCAGATTATGCAGAGTTTATACAAGTTTGGTAGTTAATTGCACAAAGGTGACATATAACACTGATTGACTGGTTGTCTTACTGTTGGATAATACCTTTTTTGTGTGTTTTTAAGAGATCAGCAGCCGGCTTTTAAGAGCTCTGGAACAAAACAGTTAGCCTTTCAATCTGACCAGCTCTTAATTTTAATGAGGGTTAATGATTTGACTATGCGAGGAGAAGTGAAGTGAGACAAACTATGACCTGTTGTGGAGAACATGGATTAAAATACAATTAAGCTAAGCTCTCCACAATGGGCCTGGACCTCACAGTGTCACGTAGCTTTCAAAGGGACGAGCCTAGAACAAGCTCTTGGAAATTTAAAGCAGCATATTTTAACCTTGGACACTCTTCACTCACCGTAAGAAATGACCTGAACCAAATCCATTTTCTGGGTTCTTAAAGGGATAGTGCACTCGAAAATGAAAATTCAGCCACTGTGATCCTTCAAACCTGTTTGTCGTTCTCTTATCTGTAGAACACAAACATATATATGTACACACACAAAATAATGCATTGTAGAGCTGGCTATACAGATGGTCCGATTCAGTGTAATTCCCATTAATCTGATTTGTTTGATTGGATTCGGATGCATTAGTTTATTCTTACATAAGGATGCTTTTCTTCTAATGCAGTAAATACAGGGCATTATTTCAGATATATTAAAATCGATAACTCATCCTTTATAACTATTAATTAAAAGAACCAGCGCATAGAAATCATTTGTATGTTTCATTTGTATGCAGCCCTGAAGAAGAACTCAACAGAAATACATTTCTTGTCATCATTTTATTCAGTCATATTTAATATAGATTGCTCACAATCACAACTCTGGTAAAATATGATTTCTTTTGGCATGATGCTGAAGATTCAACAGAAAAGTGCTGCATAAAACACTGATAAAGAAAACTTACTTACCTTACGAAATTGTTAAGCACAGTACCAATGCATTTTCCCTTAGCCACTGAAAACAGACATTGAGTAAAAGATCAGTCTTGCAAATGTAATGTAACTGTTCAATATGAAAACTGTGATTATTTAGGAAATCAATATTTTTGTTCAATGGTAAATGGTACTAACTTAAAATAAACTGCAAAAATAGGACATTGATGTCAAACACCATTGGTTCTCATGCATCCAACATCAGTGCATCTGATCTAATGGCAATACATTTGATTTGAGAGCTACGTTGGAGTTGTTACACATCTTTTGGCTTCATAAGACATGAAATAGAGTGATATGGACCATTTTTATAACTTTTCTATGCTGCTTTTTAGTTATTTTGGAACTTAACAGCCCCAGTCCCCTTTTACTTCAAATGGAAAAGAGTGGCTATAACATTCTTTAAAATTACACCTTTTGTGCTCCACATAAGGAAGTAAGTAATTTTGGTTTGGAACAACATGAGGGATATGTAAATGATGACACGGTTTTAAAATTTTGGGTGAACTATTCCTTTAATTGCACATCATTAGCTATTGATTTTGCTAGACTAAGAATCGAACCTTGTTGATTCCAAAGAGGAAGAGAGGAGCCGGGCCTCATGTTGATCACTCTGAAGTCTATTCCTCCAGGGTTTGCGGGTTCCCCCAACATCACAAACAGGGGGCCTGAAAGGAGAAAACAAACACGCAGTTTCCTCTTCAATACGGTAGTCTAAATCGCAGTCACCTCACTAATTTGTCTAAATGTACTCAGTTATCAATAATACAACGTGAGTGAGGCTTACTAAAAAAGTCTCTGTGGTTTTTAATTGCCGTTCATTCATAAATCGATTTCAATTCAAAGTGGGAATAATTTAAATTAAATTACTTGTGAGGCTTGAGGGAGAAAAAAATGGTGGCTTCACTTGGATGATGCAAAAGGATGAAATACATTATCTGGTGTGTGAAAGAAAGATCAATGAGAAGATTATTTTCAAAAAGAGTAATTTATACTATGTATCCATTCCAATTTCCTCATCAACCAGAATTTTTGATAATGATTCATAATCAACAATACGTCTATGCCTAAAGAGTCTTGATTTTTCAATTAGAGATGTTGTACTTGTAGAAAGCACTAGCAGCCGAGGAAAACTGAGGAACAATCTAATTGTACGAAAGAGATTGGCATAGCAACGAGACTGCATTCAACCACTTGATATAATGTGGTGTTTGTTGCTATTCTAGGATGCTAATTCTGCAAGAAAACACATGGTTCTTTGTTTAGTCAGGCACTAATGAATCCTCCTGCTGTCTCTCCATCTTGATAGATGAGCTGTTGATATGGTGGGATATCTGTCGTAGGCACAGCAACCCCCCGGAGGAAACTGTGTGGGACCCTCCTCGTAAAAGTGTCCCTTTGGTACTTATCAAAGTTCCTGTTGAAAGGCTGTCCCCTGCTGTGCTCAAGCTCTCCCCGAGAGGGAGGGCCCTCAGTTTGGGGCCCAACTCACCCCGCAGGCCCTTTTCTGAGTCTTCTCTCTTGTTTACCAAGTCAGCCGAATCGGCTCCACACTGAGCTCCCTCAACCACAGCACCCTCTTCTTCCACAAAAGAGCCACAATGAGAAGATGAAGGACAAGAGAAAGCCAAAGCTTTAATGAGGAGAATGGAGCAGATAGAATACTGCACAGGGAATACATGCAGCAAGAGATAAATAAATAATCATAGTTGGTGCAGCCAAGTGTAACGAGTGTTATGCCTGTGTTCCCTTGAGAGAACAAGGCTTCAAGGTTGTATATGCACAACATATGTGTTGGGTTGTGGAGTGGACCTATCACCTGTTGAGATGTGTGCAGATACCTTGTAATTTCTTTGTGAGCCAGATGATAACTATTAGTGTCTCACTAGAGATCTGGACCAGTATTCGTCAAAGACAGCCAGCCTACTGGCCATGGTACTCTTTTCAAATGATCCTGACACAATAGGATGTTAAAGCAGGTTTTAGTGAGATGGTATGTTCAGTGCCATATGTTTTTTTATGTATAGTCCAGTTGCTTTTCAAATAATCTTTACCCATAATCTGATGGACTAAGTTGTAAATCTGTCCTTGTCTATTCATTCATGTTTGATTTAATTTCTGTGATTATTATATAGATGTATGCCATATCATCCTGATGCCCTATTATTATTTAAGCATATCTTTATGTATATACTGTACTTAAATTAAAATATTTTTTTTTAGATGTCATCAAAAGCCACTTAATTATAGGACACATAATATATGTAATATTCATAATTTAAAATCTAATAATTTTAAATATGTATAATAATTGTATATATAATATCATAGTTTATGAATAATACTTTTTATTATATATATAACAACATATTTGTTGGACATATTATACGACTGAAGCAGATAAAGATTCTTGAGGCATTCTTTATATTTTAGTACAAGAATGCCCCGTACCAAACCCTTTTCTCTGGTCCTCAGTGATGCACTCTACATAACCTTGCTTGTTTTTTCTCTCTAATGTTCTCCTATATTCTGTATAAAAGCCTTGACTAACAGCTAGCCTGGTTTTCCTCTCGTACAGACGCTTCCTGTTGTCTGTGATCTTAAGATCTGCATAATGCATTTCCATGTTTGGCAGGTGGAGGTGTGGGATGGTGTCCTCCTCTTCAAAACTAGGCTTAACGTCCAAATCCTCTCTTATAAGATTCAGCAGCCTTTGCAGTGGTGATCCGTGGTGGTGTACGCTGCCATTCCAGGAGGTAAATATAGGCTGTGTTGAATCACACTGGCATGTGTGAGGTGTGACATTTACGAGTGCTGAGAGAGTCGCAAGAGCCCCGGCTGCGAGACAGCTGAAAATCAGTGCCGGCATGCAAAACCTAATAACAACACTGATATTTACTCTCTCTCTTCTGCTCTTCCTCTGTCTGAGTGTCTCCTATCTTCGATTCCTTTGATTTTCATCTTTCCTCATGGGGGCAGCACAACTCCACATTTGATGGGATCTGATAATCCTCTCATGCCCCCCACACAGAGATTAACTTCATTCTTATTTTCCTTTCCTCCCCTGCATCTTCTCTCTATACTCTTCTGAAATCTTTTATTTTTTTCCCTTTTGTGAGGGGCTACCATGAGTCAAGCTCCACTGCTTTACCAATTCCATCAAAAGGCTAATCAACAATCTCGGAGCGGGGCAGTTCTCAGAACAGTCATTCTTTCTGTGCCCAACCGGCAATCCAGCAAAAGCAAGCAAGTGCTGCAGTAATAGACCTTGAATTACAATTAATCCTGCCTGGCTCGATTTGCCAATAGTAATTCCAGTGCTGCGAGAGCGGGACCAGGTTCGGGCTCGACTGGAGACTGCAGGGGTGGAGAAACGAGACAACCGGAGTGAGAGAGAAAGAGAACGAATGATTTAGAGCCATGTTACCTGTCACTCAGGCAAAACTTACAGCTCTTTTACAGCCTCGGCAGAAGACCATTAGTCTTTCAGGTGCTTATTTTACATTTGTCACCATGTGTAGCCCAGCACCCATAAAACACCGTTGTTTCAGAGTACATTTTGAGAATCTTTGCATTGCCTGTGCTGTAGGTATACAGTAAGTTGTTTGATGTTAAGGCCAAGGCAGAGGGAAGATGAGGACGGTGATGGGAAAGCTCTGAGCAGCAGGTTGGTTTCCTGCCAGGATCCTGCTCAAGTGCCCAAGGTGCTCTCTGGTATTTAAATTAGGAGGCAAAGAGGGATTTCATTAGTTGTTTATCTAGAGTCTGTGAATATGTTATACTGCTTGTGAGGAATAACCGCACATGCGCTCAAATGAAGTTCAATGTGTGCACGGTCACACATAGAAATAGGGATTTTCTTGCACAGCTGGGGAGCAACCCGCATTTCTCCCCACCTGCTCTCTCTTTTTCTTTCTCACTCACTATACCCAGACCCCATTTCACGAGGACTCAGTCAGCAGTGACAGACAGTAGCAGTCAGCAGGCAGATGTCATCCTGTCCAAGGGCAACGCCATCCTCACAAGCCCGGCATTAGCACTCGGTTTGTGCCACTTAAAGGGATAGTTGAAAATTGTGTCACTATTTTCTCACCCTCATGTCGTTCCAAATGCTTAAGATGTTTATTCAAAACATATGATCTTAAAAACACATATTATGATCTTTTTATGACACCAGAAAGATTTCTGTCCCTCCATTAAAATTCCACACAACAAAACTTTGAAGCTTCAAAAAGAAAAAAAAGAGATCCCAAAAGAAATCCGTAGTTCAGTCATGAAACAATGTACCCAATCAGACTTCTTAATCAACATAACAATTTATTCCATTCCCTAGCCAGCAATCGTCCTACAGCGCAATGAGAAAACATCTTGTTCACCCTCCTCCTCCCCAGCTCCACCTGTACAGATGTCAACTCTGTTTAAAAAAAAAAATCCTTATTATGTATTTATCTTACTTTAAGTAAGCTGAACAAATCCTTATATTTGCTCAAAAGCACCAGCATTCAAACATCCATGCCAATAAATGCTGGTTAGAAATCAGTCAGAGAACTGTCATGACTGAAATCCATATTAATCTGAAGATACGATAGCTTTATGTGATGAACATAATTAGTTTAAGCTTTTATCCAGATATAAACTTCGTAACAATTTATTTTAAGACCGATACTCACTATTAACTAGTTGCTTATTAGCACACATTTTACAGCATCTTGGCTGTTTATTAGTACTTATAAAGCACATATCAATGCCTTATTCTGCATGACCATATTTTAGATCCCTTAATCTACCCCACACCTAAACTTAACAACTACCTTACTATCTATTAATAAGCAGCAAATTAGAAGTCTATAAAGTGTAGATGTAAAACTCTTAATGGTAAATGGTAATGAAGACACGAACACTCACCGGTCTCGAGTCCCACAAGATGAGCTACGGAAGGGTAAATGAGGAGTGACACTAGTTTTAGTTTATGTTTTGTGTGCGGCAGTCGTCTTGAGTGTGTTTTTTTTATTTTATCATATGTCTTTGAATGTTCGCCGTTCCCGCCCCCTTCCTTCCCCGTATCTACTAACCTTTTACAAACACATACACAGAACATGTTAAATATGGTAAATTAAGCTTAAACTGCTTGATTGACACACAATAACCAATGAGACTTGTTCTCACAGATGAAGCAGGTACATGCTTGTACAATTGGTAAACATGGAAGCCCAATTGTACAAGCATGTACCTTCTTCATCTTCGAGAACAAATTTCATTGGTATATAACATATTGCTCCATGTTGATGCATTGTTAAATGCAAAAAAGGCAAAATTAAATAAGCAATTGTGTCCTTTCAGAAACTGCTGTTTAATGTGTGACGTTCAATGGATTGACAAAAAATGTTGAGAGAATGTAAAAAAAATGTGTTCGTTTGTATTCTGAAGATCAGCGAAACTCAACAGACGTGGGCGTGAGTAAATGATGACAGAATTGTCTTTTTTCCCCTGAACTATCCCCTTAAATGAGATGAAATGGTACTGTCAAGTCTTTTCAGTTTTTATCAGAGTAGTCATTCAATTGTCATGTTAACTGTGTGGGAACTATTTTTATGATACCTTAGGTAAAGACACATGCTGGAGTGGTCTGAAGTGCCAACAGACAAGGGCATATTTCAAATCTAAACCTTTTTTTCTCTCTTTTCAATTCTCATGCCTCCGACTCACTGTCTGTCCCCCACATTTACAGCTCTAGATTCAAAAACAACTTTATAATGGCTCCTTTCAGGCTGTGGAGAATGTAAAGGCAGTTTTTTGTCCAGCTCTTTTGAAGAGAGATTTTTTAAGAACTGCCACAAAAGACTCAAATCTTTTTTTTTTTGTTAGTCATTGAGCATTTTGTAAAAGGAAATATAGTCCCTCTCCAGACACAGCCAATATTTAATCATGTGGTATGGATTAAAATATCCCTTTTGACCCTTTCGTCTTGATTCTCTAAATAGCTTTCTCACATTCGCATGGACAAATTTGAACATAAAGCCAAATGTGTGAGACAGCTGTGCTGGACAGACCTCCCACCACTAATAGAGATGTTTGGAGAGTGTTTGGAGTTTGGGATCTTTACTTGTTTTGAACAATGCTAGTGTACTCGGGCCATCATATTTTGATGAGCATTGAGGGAATAACACAGTATAGGGATGTGTCAAGATGCTTCAGCTGTCATTTCAGTGCAAACAATTATAGCTGTACAAACACACAGGCACTCTCATATAGTCAGTCTGCCATTAATAGGCCAACATGGCATCTACAAAACGCTAATGGAATCAATAAAGTGATGGCAGCCGGTGGAACATGCTTGACTTGCTTTGATTACCAATAGCATGAAACCTGTCACATGCATAGCTCGTTTCTAACATGTTTGGTTGGGCTTGTCTGCTCTTCTGTTGGTTCAACAGAGTTTATGATAATGGCGTGCAACCAAATTGGCTTTAGTTTTACTTAGCAACAGACATCGTTCATCACAAAGATTGTATGCTATGTCAAAAAAAAAAAATATATATATATATTGATCTTTTCTATTTTTTTTTTGTTGATATTTTGAAAAAAAAAAGTTTAATGTACTGTAAAATCAACTTAATTTTTTTTGGAGTATTACAATTTAAGTGTCTAAAAGAATATATATGAAAGTGATATTTTTTCCCCATGAGACAATTAAAAGAGAATATTTGAATAATGTTAATGCAGATTATGTAAAAAATCTCTCTACTTTTCTGAATTTTATCCATCCTCTTATTTTATCCTCTTAGCTTACACTTGAAACTTACTTAGAAAAAAGTACCATGTTTTTATTTGGATGTGTTCTATGGAAGAACCTGGGAGTACTATCGGAATAATGAAACAGGAATTCCATTACTATGGTGCTTATATAAAAAATGCCATGGCATTACCATCTGATACGATCGCTGTATTTTGGTCCTGCCAGTACTTTTTCATGAAAGTTGTGTTCTGTGAATAAGTTGGAACTGCCACTGTTTTTATTTATTTAATTAAAGGGGTCATGACATGAGATATCTAATTTGTCTTGATCTTTTGGCATACAGTCTTTGCTAAAACTGTCCTCCTCATTATAAACAAAGCATTTATTTAATAAAGCTAGTTTTGGATCTGAGTTGCAAGATGACATCACCCGGTCACAAACATTTGCATAAACATTGCCTCCAGAGCAAGACTTCGACGGATAGTCATCTTCTCACCACTGGCGTTTAGCCGCTAATGGCTTGACACTTGATCATGCTGTCGTGTGAGTGTCGTGTCACGTCAAAAGCAAGTAGAAATTACAATCACTGTTGCTATCTTGTCTACACTGGATACAGTATACAGATGCATTCACTTTCTGACACAGTCAACGCACTTGAGTCAATAGGACAAATGGGGTGAAAGAGCGTCCGCGTTGACGCGTTTGTTTGGTTTAAAAAGCTCGTTTGCATCTTTGTACAGATATCAGAAGGATCCCAGGGTAAGTGAATAGTTTATTTTTAAGGGCATCCCGGATCGTGTCTGAGGATTGATCGGAGCATTTTGTTTTGTAAACGAGGCACAGTGTTATGGAGAGTTCACAAATAAATATTTGTTGAAAGATGAAGTGGTACTAGATCTGACTGCAGCTGCATCACAAACTGTACAGTAAGTCAATTATTTCATAATGCTTTGTCTGGAAATGACCATTTGTTTTTATCATGTTGTCAAAATACTCACATGCAATAGCGAGGGGGTGTTGATATTGTTTCCTATACAATGACGTTAGCCAATCATAATAGTGGCCGATTCCTGACAAGCCTAAAGGACACGCCCCTTAAACAAGTCATTTTAGAGAGAGGGTCAGAATGAGGGTTGAAAACAACTATTTTTCCACATATTTTGGAATTTGTGCAAAATACATTATTAACATTATGAGTAATGAAAAAAAATCCACATCATGACCCCTTTAACATGAAAAGTTTTAAAGTTACAGTGCCAAAAATGTGCACACCAAAACAACAACAAAAAACAAGACAAAAACAGCATATGGCTGTTTTTACTGCAAGCAGAACTGTTTAATAAACTGCAAAACAATTTATGAAATAACTCCTTTATGGACATGCATTCTGTTTATGATCTCTCGTTCACCTCCTTGCTCTTTTTGTCTTGGACTGCTGGTCTAAAATGATGGTCTGCCTTGCTGTGAATCTCTGTCCTGCTGGTTTGCTCCAATTTATTAGTGTTTTCTAAGTCATCAAGCTGTGAAAGACAACATATCTGCTGAAGGAGCTCTGTTTTTTGAGGCCTATTTCTTAATTATTCATTCATCTCAGATCTGTAATTCGCAGAATGGATCTACTCAGTCTGAATGAGTGACTGAATAAGGCACGTCTTTTGCTAATTCTTTTTACTCATAATTTTAGACTCATTCAAACAGTAAATACCACAGAGAAGGCTTTAATTACATCTATGCCTTTATAATTGCTGTTATTAGAGACATTAGGTCTTGTGTTATTTTTAAAGTTTGAACTGTACAATTTCTCAGTAATAACCTGAATAGAGAATGTAAATGACTGTTGATTATGTTTATTCTCTACTGAATTGCTTTTGGCCACCTTTGCAATATTCAAAACTGAATTGGGAATGTTTTTTTAAGAACCCAAATTGAATTTAAAGTAGAATGTAGAATTTAAATTAATTAAGATTCATACGGTGCAAGTCATAAAAGTGTAATTTTTAACAAACTTTGTTGACTTGATAGCCTTGACTTGAGAAAATGTTAAAGGCCAAAGGCCTCACAGACAAATGTAACACCTAATTTTACAGAATGCAATTACCTGTTGAATTTCACTTCCTAGTCCAACTTCCTATGGGTTGTGGCCATTTCAAATCAGATTCTCAATCATGAGCTGAAAAGGAGCCAATTCTTAAGTTTGTAATTTTATCCAAGCTTGTGATACTGCATAAATAGTTATGTTAATACATACTGGCAGATGGGGTTGATGAGTTATTTAAGTCCGGATGTTTTAAAATATGTATTTTCTCCAACCTGGTCTCATAAAAATTCGTACCTCTGTGCACTTTCTGTGTGACACCAGTTTACGTGCCTTACTGCACGTTTCGCTGCAGTTTCAAAGAGAAATGTCCACTGAGTGGCGCTAAAACACAGGTTAAATACATGAACCCTGACAGTTTTTTATTACGTAGATATAGGTACATATTGCTGTGTTTTTATTACATTGCTACAGGTACGTATTGCGGCAGTTCAGAATTCAAATATCCGGGGTCTGTCCCTAAAAGTTAATGCTCTATCGTGTTGGAAATATGCCCTACACCAAACCCAACCCTAAACCTACCCGATAGTGTTAACAAATGCAAAACTGATATAAAAACGTATTTGTTGATGCAACCGTGCCATTTCAACTTCCTTATATGCAGATTTGAACTGTTTTGTCGAACCGTGATTACACAGGATTTCGAACCGGAGCTCCTCGCCTCCAAAGTACTTCTCCGTACTCCGTGAGCTACCGAACAAACTTACTGTTTATGAACACCCATAGATACGAGGCTGGATATGTGCGATGCTAACATTCAAAAGCATCAGTTTTCAAATCTCCCAGCTTTTTAATATTGTTTTGAAGTCATAACATGATATTCTTCAAGTAATTGTGCAAAAATTTATGCTTTATTTATGAAAACTCTGTAAATTTGTGTGAAAAGGAGTAAAAGATGTCAGAGTTTTACTGCCTCTAGTGTTTGTTTCTTTTGGAAACTGCAGTAATAAACAGTTATTGGTACGTATTTCATGTCTCACTAAAAAGTGCACCCAAGTATACGTAAATACCATGAGACCAGGTAGATTTTCTCTGTGATGTCAGTAATCAAAAGCCTTGAGTCATGCAGTTGTAAAAACATTCCCACCCAATCCCATAAAGCTTGTCAAACTGACTCTACACTAATATATATTTTTTTGGAAATGGCTGTAGGTCCAAAATACTCTTCAGCAGATTGATTTATATTTGTCTGTAGTCCATCAACTTGTAGCTGTATTGACATGCGCTGCTGCTGTTGACTGATTATCTCTCGAGCAGTAGCAGAGTAGAGCAGAGGCCTAATAGGAAAATAATCACACATAATCTGTCATCTCTACAGGCCTGAGCAGTAGAAATTTAAAGCAGTACAATCATCTCTTAAAGGCAATGTTAAGATTGAATTGCATATATTGCATTTACGCTTTATTTTGTGTTATTCGTTTTATTTTCATTTATTGTCAGTGTCCTCGGTTCACCTAAAAACATCAGAGCCGTGTATGTGCTAATGCCTGGATCTAGTTTCCTGTCTTTGTATTCTCCTTGGTCTGGTGATGCACCTGACTGCCACCTAAAATGTCAGGCATCCATTCAGTGTGCAGGGCAAAGCCACGCTCATCCCTCTGCTCCTCCCAATCAGCCGCACCTCCGTCCCCTGGGTGACTTTCAGCAGTGAGCACATGAAAGCACTCCATGCAGTGACTCTAGGCTGTGATTGTACAATCTAAACATCACAGAGAACCATAAGAGTTATGCTTGTATGTAGTCTATATACATTTTACATTTGTTGTACATCCAATCACAAATAGTTTATATTATGTGGCATTGTTTTACACTGATGACTTTTAGAATACATGTCATGTCTGCTGAAACTGCTGAAAAGAAAAAAAAATATTTTTGTGAAAAAAAGCAAACAAACAAAAAAAATTGTAATTTGTAATTTTGTAATTTGTCACTTTCCAAAATAGGGAAAACATTAATGTTTGTAGTGAATATAAAATATTAAAATACATAACATTTTTAAATGTAATTTATTCATGTGATATCAAAGCTGAATTGTTAGCGGCCATCACTTCAGACTTCATTGTCAGAATTACCTTGAGAAATTATTATAATGTGCTGATTTTATGCTCAATGTTTTTTTATTATTATTATAACTGTTGAAAACAGTTGTGGTTATTATTTTTGTGGTAACCGTGATACTTTTTTTCAAGATTCTTTAATGAATAAAAAAAAAATCAAAAGAACAACATTTATTTAAAAAAATGTATCGCTTGCTTGCTGAATACATTTTATTAGAAAATCACTTTGCATACAGCCTTTATGTATAATACACTATAAAGGATTATTAAAGGCTATTTGCATTATAATTATTCATACTGTGTATTGCACACTGAAAAAAAAGTTGAGCAAACTTAAAAGTTTAAGGCAACCAGCTTCAGCAGATTTTTTTGTTTTCTCAACTTATTTTTTGGAAATTTCTCAACTTTTGTTGTATCAACTTAAAACAACAAGTTGAGAAAACTCAAAAATCTGCTGAAGCTGGTTGCTTTAAACTTTTACGTTTGCCATATATATATATATATATATATTTTTAAAGTGTAATACATGATATCTTGTGGTAAATAATTATACATTTATTTAAAATGCCTAATAATGAGTTGATAAGTGTTATAATGTATTCACTGTGGTTACAATTATTCATGAGATTGTGCAATGCAGTATACGGTGCATTGCAAGGTATAATTAATCAAGTCAAGTCAAGTTGAGCTTTATTGTCATTCTGCTACATGTGTGGACATACAGTGGAACGAAATGTCGTGCCTCACAGGCATTGTTCCCTCTAAATCTTTTTTCTTGCTGAGCAAGATTTTTCTCTATTGGGTGGACATTTTGGTCAACTGAGCAAAAACATTCTTCACACCAGACCTTTACAGCGCACACACAACAACAATTGTGAAACTTTTAACTTTAATGTGCTATTTTTATTTGATTTGACCCTTGATTTGAACTAAATTATGTACATTTTAGGTTACCTGAGAAAATATTTTTACAGCCTAATACACAGCAGTTCAAAAGTTTGTGATTAAAGTTTTTTTAAATAATTTTCTTATGCTCATCAATGCTGTATCTATTTGAAATAGTATTGCAATTTAAAATAAACGTTTTCTATTTTAATATATTTTAAAATATAATTTATTCCTCTGAAGCAAAGCTGTATTTTCAACATCATTTCTTCTGTGTCACATGATCTTCAGAAATCATTCTGATATGCTGATTTATTATCAATGTAGGAAACAGTTTTGCTGCTTAATATTGTTAGGGACCTGCGATAATTTTTCAGGAATCTTTGATAAATAAAAAGTTAAAAAGAACAGTGTTTATTCAAAATATAAATGTTGTGTTTCAATATGCACTACTATTCAAAAGTTTGGGGTCAGTATTTTTTTTTTTTTTTAATAAAAATAATACTTTTATTCAGGAGGGATGTGCTAAATGGATAAAAGGTGATAGTAAAGATTTATATTGTGAGAAAAGCTTTTTATTTGAATAAATGCTGTTCATCATGTGACACTGAAGACTGGAGTAATGATGCTTAAAATTCAGCTTTGCTTCACAGGAATAACTTGTATTTTAAAGTATATAAAACAGGAAACCAATTTTATAAATTGCAATAATATTTCATAATATTACTGTTTTTTTCTGTATTTTGATCAAATAAATAAAGCCTTGATGAGCATAAGAGAGTCCATTAAAAACCAAGGTCAATTATTTATTAGTTTTATAGGCCTAACATAACATAATATAATATCAAAACAAACTGAAGCATTTAAACTGAGATCTGTAAGCTAAATATTTAAAAAAAACTTGAACATGTGAATTCTTATATAGCTATCTAAACATACTGCAGATATGAAGTGTAGTTTGCACAATACACCTGTGTGTGACTGTATCTAAATATCTCGTTTCGTTACCGTTGTGTCCATCCTCCATTATTTCCAGCACTTAATCGAGCCACTCTTTTTTAATATATGAGGACGTTTTATTTCACATGTCATTGTGTTTTCGTTGGCTCTCGATTTGAGCTATTTTGATCCTCAACCATTGAAGTATTCAGTTTCTACAGCGACTCATTTAGCGCACATAGTCCTCTTTCAGTCTTTCTTTGAAACCTGTTAACCGCATTCACCGGTCCTAACTATCTAGCGAAATCAACTCTATAGCGGTTTGCCCGAGCATTGCGATTTTTTCGTTTTTACTAGAATTTAAACAAATGGCAGTAATTTGTTTGCTTGTGCGCGGCACATTATTTCTCTGCGCGGCCGCGCGCGCGCAGCTTAGAGGGGACAGTGCTCACAGGACCACGGTGCTACATGAATACAGACGTACAACAATGAAGTAAAACAGTATAAACCTATACACAACTAACCTACTGACATATTTTGACTATACATATGCTATATATAAAAATGGTTACCTACAGTATACATAAACTAAAAAATACAAAGTGTACAACTGTACAATTTGTATTTTTTAGTTTATGTATAGGTAACCATTTTATATATGTATAGCATATGTATTGTCAAAATCCGTCAGTGAGTTAGTTAACTACTTTTATAATGCATTATACATAGAGGCTATAAGTAAAGTGTTACCAACAAATCTTATTTGAACAGTAGTGTATTTATATGGTCAACAAATGTGCAAACAGGAATGCACTCCCATTAACAGCTTATACATGATGTTAGTCAATAAGAGATAATCTCCACAACATTTGATGTAGGAACAATATGTATCAGTATTGAACCCACATCTGGGTGAAATATGTCCCTTTAGAGTGGAAATGCATGTCAATCTACAGAAGATGCTGGTGAGACAGTCACCACGGGCCTCAGCATCTCTTTGCTGCAAGGGTTCAATAAGAGATAATTGCAGCAGCCATGGCAAACTCACTGTTTCTGGCTCCCAGACCTGCTCAGTCTCGTCTCACCGGCAGCCTGCCTGCAGTGACAACAGCTTATCTGCTTGTGCTTTGAGTGGTTGGTATGGGAAGAGGTTACAGTGAGGTTCAGTCTCTCAGCGTTCTGCCCATCCTGTCACTTGAGACATGTCAGACAGGGCCAGATGTCAAGCTTAGATATCCTGCTCTGGGTTTGATGAACGGGAACGTAGGTGTGGCGGAGACAACAGATGGCACTCAAAGAGCGTGAGGGTGAACAGAGTGAGTGAGGAGAAGAAGGGCAGGTTGTGCTTGTTTCACAGAAAATGCGTGGCGAGCTCGTCGAAAGCACTCCCACACACTTGCTTCCCTGCAGAGACTTGCTGCAATGAGAGGAAAGAAGCAACCTGGAGTCAAGAAAGCTTTACCTGAAGAGAGAGAGAGTGCAAGCGAGTGTGTGTATACATGTGTCTATACTTATCTGCTTTCCGTCAGTTTGTGGGTGGATGGATTAATCCTATCTAATCATCGTGTAGGCTGTGAAAGATATGTGTATTTTTTGTCGGTGTACAGTACGTGTGCATGTTTCAATATGTATACTTAAAGTGCTATTGAGTAATGGCAACATACCATGTGGTACAGTACTGTCTTTGCATTTTAAAATACAATATATTATTACATGGCCATCTGGAGTTCTTGACTGGTCTGTTCCAGCATTCAGTGATTAAATATTTCCGAATAATTGCCACTCATATGGTTAACACATGATACATCTCTCTTTTTTCAGAAGAATTGGAGTTAGAGGTAATTGGTGCCATCTTGCATCTCTCATTATGAGTCCAATATTCAGGCTTCACTTTGAAAAAAAAGTGTTTTAAATGAGTAAATTTGTTAAATGTACTAAATGAGACCAGTTAATTTCACTCAAATATTACTGAATGTTCATTACATCGACTTTTGTGACATATCCAAATGAAACCACTTTTTGAATATGAAGGGCAAGTGACTGGAGGGGAGAAATTATTGTCCCCATCTTGTGTCAGTGTACATGCCATCAGACAAGATATGTCATTGCGAAGTTGGGGGAGTTCATGTTTTTCATTAAAGATTACAAGGGTACATGGGAAAAATTATGTGTACAGATAAAGTATTTATAATAAAGTGCAATATTCCATAAAAATAACAATCATTAATTTCTCTATAAAAATATGAATTGTCAATTTATCTCTCTATATACTGTATATATTAAAAAAAATGTTACATAAACTTGATAACTCATATTAAGTAGAACTCAAACTGAATGTGTTAGGTTAGACGTCTTGTTCCCATAATGTGTTGCATCAGACTGTATAAAGAAAGTAAATGCTATTTTATGTGTTTTTATATAAGATGAATATAGTGGTAGATCTGTGAGTGTTTAATTTGGATTTCAGTGGGTTACAGAGGTTGTGTTGATGCTGTATGTTGCTTTATTTAAAAAAAAAAAAAAACAAAAAAAAAACACTAAAACAATGTGCACAAACTTGCCAGTGATAGTCTTGTTGCTACATTTACACATGCACGTTTACTATTGCTTATAGTTGCTTATATATTTTTTATATTAAATTATAATTATATAAAGTGTTCCTGTGGCTCAGTGGTAGAGCATTGCGTTAGCAGCACAAAAGGCTGTTGTGGGTTTAATTCCCAGGGAACACACATACTGATAAAAAAGGTATAGCCTGAATGCATTGTAGGTTGCTTTGGATAAAAGCGTCTGCTAAATGCATACATGTAAATGTTGAATTGATGTTTCTAGTTTTAATGGTTTTAGTTTCAGCTACACAAAGTATTTGAGCAGAGTTTATAGTTAGTTGAGATGAAACAGATGTAGCTACATGTCTTTTGTATTTTGACATATATTTGAGTTTAACGGAATATCGAAAAAAAGGACAGGGACTTATTGGTTGGGTTACACTTTATTTTGATAGTCCACTTTATAATCAGAATCAGAATCAGAATTAGTTTTATTGCCAGGTATGTTTGCACATACAAGGAATTTGTTTTGGTGACAGAAGCTCCACAGTGCGACAGAATGACAGTGACAAGACAAGACACGGATAATAAAAAATAATAATATACAAAAATACGAAATAGACAATGTGCAAAATAGCACAAACACAATATACACAATAGACCATTTAGTATGTACAGGTATGTTAGGTGCAAATTTAAAATGTAATAAGTATACGTGTTAAATAAATAAATGTATGATGTGTTATGTGTTTCATGTTTATTGTCAAGTGTTCAAATGTTCATGAGATGGATTGCCTGAGGGAAGAAACTGTTCCTGTGTCTGGTCGTTCTGGTGCTCAGAGCTCTGTTGCGTCGACCAGATGGTAACAGTTCAAAGAAGGAGTGTGCTGGATGTGAGGGGTGAAGAGTGATTTTGCCAGCCCTTTTGCTCACTCTGGATAAGTACAGTTCTTGGAGAGTGGGGAGGGTTGTACCAATGGTTCGCTCAGCAGTCCAGACTACCCTCTGTAGTCTTCTGAGGTAAGATACGGTAGCTGAGCTGAACCATACAGTTATTAAAGTGCAGAGGACGGATTCAATGATGGCGGAGTAGAACTGTTTCGGCAGCTCCTGTGGCAGGTTGAACTTCCTCAGTTGGCGAAGGAAGTACAACCTCTGCTGGGCCTTTTTGACAATAGAGTCTATGCGAATGTCCCACTTCAGGTCCTGAGAGATGGTGCTGCCCAGGAATCTGAATGACTCCACTGTTCTTACAGTGCTGTTCATGATGGTGAGTGGGGGAGTGCAGGGAGGTTTCACCTGAAACATGATGAATCTTTCACAATATAGATATCATGCAATTAAAAAAATAGGGTGAATTTTAATTTAATTCCGAATTGAAGATGATTGTTTGAGTTAACTTATGTGAGTTGAATTAAAATGCTTTACAGACAGTGCTTATCAGACAATTTTAATGATCTGAAAATGGCTACATATTAGCCAATTAATCTGGTCAAAATATCCGTCTGTCACCGCCCAAGACCTGCTACTGGACTCATCAGGTGTATGACGGTAGACTCTCTTCCAGATGTCACAATTAAGTTGTCTTTCAATAGCATAGAGATAGCCCCTCGCAGAAGCACTCATGCCCTGTCAGGCGGCTTATCTGCTCTGATAGAGGTGTGTTTTCTTCCCCACACTTTTGTCAAGCAGGAAAACAGCTATTTACAGGGCTGCCAATAGCGATATCCACAGCCTTCCTGTGTGGTTAATACAGTAGATATCAACAGTCTGGGCACATCTTCCATCCATCTGTCTGTCGTTCCATTCTCGGTCCATCTTTCCGGCTGGCCAGGTAGCCGTCCCATTTATTTTGTTTGCTTTTGGAGGAAATGGATGTGAGCAATCACTTTGTCGAGTGCTGAGACTGAAATAGCAATTCCGTGGCCATAGTTGCCCAGCTGGTTTCTGTTTCCTCCAGTGCTGTACGTGTTACATGTTCATTGATTCATCTGATCTCATTGTAGCTATGCTTTTCTAATGCAACATGCAAGAAGAAAGATCTCAGATGATAAGAAGCTCAAATAGCCTTTTACAGATGCAGTGAAAGTTGGAATAAAAAGAGTGTCATTAAATAAACAACAACCTGGTCTCATAAAAATTCGTACCTCTGTGCACTTTTTAGTGAGACTGTTTTTACGTACCTTACTGCACGTTTCGCTGCAGTTTCAAAGAGAAATGTCCACCGAGTGGCGCTAAAACACAGGTTCAATACGTGAACCCTGGCACATTTTTATTATGTTCATATAGGCACGTATTGCTGTGTTTTTATTACTTTGCACCATGGTACGTATTGCGGCGGTTCAGAAATCAAATATCCAGGGACCGTTGTTAAAAATGAATACTCTATTGTGTTGGAAATATGGCCTACACCAAACCCAACCCTAAACCTACCCAATAGTGTTGAAAAATGCAAAACCGATATAAAAACGTATATTCGTTGATGCAACCATGCTATTTGAATTCCCTTATTAATCAGATTTGAACTGTTATGTCGAACTGTAGTTACACGGGATTCGAATCGGTACTCCTCACCTCTCAAGTACATCTCCGTACTCCGTGAGCTACCAAACAAACAGTCTCTGAAAACCCATAAATATGAGGCTGGACATGTGCGGTGCTAACGTTCAAAAGCATCAGTTTTCAAATCTCCTAGCATATTAATATAGTTTTGAAGTCATAACATGATATTCTTCAAGTAATTGTGAAAAAAATGAAGCTTTTTTTAATCGAAACCCTGTAAATATGTGCAAAAAGGAATAAAAGGCATCTGAGTTTTACTGCATCTAGTGTTCATTTTTTTACGAAACTGCAGTGATATGTACTTATTAGTACGAATTTCGCATCTCGCTAAAAAGAGCACCCAGGTACATAAATGCCATGAGACCAGGTAGAAAAAACCCCAGAAATAAATACAAAAGTTTTTGTGGTAAAGGTAAGTAAGGGATATAGGAATATCTTTCCCCAGCCTTTGTAGAAATGATAAGTGTGGTATCATATTGGAGAAGTCAGTTCCATTCACTCACATAGTGTGCCCATTGAGTGCACGCAGCTGAATTAGACTTTCAAATCACACCGACTTTGTTATTTTCTTCAAGTCTTGCTGTGCACAAGGCTCTTCATCTCCAGACAATCAGCGTGCCAGGTCGATGGGGCAAGAGAAAGGAATAGAAGCAGAAGTGTGAATGTTTAAAATGCAGCTGTTCTTGTTCCCGGCTGCCATTAATTCTGGCTGCCAAAATGGCTGGAAGCCTCTAATGATGTGTGGAATAAGAGGACACTGTCTGTATCGTCACCGGCAGTCATGATGTCTTTAACTTTTCACCTTCCTGACAGTATTGTTGAAAATGCCAACCGTTCTTTTACTCTTGGTTGGTTCATCTCAGAAAGCTGAGACAGGCGGCCGATTAAAGGGAGGCCCTGATCAAAGCGCGCATGACTTTCATCTCAATGACTCTACTAAGAGTATACACAGAATGAGCCTTAAACACAATACAAGTGTAATCAGTCTTTCTTGCATGAATTAAATGTGAATTATAATGAATCCATTACGTGTTATGAGGCTTTTTGAGTGACACACCATATTGCTTGATTACTGCGAGAGCACACCTGTCCCACAAAATATCCCCGAACAATTCTTGTTATGTGTATAATGTTGTTCAATACAAGCATCAGGTTATTGTTGTATTATGCATAACATGCTAATTCAAAACTAATTAAAGTGATATGCAATCTGTTAGTTTATCAGGAGGAAGATTGGAATGTAAAATACCCTCAAGCTAAACATCCAAGTTTCTCTGGAGAAAGAAAAGCAGCTCAGTTTTTGTGAACAAATGAGTAGGAACTGGACTGTGGTCTTCCTGCCTCTGCTGGAAATGGGAACTGCTTTTTCCTCATTTTCTCAGGTGGCAGTGCAGCCTCAGTGGCAAGTCACCTTTCTTTAAATCAATACTGCAGAAAGAGTGACTGAGAGAAATAGGGAATGTGGTGAGGCAAAGAGGTGGCGCTGTAAAGAGAGATGTGTAGTCATTTAAAAAAAAGAAAGGGACAAACACAAAGATGTACAAAGATGAATATATGCACACACACACACACAACACACACACACACACCATAAATACAGGTATATATATATAACAAGAACTAAAGATTCGGTGAACAAATGAATGGATTACCTAAACATTAGTCAATTAATTTGATCATTCATTCATTAGTTAATCTATTCATTTGTTTGTTCATTAGTTAATGTGAATTTGTTCATTTATTCATTTGTTTTTGTTCGTTCAAGTTCACATATTAACATTTTGACCATTGCACATCCCCTTTTAATTGTTACTTTCACATATCTAATTTTGTCCCTAAAAGTCAGGACATTTTACCACTGGTTTAAATTATTGTAATGTATAAGCACATTTTTATATGGACAGGTTATTATGAGGATGGCACTTTGGATGGCTATAACAGTATTTAATATTATTCTAGATATTGTCTGAATGATTTTGTTTTGGGCAGTGATTTTTATAACCAACATCAGATATGTTACAGAATGACAAATAGTTGTTGGTCTTAATAACAAAGTGTAATAAGTCCTTGTATTGTGTGAGCAGGCCTTTAGATCTTTCTCCATTCAGGTGTGGAGCTTCAGCAGAAATCAGTTCACATTCTTCAACAATGTCAACCATGATATTTACACACAGCACCAGTCAGCGGAGTGGCCAGGTGTCTGAAGTTATTGGCCAATGTTCAGGGTTTATGTGTTTCATTCTACCTTTTTGTTTTCTTGCAAGGTCACCCAACAAAGAGCTAATTTCACACTACGATGCTGTAGCGCTGTTCAGGGAGGGGTGGCAACAGTTAGCTCAGCCAATCAGGCTAAAGGTCTGATTGGATGAAAGAGTCACCATTGAAACTGTAGGTTATAGAGTAGAGCATTGTGTGATGAATGTAAACACATGGGAGTTTCAGTGGTCCCACCTCTGTTCCTTCTGACTTAACGTTGACAAAAGCTCTTAAGGGATGTTAGTGTAAATGCCTACTCTGTTCTAACAAGCAGGAGTATATAGAGGAAAAAGTTGACATTGACCTTCCCAAAGTTTCTTTTTTTCTTTTTAAAATATAATGCAGTGAGTTTTTTTCCAGACTCTAACCCTGTCATAGTTAGCTGTGTGCTTACAGTTTGGAGCCATATATTGGAAACCTGAGTGACAGTCACAACTGGTAAATTTTTTGGCCCTACATTCTACATACTGTATGCTTCACTTTGCATTTGAGAAGTGACATTTTATGTGTACGAGTGTCCCAAGTCAAGTGTAGAGCAGCAATAGAACCAGGTTAACAAAGCAGTGACAACTGAGGATTTTCATACATCCAAGTGCTCCGTTTGTATAAAGACATCACAAATAATCTGAGCTCCTTTCAAATTTTACATCAAACTTAACAGAACCATTTTTGACAAAGGATGTTTTCGCCCTTAGGGATGAATCCAGTCAACCAATTGCAACCAATCCACACCAACTTGACGTGACACCAATTTCTAGCCTTTCACTTTAAGAGCAGCCAGATCTATTCATATGATATTGCAATAGAAGGCTGAAATGACATTGAGCTAAATGACACCGGTGGCCAGTAAAGGAGGCAAAAGCGACATGCAGTCAATCTAGCATTGCTACACCAATACATCAAGGCAAATTTCAGAGAAGGTCTGTCAAAATAAGGCTCATCTCCAGTCAAGATGACAGTAAAAGTAACAGTCCAGAAAGCAACAGCAGAGAGCAAAGAGGAATACACAAAGATGGGCATGTACTGTATACACGTTAAAAAGTTTGGGGTTGTTGTATTTGTTTTTGTTTGTATTGCTAACCTTGACTGTATTTATTTTATAAAATAATAAAACAATATTATTACAATTTAAAACAACTGTAATGTATTTGACATGTCATTTATTCATGTGATGGAAATGCAGAATTTCCAGCAGTTATTACTTCAGTCTTCAATGTCACATGATCCTTCAGAAATCATTCTGACATTCTGATTTGTTGCTCAGGAACATTTTCTTAGAATTAGCAACGTTGCAAACATTTGTGCTGCTTAATAATTTTGTGGAAACGATGAACTTTTTGGATCTTTTGAAAAAAAAAATTTAACAATGTAAAGGTCTTTAATATAATTTGATCAGTTTTATGTATCTTTACTGAATAAAATAATAAAAAAATGTTACTCACCACTAACGCGATCAGTTAATATATATACGTCTATTCACAGAGAAACAAGGGAATCTCATGGAGTGATCTTGTAGAACCCTGAATGAGTGGATCTTGTATCATCCTGATTTTTTATTTTTTTTTTGTCTTGCTAATAGTCTATTAGAACCTAAACAGCTATATATTGTATTTTCTTTGGACTACTTACAAACCAACATTCTTATTGTCTTGTTACCAAAGGTTTTATGCTCATATATAAAAATGAATCCTGTCCTCTGTTTGTATTACAGTCGGTAGCCATGGTAATCATTTTGAGTCGTCGGATGGTGCCAATTAGCCACAGATTCTGTGATACTGAATGCCAAAATATGTATGTTGCCATGAGCAATAGCTACGTTTTACTTAAATAAAATATTTAAATATTTAAATAAAACATATTTGACTGCTTAATTTGTGGTTGACGATTTATAATCAAGTATTCTAGAGAGCTGTTTAATAAAATGATCTATCCTCCACGTGATTCATTATTTTCTTAAATGCTTTCTGGACTAGAGCTGACCAAAAATCACATACGCTCTTATAACCACTTAGTGCCTCTAGCAATGTCAAAGCTTGGTCTATGAATGAAGGAAAGAAAAGGCAGAATAAACTGCTTCAAGAGGACAATATGAAATGACTCCTGTTGTGCTGCGTTCATTAGCTTTAATTCATTAATGTGCAAATTAACCCCAGACACACAAAGACCAGCGGCAGAAACACAGAGGGGTGTTAAGAGAAGAATCTAATTTGGTCATCTAAAGGTTATGAATTAATAATTCATTAAACGTTTTATTTCCGGTTGTCACATATTATTGTGGCCCCTCTGCCCCCTTGACTTGTTTTCAACGGCGGTGCTAAGACGGCACATTGAGAGGGAGTAAAAACATGGCAATAGTTCAGGATCCAGTAACACAGCTGTGCACTGATAGTTGGGCTCTGTATCTTTGCATCTCCGCTAGTGCATCAGGAACAGATGGGTCTCGGTTAATTGAATTATTTATTAACCAAATCTCTGAGCATATGCTGGACATTGAGCATCCTGTCTTGTCTGAGCTGCCCAGCAGTCGTCAAATTTCCGGCCTCCCCTGCAGAGCCTCCTCCCAACCGCGTTCCACATCCTGAGGAGAAGAGAAAGAGGGTCAATAAGAACAGTAGACACTAGAGGCAGAAGTGGGATGTGCTAATGATTTACCTATTTGCCTTTGGCCATTTCGAACCACCGGCAGTTTATTTTCCTCTTTCTTCCTCCACTCTAAGCATCGCTCTGGGCCTCCCTGTAGAAGAGGATGCTGCTTAGCTATCAGCAGTTCTGGGAGCAACAAGAGTAAGATTGGTGAAAAGTTTTTGATAAGCAGCACTCTGTGAAGATGCCCTCCCCTTTCCAAAAATGAAAAAAGGAGCAGGAAATCACCCTCCACAATGTGCTTATCCTGACAAATGGGCCGATGATGATCCCCGATTAGCTTCGGTAGAGGTCACAATGCTCTTTTCCTATCTGCTACAGAACACTGGCATTTAAAGACCTGGAACGTAATAAATGTTCAGCGATAAAAGGTTTAATACTAGCAGGGTCAAAAACATACTGTGTCGAAATACGCTCAATAAAGAAAGCCTCCAAAACAAACCGTGCCGAATCAAATTTAAAGCCGCTACGATGGTGCATTCTTTTTTTGGAGTTAAATGTACGTGTTATTTGAGCACGTTCAAAGCAGACAGACAGACAGTAGCTCAGTCTCACCGCCGTCACAGCGTCGGCCCGGAATCCTCTCTTCTCCTGTCTTGTCAAATAAAATGAAATGGCTTTGATCTTCTATCCTAACTCAACTCTGTATAATTTCAGCAGCTGCTGAGAAACCTGCTCTCTACCTGAGTGTTTGTCAGCCTGAGCAATTTGTCTTTGGATGGATTGCATTGGGTGATAGCTTTATGGAGTCACGGCCAAAGCTTGCAGCACTGCCTGCAAAGAACAAATCTGTGAGACTCACTATCATGCAAGACACGGGGAAGGAATGAAAGGGAAATAAAGGGAAAAGGAACGAGACTGAAGGGAGAAAGAGAAGTCAATCAAATGCAGCTATTGTGGGAACATTGTAAGGGTATCAATTACTTTCTGTCAGTCTCCAAAGACCTTCCCCTGGTAATGCTGAACACAAATGCAGAACGAGATGTGAGGTAAATTATAGCTACACGGAGGTCTACAGATATACCGACACAAATACAGCAGAGAGACATTAGACTGACAGCCTGAAGGGTGAGTCCAGAGATGTATCAGACATCTGTGCACACGTTTCACTATCGAGTTTGTGCGTTGTGAGCTCCACGCTTCTTCTGAGAGGAGGCGCCGTCTTTGGAGACTTCTGTTGTATTTAAAGTGTACATTCTCCTGTGTTTCAAAGCTTGAGCGGATATAATACAATTTGCTAAACAGTTGGGGATCACTTGTACCTGCAACCCACACAGCTTGTAATTGCTCTGTGACTTCAGCCCAGCGGTGAGAAGAAAGGAACCAATTAAAAGCTAAATACGGCATATGAGTTGTCCACTAAAAATAGCCATTCAAGCAGTGTCTGCTGTGAGTTGTGACAGAAAATATGGCAGGTGGAATTTGGGGAATAGTATCCTACAGCTCTAAATAAGTGCGCCACTGTGTTGCTTTCGTGGTGCGAAATGAAATGTTGCAAGCAATGATTATAAGAAAGGTGTCTGCCATTATTTTCTCAAAGGACAAGATGTTTAAAGATCCAGGCTCTCTAGCAGCTGCATGCCGAAGTCGTCTGTGGGAAATTAGCCAAGCTGAGGCTTGTTATTGTGTTGTGGCTGATGAAGGAGAGGGCTTTTTTCAGCCACCCCTTACCTCTGTTCTCCATTTGTGTCTAAACAAAGATGAAGTTTCTCACTGTGTTATCTGAGAACACACCTTTATTGGCTGGAGGTTGAACACGATTTTACCAAGTTGTATGAAAATGAAAATTCTGAAGAATCTTCAGCTCTGTTCCAAACCTAGTGATCTTGCCTCATTGCCTTCTTAGACAGCTGCTTTACCCTTACCTTATCCTGATCATCATGGAGCCTCATTAATGACTGATTTAGAAAGATAAGCCTGAATCAAATAAAATAAAATCAACCATTAAAAATGTTACATCAAATAAAATTATCACATTATATTATTAATATTAAATCATATAAAATTATTATTATTAGATGAGTTATTAGATACTGTATATATTTTTTTAATCAAGCCCATGGGATTTTCTTCTCCACAGAGTATACATGTGAAGCTGCCCTTACATTTCACCATAGAATGGCATATTATGAGACAGTATGATATTTTAAGATGCTCCCTCTGTTTGCAGCTTACTAGGTTTTAGAACAGGGTTTCCGTAAAATGTATTTATTTATTTTAAAATGAATAAGTCTTAATCAACATTCGTCATCCTTGTCTGCACCTATGATGCCTTCCATACTCCCTCTGTAGGCAGCTCACTAGGTTTTGGAACAGTACCATGCATATGGCTTATATTACTTTGTTGATGTGACACTTTCAAGGGGTCAAGTCATCTTTCATACTTCCCCATATTGTTATTCTTAATAACGTTATGTCATCCTCATCACAAACGCCTCATTCTAAGTTGAGGTCAAAGTTCAATCCATCACCTTAATTGACATGGCTAATTGTGAGGTCAGAATGAGTCACAGGGAGAGATAGCCTAAGGAGTAATTTTATAGATGCCAGAGGTCAACTTGATATGTGATGTTGGAGACTTTTTTCCCTGTCCTCTTCATGCCCATTGCTACAAATGTATTCAATCAGGACTCTAGGCTCAATCCTTTCAAGATCTTTCACAAGTCCTCTCCACTTCTCAAATACAACCACTCCAATCCAAATATTGTTTTAACCAGTCTTGGAACCCTTGTGCCATGCATGTGGGTGGTATATGAACGTAATTAAAATGCTATTATTGTGCTATATTTTCTCTGTGGTGGACACTTGACCCTGATGGTGGACTTCTATGCTGATTTAATTCTTCTAGGATTTAAACAAGCCTTTTTATAAGCTTGTGACTGCTGTTCACTCTGATTAGGCCATGAGTTGTTTCTCAACAGTATGTTTTCTATTCTCATCTCCACCAGTACTTCTGAAGATTGGATGTTTGAGTGCTCTGTAATTGAGACTGAAACTTGGCCATGCATTATGGATCATAAGCACTAGACCTCATTTGAATATGCATTGCATAGTCCACCAAAGTGGATTGCCTCTCTGTAAGAGAGCAGGAGTGCTGAGCTGAATTATGCAAAAGACCCAAACTGGATTGAGACTTGAATTTGAGTCTCAAAAAATATCGATCTTCATCTGTTTGGGTGTCTTAAATCTGGTGTACTGTGTATGTGTCTCATAAAAGCAGATTGTATCCCTCCTTCTATTGCATTTCCACCATATCTCTGCTCACAGTAAGCTGTGTGTGTGTCGATTGGACGATCGCACAACCAAATGAGTGAATTAGGGCTGCAGCGATTCGTCGACATCATCGATTACGTCGATTAAGAAAATACGTAGATTAGCATAGAATGCGTTGACACGCCCATTGCGCGAACCTGTAGTTATCTCTACTTAAGACATATTTTTCTGCCATGTTTAACACAAAACAAGAATCTAGAGCAGAAGGTAAAGGCTAGTATGACAACATCACTTCATAGAGTTGTGTTCATAGAACAGTTTAGTATTATAGGACTGTCAGAACCGCATTTATATACGCCAAACTGACGCCATTATATTGTCAGGATTCAAAACTGCATTCAAAGCTGTGCTGAATGAATGGAACAGCACAGAACATTGAGTTGCCTATATAATCATGATGGGTTTAATGCACTCACAGAGACAGGGAAGGATAAATTATTCACGTTCATCTTAAGATCCACCGGAGCTGCCCTCAGTGCCGTGGCGTGTACCAAAGGCGTATTATTAAAACAAAAATAATAATAATCAATATATTAGTCGACAATAAAAATAATTGTTAGCTGCTGTCCTAGAGTGAATGACTCACTCCTATTTCTTTAGTGCTGCATACAAAGAGAAGTGTTACATCTACTGGCTTTGTGACAGATCCAACCATGTGCCACAGCTCATCAGTCCTTGAGGCGTGTATGATGATCTTCCTCTCTGGGGCTGTGAGAGCAGGAGATGTACCGGGGATGCGATGGGACTAACAAGTATGTGAGTACAATGCAGTTGGGCGTTGACTCACCAGCTGGCTTTCTACTCAGTGGTGTGTCAGATCCCCTCTCTCCTGTTTGAGGGCATCCCTGTCATAGGCTCCCCATGCCTGAGACTGTCACTACCAAACAATTACCCTTTATTTTGAGCAACATTAATCCTGTTGTAATGGAGATGGTGTTTTATTTACTCAGCAATGCTGTGTGCACACATTGAATCTGGGCTGAATTCTGTGAGTAAACAACCACTGATATATTCTACAGATGTTCAGAAAACTGTGACTCTTTTTCAGAAAGTGCTTGATCACCAGGGAATGGTGACCACTGGTATTTTTCTGAAGTGAAAGATAGCATTTTTGTTTTATTTACCACGTCCATACACACATATTTGCTAGTGTGGGCACAAAAAATGGCACTTGGCTGTCTCCTCCAATAGTTACAGCAAAGTACAATTTATTTCCTTGACAAACAATCCTCAGGTGGTTCCTCCCTTGTTCTTCAACGTAGAATACTTCAAAATGGTTGAAACCGGTTTGAAAGTCAGTTTGAAGTCACTATATAACGTCATCCTTACCTCACACTGTCTTATTCAAAGGCCCGCGGTGCACCACACTTTGCATCTTCTCAGTGCTATTCCATTTGAAGTGCAGTAAAACAAAAACATCAGTGGCTGGAGGTGTTTCTCTCCAGACATGCTTTTTAATGTCGGATTGTTTGAAGCTGCATCTCTGTGAAATTCTCATATTAAGAGGATGCACACTGTTTTCATAGGATATGAGTAAGCAAAGTGAGCAACTGTTAGAGAAGTAAAGTTTGAATATGAATACTGGTCTCAAACATCTTGGTTAGGAACAATTGATTTATGTTGTGATACACCCACAAGTCCCATGTATTAGTGAAGGCTGCATTATTGCTCTCTGGTTGAAATATTGATGCTGGCTGTCATATGTATACAATCTAAAAAAATTGTGCTATATAGCACTAAAAAAATATTATTTTGGCTCGTAATCATAGGGGAACCACTTTTGGTGCTGTATCTTGGTGCTTCAGTGGTTCTTCGGTGGTTCTTTGGCATGACTGAGGGGCAATATAACACCACTACCATATACAGAACCCGTTAAGCTCCTGTATGGTTCTTCAGCGGTTCTTTAGTGGTTCTTTGTGGTGATTAAGGTGGTATATAGTACCACTGCCATACAAAGAACCTGTTAAGCCCCTTTAAAGGTTCTTTACGAGCCAAATAACCACTGTTGGTGCTGTTTAGCACCATTTGACAGAGATGCCGTATAGAAGCTTTAAAGATATCGTGCTATAAAGCACCAAAAGTGGTTCCCCTATGATTATGAGCCAACGACCACTTTTAGTGTTATATAGCACAATTTTTTTAGAGTGTAGGCCTACGCATGAGCTGTAATTCATACATGGATGAGATAAGAGTTTTATTATTGAATCTACAAATGTATTTTTCTGTCTAAATGAAAAAAATAAATTCACATACAATTCATTTTCTGCAATGTAACAGAACGTTCAGTTCCCTATCTGTCGGTCACTACGAGTTATGTCGTGACGACATAGGGATTTACTTGGAAGCCCCGATCATCTCTGACTAAAGAGAAAACGCCAATGAAATTGGCTAGTGGATTTTGCATACCTGAGCCACTCCCCGTGCATACGGGTATAAAAGGGTGACAGGTGCGTCCACTAATTAGAGTTTTGCTTGAGAAGAGTGCTGATCTCCACAAAGCCATTCATCTTTGTTTTGTTCCTGGTTGGCGTAACGGTGCGATCAGTGGAGTCCCTCTCATCAGCGATTCCCCTGGGCACTTCAACTAAGAGAGCAAATTCTAAAAGAGCAAATCACAGACAATAGCGTCTTTTTCAAGATGCCGTTTCGTCTGTGTCCTTCTGGTTGCGGTCGTTTCCTGTCTGCGGATGACGAACACGATCGTTGTCTTTGTGGTGTCTGGGCTCCAACAAAGATGCGCTTCCACTCACATGCCCCTCGGAAGTGGAATGCGAGTGGATGCCATGCTGATGTGTGGTATGACATGATGAAGCTTGGCATCCGACGCGCCGTGACTGCCCAGACCCTGATTTCAGAGTGTAGCCATCGCCAGTGGCGCCCCAGGAGTGGTCGGGTGATGCGCTGCTCATCGCGGCGATGCCATCCACCTGACCCGGGAGTGTAGCCACAGTGCATATTGACGCAATCCGAGTCCTCAGATCACAGTGTAGCAGTGCTGCAGTGGACGCCATCATATGCCTGTCACGTAAAACAAATCCTAATCAGTTACGCTCCTTAGCGTAAAACCTATGCGCCCTTTTATACCCGTATGCACGGGGAGTGGCTCAGGTATGCAAAATTCATTAGCCAATTTCATTGGCGTTTTCTCTTTAGTCAGAGATGATCGGGGCTTCCAAGTAAATCCCTATGTCGTCACAAAATAACGTCTCCGTTCCCTACCATCAGGGAACGGGGGTTACGTACGTAACCTAGACGTTCCCTGAAGGGGAATGTTGCATCAATTTGACACTTTGGGGAACGCTTTGCATGATGTGTCTTGAAGCACATGTGAAATCAATCCAGGTGTAATGGAAAGTCAGAGCGGGTGACGTCATGAACCAGGAAACTATAAAGCCTGCCCAAACGAAGCTGTCACTAGCTTAAAGTCTGAGCAAGTTGCCTACAGGCATGAAGGAGATTTGGCCGGGGACGCAACATTCGTTCCCTCTTCAGGGAACCGAGGTTACAGTCGAAACCAAATGTTCCCTTTCAAGGGAACTCCGTTGCATCGATTTGACACTTTGGGGAATGTTAATATATCACCACCATAGCGACGAGTGCCTGTCCTGTGTGAAATCTAACGAGCAGCACTAGGACGAGAGCACTTGGGAACCTGGGGTAGAGTCCAGGTCCAAAGAATACAATCTCAAGAATGTGTGCGGTGAGGACCAACCTGCGCATCACAAACCAGTTTGCAAAGTGGACGTGACCGCAAACCCCCCTGGTGATTTATGTAGGAGACCACCGATGTGGATGAGCACATGGTGGCCCCAGAGAAGCAGTTCGCAAACTGCGTTCGGACCACAACCTCCGCCCTCATCGTGATCTTCTAACAATTCAGGCTGGTAGGCTTGCAGCCGATACATTGTGTGTAAACACGCTGCTGCCTGACCAGCCGCTGAGTAAGCCTTTCCCACCAGTGCTGATATTGTTCTCACTGGCTTAATGGGTAATACCGGGGATTTTATTTATTTATTATAGAGGAATAGTGAGATGTTTGTGTACTATAAACTCTATAAAAACCGGTCTCTCCCACAATCTCCTCACCTCAGCCTTTTATAGGCACCGAACCTGTCAGGTGAAGGCAGAGATAAGGCTGTGTCCGTCTCTAACTCCGCTGACAGATCTATTTTCGAACCCCAGGACTGCAGCTTCGCTGTGCCTCGGCAACAACAGGCAGCTTCGCTGTGAAAGAACGCCAGGCCTCGGCAACAACAGGACCAGAGCCTCCCAAACAGGCAACACAAAGAACTGGGTATCCCTACCCGAATAACGCAGGCAGGAATGAACGCACATTCTAAAAACTTGTTGTTGCTTGCCTGTAATTAAATAACGCCTAAATAAGACAAGGAGAGTTTCATGAAGACACAAAAAGCTGTGAGCTTCGTTTGGGAAGAAGTTTCCTGTTCGCCACCCGCTCTGGTCCTATTACACCGGGATCAGTGTTGGGGTAACTAGTGTCCGTAATTTAATTACAAAATAAAAGTAATTGTAAAGGGAAGTAATTAAATTACACTTATGAAAATGTTAAGGATCACAGTGATTTTTTTAACACACACTCACAACCAGCGCTCTCAGATTTGAGCGCTGACCGTGCATGACTACTGCTCCTCAGAAATTTATATCATGGTTTTCCAAACTATATGGGTTTATGTATACGATTAACTTTTTTTTCAACACAAAGAACGTGATTTTAAAATCAATATCATGTATCCTTGTTATGATTTTAAATCTACCCGTTAAATAACGCGGGCAGGAATGCCTATTTTCCATAAATGCTTTAGGGTAACATGGTCTTGGTGGGTGTTAAAAGAACACAGCTAACTCGTTTCGGTGCAAACTTGTGCTCACCCTGCCACTCTCTTCTTGGAAGAGCAAAGGCTTGCTCACATATAAAGTGGGAGACATTTCTGAGTAATTATGGTTGCTAATACTGTTTTAACTTTTTAACAAAACAGACAACACTAAATAAGACAAGGAGAGTTTCAAGGATGGTGACACAGAATTTGTGCTCTGCTTAAACCCACCCAAGTGCACAAACACAAGACACAAAAAGCTAGTGCGGCGCCCGGGGAGAGTTGGGGGTTCGGTGCCTTGCTCAGCTTCGTTTGGGCAGGCTTTATAGTTTCTGTTTAGGCTTTTGGGGATCAAAAAAGGAGGTTCATTGTGGGTGGTTGTGTCCACACACTGACACACTTCTACAAATGAAGATATGTTGTCACTTTAAAATTAAAATATTATAATCCAAGTGATGAAGGCTCTGACAGTAATTAGTGTCCTATTACCCTGCCTGCTTTGCATGTTTGAAAATGATTAATAGTTGAAATATTAGAAATTTAGAAAAGTAACAAAAAGTAATCTGTTACTTTACTTTCATAAAGATTGATTTCATTTTAAGTAGGGTAACATGTAACCTATTACATTTGTAACCTTCCCAACACTTCAAGACATATCACGCAAAGAGGTCCCCAAAGCGTCAAATAGACGCAACGGAGTTCCCTTGAAAGTTAAGTAACGACTTACTCTATATAAAAATAGAGTGGGGACTTGGTTCAAGCCATCGGTTGTTGATTGGATGGAGGCAGACCTTAATCCATTGTAAGAAAGGGATAGTGTTTATGCGGTAAAGTACATCATACACAAATTGTGTTGTTTCCTGAAAGATTGTTTACATTTATGATATTTTGACTCACAATTATGAGGTAAAAAAATATGTGAAATGTGGATTAATAATTTTTTTGTGAATAAGATACATCCTTATTCACAAAAAGAGGCATTTAAAAAATAGCAGCATAAATAACTTGTGATTTGTCATATGAACATTTAGCTTTAAGGAAATTAACATCAAATTCAAATGATAGATGCCAAATGGCCCGCTATCAGATGTGATTATATTTTATTATTATTTCTATCATGAATCTTAAATGTATTTTGTACGATTAAACATTTGAACTTGGGGCAACGATGGGCTGAACTTTCTTAATTTGTTGGAAAAATATCAAAAAATATTTAAAACCTGATAAATTAACTTAAAGATCAACACCGGATAAGCCATTTTTATATTTTTATCATTAAATAAGTTTCCTCTGTACTGTAAATACAACCATCATGGTGTCCTGCCTACAGATAACCAAGTGCTGGAAAGGAATTTGTTAATGGCAGTTAAACATCAAGAGAGATCTATCCAAAAATGTATGTGATTACCAGTCAAAAACAATTATAGCAAGCTGAAACTCTGCATCCAGGTCTCATTAGCCTAGCTGTTAGCACAGACATGCCTTTTTTATTTTTAGCTGGGGGGCAAGGGAAGGCAAAGGTGCAGGGGGCAGTGTGTGGAGACTATTGATTAGAAGCATGTGTCTGTATGTTGGAGGGGCCGATCTGACCTTGGTTAATGACAAAGTAGAGGTGATGAGTGCTAGCACAGCTGCGCTGCTCTCCGCTATCATTTTACCTTTCAGTGCTCCAACCTATAACATTGCACAGACATAAAGCATCCACAGGAATGAAAGCTCCATGTGCACAGGGCCTTATATACACCTTATTTTTTAACTTAAGAACACGTGTGGACATTTGTACCTTTATTGTGTGAGGCTTCCAGTGTCATCCGCTTCCAGTTGTTTTAGCTGTAACAGTTTGCTATGCAGTTTTATATTGCAAACAGGTATTTGTTATCATATTTAAATGTATTTATTATTGTAATATTTTAAACTATTTTGTAGTGCAAAATAGTTGTACTCTTTACTGCACGTTGTTAGTTGTATGGTTATTTAAATATAGTGGTTAATGAATCAGAAGTCTTCAACATTCACAGAAAGTAGCTTACTTCCACGTAGATAAAGGTGGATAAAGCAGTAGGTTCTGTCTTTGTATTTATAGGCCTTTGCAGTAAACCTCCAGATTTTAACCTTGATTTTGCAGAAGAAAAACCAACAGGACAAATGGACTTCGGTCCACACCAAAAGCTGTAGTTGGAAAGCATCCTTAAAGCCAACACTTGCATTTAGATTGCAAATTAGATCATAATGTGGAGCAAATGTCTAAAATGTGTTATAATTTTGCATCCTATTATTTAGCAATAACAGAGCAGCCTTAATGTCTAAAATGTGCTAATACCCACCCATTAGACACACCAAGCCGACGCCGACGAAATGGCGACGAAATTTGCATCCTATGACACACCAAGCCGACGCTATCCGACGGCCAAGTTATCCGTTCTGCGCCTGCGCAATTCCTTTCCGTAACAGCAGTCTGTGTTTGTTATAGCCTAAAGGGATACAAAACATAACTGAAAAAGCAGCATCCATGCGACATGATATTTGAATAGCTACTGGCGTTGTCAGCCCTTGGTCTTCTGCTTTGAAAGAGGAAAAGAAGAAGCGGCCGCGTACGGAGAAAGGCTAAATGGGTGTTGTTTTTTTTCTACTGGTTCGCCATGAACAGCCAACCAGAATGATCACCCATTAGACACATCGGCCGAAAACAGCCGACGAGGACCAATCAGCCGACGGTGCGGAACACACTGAGTTCGGCCGACGAACAAAAACTAAACCGTCGGCTTGGTGGTAGAGCTGTTAAGAATAAAAGGCAAAGAGATGAAACAAAGACCCTGGTGACAGATGGTGAAAAGACTTCAGGAAAAACGTCAGAGATTCAGACACAAACACACACACACATACTCGATGATCACATGCCAAAACAACATCATCATCATATTTTTTTTAGTTTTGGGAAGTATTCTTGTGACCCTCATCTTCAAATGGACGGAATGTGGGAACATTTTCAAGGCTCCTGCTGAAAAGTAAGAACGGTCAGGCCAAGATCAACAGAACACAAGTATATCACATTTAGCTTATGAGGGGAGACGGTGGGAGCTCACAGTTTGTGTCCCTCCTCCCTCTCTAAATTTATATCTGCCTGGAAAATGAATCTGTATAAGGTCACACTCCAATCAGGATTCACACAGCATTCCCATCTAAACGTAAACTGAGAAATCTATCAGCCTGAGCCAATGTGTGCCTTATTGAAATAAATGAGACTTCATTAGGAGAGCAAAATAGATGGCATTGCACATTGAAATTGTCTTACTGATTTCTCACCAACACATGCCAAAATGGGGGTTGCTGTGTGTTCCCCTGATCCTGATAAAAGGCGAGGCAAATGTTGTGTTGAAAATGTCCTTTTACAATAAATGATTTCTTCCTCCGCTTTGACTTAATAGAGGGGTAGATTCCTCCCAAAATTCAAAACAGAGGGTCTGTTCTGCCGGATTCTGTCGGAAATCTGCAGATAGATGCGCACACGTCCAGATGCCTCCTGGTTGCAGCTATCATGGTGAAATCCAAAAACTAAATGTGTTAGCAATTGAAGTCAATGCCTCATATCTCTTGGTACTGTCGTTTTTATTCATTTTAACATGTGTGAAAGCAGATGAGATGATTAAAGAGATTGACTCTAAAACAATGGGCAAACTGCAGTCGAACGGGTTGTTTTGAATTATAGGTGTGCGTAAGGTGAAAAGAAAATGAGGAGCGCAACCACGATAGAATGAAAGAGGTTTAAATGGGAGCCAAATAAAAGACAGAAAGCCTGCCGGCACACATCTGGACAGAGCAGCGTGTGTTGGTTTAAGCGGAACCTCATACATCAATGAGCCATTTCAGCACATTGACTTTAAGGTTATTGGCTTTGGATGTTATAGTGAGGGCATTCGTTTTCTGGAGAAGACATCTGCTTGGCTTTGGCTGTGGTGTAAAGCTGGGCCTGCCTCTCTGCCTACAGTAAAGAGCTGTTCACTCCAAGGATGATAACTATAATAAATAACAGTTTAATATTCTTTCTAATTTTATGAGAAGTCCACACCATAAATATAATGATGACGTTTGTGGAATAACTTTTCCAGTTGATGAAAGAACATTGACAGCCTATCCGAATCCACTAATCCACATAATTCTTGGTATAAACAGGCCTTATGGAGAGACCGAGAGAACCATGAGTCAGGGTGTTGAGGTTACTACAAGAGACTGCAATTACCTCCTCTGATTATTATAGTTCCCAAGCACAGAGACGACATGAGGCTTTTCATTCTGTACGCCAGTTCTTTTGTATTTGGCCGTCACTGCTGTTGTCATGGAGCCTTGAGATTGTGCGTGTCTAAAGGAACCGTTTTTGTGTCTGGAATGCATCTGGCGTGAGTGAGCATTATGAAACGCGACTGTTCTTAGCTTGTTAGGTGAATGTGCTTGCAGTATGTGTGTACGTGAGCCAAAGACACTTGGAGACCTTTTTTAAAAGAGAACAAGCGGAGCTGTGCAAAGGAGAGTATAACAGAGTGTGCAGTCATCGATTCACATTTTTAGAAGTGGCTGTGCTCTTTCTGTACTGAATGGACACAAAAACACATACTCCTCGCAGTCGGCGTGTGACTCGGTGTCCGTTTGACTCCTGAAGCCCATCTTTCACTTGCAGAGTCTTTAGAGAAAGTTCACGTCTGGAGTCATTTCATCAATGATCCGCAAAGGCCTGTCTGGCTAGTGGAGGGGTCAGGCAGTGTGATCTATCATGCAGAACTGAGCAGCACCTGTATTCAGCACTCATGCCGCTCTGCACACTCTAACTCAATATACTGTACAGTAGGAGACTGTGATGTGTTATGGAGAAGAGGAAATGTTTACACATCCCGAGATGAGGATGTTGCACTTTAAAACTGTTTTTCTGGTATATCATCTCAATAATAGGCGCTCCATAGTTATATATTTTATAGCATAGTTGATAATCATCCTTAAAGTTTGGTATGACAAATCCTGAAACCTAAAAATGGATTGGTGATAAAACAAATTTTTGTTGTATTTTTTATGTCTATTCCTGCTATTTTAGTCCTAGTGTTCTCTACAGAGGACATAGAATAAAATATGAATAAAATATATTTTTTTCAAAAAAGTTATTTCTGTTTATTGATTATGCTCTAAACAATGGAATGACATGAAAAAAGACTAAATTCACAAAGCTGGGGGGTGGCTCAGGAGGATATATATATATATATATATATACACAGGTGGATCTCAATAAATGATAAGGTCGTGAACAAGTTCATTTATTTCAGTAATTCAACTCAAATTGTGAAACTCTTGTATTGAATAAATTCAATGCACACAGACTGAAGTAGTTTAAGTCTTTGGTTCTTTATATTGTGATGATTTTGGCTCACATTTAACAAAACCCCACCAATTCACTATCTCAACATATTAGCTGAATATGGTGACAAAATGCCATTCAGCTGAAAATAATCAACTGTTATTCATAACTATAATAACCTGCAAAGGTTTCCTGAGCCTTCAAAATGGTCTCTCAGTTTGGTTCACTAGGCTACACAATCATGGGGAAGACTGCTGATCTGTTCTTACAGTCAATGTCCAGAAGCTTCTTCTACAATGGACATTGACTATTTTACACTTCACAAGGCTATAGGGTAAGCCATTTCAAACACCCATTGCCAAATATTTGGATTTACTTGAAGTTATCAGGCTGCTCATAGAGTGCTGTACGTTTCCAAGTGTTGTTGTTGCATGTTAACAGAAAGTTGAGTGGATGGAAAAAGTGTGGTTGCAGACACCAAAAAGATGCACAACCTTTTATTATATATATATATATAATTGTCCTCCAAGAGGACCGCAGCCTTATGAGGATTGTCAAGCAGTGGAAATCTATTCAAGAATTTGGGTGACCTCACTTCACAAGGTTATAATGGACTGAGGCTGGGTTCAAGGCATCAAGAGCCACCACATACAGACGTGTCAAGGAATTTGGCTGCAGTTGACTACTCCTCTCCTGTCAGAGGCGTCTTACCTGGGCTAAGGAGAAGAAGAACTGGACTGTTGCCCAGTGGTCCAAAGTCCTCTTTTCAGATGAGAGCAAGATATATTTTGTATTTCATTTGGAAGGAAACTGAATAATTTTCAAGTTTGTCCTAGAGCAACATCTGGAGGAAGGGTGGAGAAGATCATAGCCCAAGTTGCTTGAATCAAAATATGACACCTGTTTTAAGACATTTTCACAGTCCACTGTGATGATTTGACCAGGTAAACGCATGTTTAATGTCATCTGCTGGATATAACAATTGTTGGTGCATTGTATTTTCAATATTTTATGAAATATTATATAAAACCAATGTCACTGCACCCGTTTACCAATACATTCCCCAGTTGGAGCACTCCCATCAACATGCTTCCTTCAGCTGACCAGATTTTTAAAGATGCTGATTTCATTTTCCAGATACAGGATTTGGCACCTGCCCACACTGCCAAAAGCACCAAAAGTTGGTTTAAATGTAAACCATGGTGTTGGTGTGCTTGACTGGCCAGCAAACTCACCAGACCTGAACTCCATAGAGAATCTATGGGGTATTGTCAAGAGGAAAATGAGATTCAATTCAAGATTATTTGTATCGCTTATTACGATACAATCGTTGCAAAGTTTGGTATAACAACTTCACAGGAAATTAATTTCTAAAATAGATTTATATTGTAGAAACTCAATATAATTAACATTGTTACGGCAAAATTTGGTTATTTTTGATTCAGTATAATCGCTGATGGTTGGCTTCCTCTGAGGTCCTCCAAGGGACATAGAATAAAAATTGAATAAAATCATCATCTCTTCTCAAAAAGGTGTTCGGTCATCTCAGATCATTTAAGGGTAAACAATGGATCCAGACTGAAAATTGTGTAATTCCTAGTTACCACGGATGTTAATCCCATGGCAGAAACAGAGAAACAAATAAAGACAATTAGCATAGCAGTTGTTCCATCCAGGAACAACCCTGGATGAAACGATCTGTTCAACCCAGGCTAAAGCATAATAATGTGCGTTTGATCAGATATACATGCAGTACAAGATTGTGAGATGCATTATATGAATGTTTGGCTAAAGAGATGTCTTTAATCTAGATTTAAACAGAGAGAGTGTGTCTGAACCTTGAACGTTATCAGGAAGGCTATTCCAGATTTTGGGAGCTAAATATATGAAAAAGTTATACCTACTTTAGTGGACTTTGCTATCCTAGGTGCTACCAAGAGTCCAGAGTTTTGTGACCGTAGGGAGCGGGTTGGATTGTAGCGTGATATAAGATTAGTTAGGTATGCAGGAGTTAAATCATTTAGGGCCTTATAGGCAGGTAATACTATTTTGTAAGTGATACATAACTTAATAGGTAGCCAGTGCAGAAACTGTAAAATTAGAGTAATATGATCATATTTTCTTGACCTGGTAAGGACTCTAGCCGCAGCATTTTGTACTATCTGTAGTTTGTTTATTGAAGATGCAGGACAACCACCTAGCAGTGCATTACAATAGTCCAGTCTAGAGGTCATGAATCCATGAACTAACTTTTCTGCATCAGAAACAGTTAACATGTTCCGTAGCTTGACAATGTTTCTAAGATGGAAGAATGCTGTTTTTGTAACATGGGAAATATGATTTTCAAAAGATAGTTTGCTGTCTAATATAATACACATATTTTTGACTGTATAGGAAGTAACAGTACATCTGTCTAGTTGCAAATTGTGATTCAAGATATTCTGTGTGCTTTTTTTAGATCCAATAAGTAATATTTCTGTCTTATCTGAATTTAATAGGATAAAATTATTGGTCATCCAATTTTTTATATTTTAACACACTCCGTTAGCTTAGAAAGTTTAGAAGTTTCATCTGGTCTTGTTGACATACATAGTTGAGTGTCAACAACTTAACAATGGAAACTAATCTCGTATTTTCTAATAATATTTCCAAGGGCAACATGTATAATGAAAATAGCAGAGGACCTAGGACGGATCCTTGTGATACTCCATACTTTACTGCTGATAATTGAGATGCCTCCCCGTTTAAATAAACAAAGTGGTAGCGATCGGACAGGTAGGATCTAAACCATATTAAAGCCTGCCCTTGGATACCTGTATAGTTTTGTAATCGATCTATGAGTATGTCATGATCTATAGTGTCGAACGCAGCACTAAGATCAAGTAAAACTAGCAATGAGATGCAGCCTTGGGTCTGCCGCAAGAGCAAGTCATTTGTAATTTTAACAAGTGCAGTTTCTGTGCTATGGCGGGGCCTAAAACCTGACTGAAATTCTTCATAGATATATGTGTTCCTGTGTGGCTCAGTGGTAGAGCATTGTGTCAGCAGTGCAAAAGGTTGTGGGTTCGATTCCCAGGGAACACACATACTAATGAAAATATATAGCCTGAATGCAATTGTAAGTCACTTTGGATAAAAGCGTCTGATAAATGTAAATATAATTTTTTAGCAAGAAGGATTTTTTGACATAAACAGAAGATTTGAAATGGGCCTGTAATTTGCCAGTTCACAAGGATCTAGTTTTGGTTTCTTAATAAGAGGCTTAATAACCGCCAGCTTAAATGGTTTTGGGACGTGACCTAAAGATAACGAGGAGTTAATAATATTGAGAAGCGGTTCTTCTGCTACAGGTAACAACTCTTTCAATAGTTTAGTGGGTACAGGATCTAATAAACATGTTGTTGATTTAGATGCAGTGATAAGTTTATTCAGCTCATCCTGTCCTATAGTTGTAAAGCAATGCAGTTTTTCTTTGGGTGCGATGAATGAAGCAGAAGTACTAGATGCTGTAAAATCTACATTTGTTATTGTATTTCTGATGTTATCTAAAATTCAGTAACAAAATTGATAAAAGTCAACTATCTAAATTGGACCAAAAGTAAATCGGGTGACATTTCAAGATTTGTTACATCTACCCCATTGCTAAACAAAAACCCTTGGAAGTTTGGTTATTAAATCTATGAGCGGCGGACTCTGCCGGTCCCCAAAAATTTTAGAGCCTGTCTATAGCTGGACATAACAGTTTTTCCACGCAATTCTAAAAGACTTCCAAGTAGTATTTCTCCATTTGCGCTCAAGATTACGAGTTTCTTTCCTTGAGAGAATGGGTAAAAACTTTTTGCACCATGACGCAACGCACATTTTCTCATAACTTTTTTAATTTGATGGGGGACAACAATTCTAACGTATTAGAGAAGATATTTTGTCTAGTTCATCTGTAGTTATGGGTACATAGAGCAGTTGAGATAAATCAGGCAGGTTATTGGTGAATCTGTCTTTAGTGGCTGGAACAATAGTTCTGCATGTACGATAACGCGGAGCCATATAGTTAAAATCATTAATATGCAGCATGCACGATACAAGGAAATGGTCAGTAACATCATCACTTTGAGGTACAATATCTATATCAGTAAGATCAATTCCATGCGATATAATTAAATCTACCGTATGATTAAAACGATGAGTGGGCCCGGTGACATTTTGCTTGACACCAAAAGAGTTTATTAGGTCAGTAAACGCAAGTCCTAACGCATCATTTGTATTATCAACGTGAATGTTAAAATCTCCTACAATTAGTGCTTTATCAACATTAACCAATAGGTCTGAGAGGATATCTGCAACATATATCTGTCTATGGCCCTGGCGGTCTATACACAGTAGCCAGAGAAAGAGATTATTTTGCATATCTGACAGTGTAACATTAAGCATAAGTATTTTGAATGAGTTAAACCTGTATTCGGTTTTCTGAGTAGCATTGAGAATATCACTATATATTGTTGCGACACTGCTGCCACGACCAGTCTGACGAGGCTCATGCTTATAACAGTAGCTTGGTGGAGTAGATTAATTTAGACCAAAATAATCATTTGTTTTAAGCTAGGTTTCAGTCAGACAGAGTGCATCAAAACTAGTATCTGTGATCTTTTAATTTACAATAACTGCTTTGGGTGTGAGTGACCGGATGTTTAGGAGCCCAAGCTTTAAAATTGTTTTTGTTCATTTATTTAGCATTTTTCTGGTTTAATCACGATCAGATTTTTTCTAGATCCTGCAATAAATTTATATTTTGACCTCACTATTCAGGGCACAGACACAGTCTGTATAGACTGGACACTGCACGTACCTCCATCATTTAAGTGGGTAGAACAAAAGTCATCATAGCAATTATTTGAGAATTGGCTTACTAGTCAGATGGAGCGTAGCATCCTGGAGATGTTGTCCGACAGGAGTTCCGCTCCGACTCTGCTGGGGTGCAGGCCATCAGCACAGAAACGGAGCCTAGGACGCTCCCAGAAAAGATTCCAATTATTAACAAAGAGCAGTTTCTGATCTTTACACCATGAAAACAACCTTTCGTTTAAAGCAAACAGTCTACTGAACCTTTCGTGTCCTCGGCGATATGTGGGAAGAGGTCCTAATACGATGATTGTCGCCACGGGCGATGTGCTGCGTACCGTCTCGATCAGGCTCCTGAAGTCCCTCTTCAGTGTCTCCATCTGCAGCAGCTTGGTGTTGTTAACCCCCGCGTGAATCACAACAGCTGCAACGCTCTCATAATCCTTCAGAATCGCGGGTATCTGCGCAGAAACATCAAGAACACGAGCACCAGGGAAACAGCACTTTACCTTCAGCTAACGTACCACGGACGTGCCGGGCGATTGAGTCTCCAATGATCACAGCGTCACGTTCCATCTCGCAGAGAGGAGCGAAGCGGTTACGGGTGGAGATCTCGAAGTCCGGAGGGGGAGAAGTCGTCGACCGGGGCCTGGATCGCGTCTTCCGCTGCTGCACCCAGGGTCCTGGGTTTCCCAGTGCCGGAGTGAAGGACATCTGGGAAGATCGCGTCCCGGGTTCACGGGGCCTGTGCAGAGAAACACACAGAGTAGAGGTGGTGGGAGTGTTAGCAGCGCGCTGCATACTTACCCAGACTTGTGAGCGTCAGCCCGGGATGTTTCCAGCGTTGCTTTCCATTTCCTCAGCTGGGCCTGCTTCCCAAGCAGCTCGTGGATCTGTCTCTCCACAGATATATATATATATATATATACAAGACCGCATACTTGGATGAGGTAGAGAGACTTACATAATGGTGCCAGGACAACTGTCTCTCTCTGAACGTGAGCAAAACTAAAGAGCTGATTGTAGACTTCAGGAAGAGACAGCAGCGGCCCTACACTCCTCTTATGATCAGTGGGACCCCTGTGGAGAGGGTGAGCAGCTTCAAGTACCTCGGTGTAAACATCTCAGAGGACCTGACTTGGACTGAACACATTCAAACACAGGTCAAGAAAGCCAGGCAAAGACTGTACCATCTACGACAGCTGAGGAAATTCAGGGTCTCACCAGCAATCCTAAAAACGTTCTATTCAGGGGCCATAGAAAGTGTATTGACTCAAAGTGCATCTCAGTGTGGTATAGTAACGCCACAAATCAGGACTGCAAAGCTCTACAGAGAGTTGTGCGCTTAGCTGAGCGCATCTCAGGGTCTGCTCTCCCCTCTCTGCAGGACATCTACCTCAAACGTTGCAAAAGCAGAGCTGCTAAAATCATCAAGGACTCAAATCACCCCGGTAACTGTCTTTTCATTTTACTGCCATCTGGCAAGCGCTTCAGGAGCTTCTTCCCTCAGGCCATCAGGCTCCTAAACTCAGTATCATAACATTTACAAGACTCAATTTAATAAACTGTAAAACATTCATTATTCTCCATCATCCGTATTGCTGCTATGTGTACATACCCGGTACAACCTGTTTGCACATTCTTTTGCACATCCCTGTTTATATTAGTCCACTGTATACTGTATTGCACATTTTATTTCATTGCACATTCTACTCCTTATTTTTATTTTATTCTTACCTATATTATATATATTCTCTTGTTTTATGTTTCATTTTTTTTGCACTGTCCATTGAGCGGACCTGTCCTGATTTACATTTCACTACTGATTATATCCTGCATAATTGAGTATGTGACGAATAAAAGAAGCTTGAACCTTGATATATATATATATATATTATATTTATAGTCAAACTCTGTCAGTTGGTTAGTTGTCTACAGGTTTATAGTTTTTTTTTGCTGTTGTTGTTTTTTTATTTCATTGTTGTATGTCTGTATTTATGTAGCACCATGGTCCAGTGAGGCACGACATTTCATTCCACTGTATGTACCCACATATAGCGGAATGACAATAAAGCTCAACTTGACCTGACTTGATAAATCAGCAGATTTAAAAATGTGTAAATTAATGTCAATTAGAAAAAAGCACTGTTGTTACAGATTATTATTGAGCCAGTTTTAACAATAATAGAAATCACATATTAATAGAAAAATAGGCAAAGTTTAATACAGTACAGTATAAAACACACAGATATTGAATCATATGTGGTTTATCCTACAGTAAACATTTGTTGTTGTTATATGCATTATTTAAATAAATATGACTTGACTTGAAATAGTAAATACATTTGGTGCTTTCAGACTGGTCAGCTGAGTGACATGGCATGTAGGAAGGGCTGTGTGTCATACATCACGTATGAGGGTGAAAGAAAGAGACGGGGGAAGTGTGCAATGGAGTAATATCAGCCTCTACTGCCTAACCTCAGTGGCTTTTGAACCCATTTCTCCACTAGAGAGGTCAGCGCGCATGCTGAAGAATACAGTGATGACTGCATAAAGTGACAGCAATGAAATTGGAAAGAGTGGTTGACCTTTCAATGACACTCAGAAAAAAAACGTACGATGATGGCAGACTGATAAGGCTTGAGATCTGATTTTTCTCGAGATGGGATACTGGTCTGTTTCAATGTCCTCTGCTAAAAAGAATTAAAAAAAGCCCAATGGACAATTAATTACAGTCCCGTTGTTACTGCAACAGTACTGGAGATTGCATTTGTTGGCACACACTTTTACTTAAGCCTGCAGTAGAAGGGCCGTCAAATGAATGTGTTGTCTGAGGATTGATTGTAGTGCTGGTGCTCTCAGCTGTCAAAATGAGTTGAGGTGAAAACTGTAAATATTAGTTTACTGTGTCTGACAGCTCAAAACATGCATTTCAATAACCAAGAAACCAGGCCATGTTTCTCTCACTCCAACCTTTGTATTCAAGTTCACTGATGGACAGCTGCACAATGTGGAAGCTCTTCCTCCCGTATACCACAGATGTAAGCGTATCTTTACCTGGCATATAGCAATAGTGAAACATCACATTAGGTGGGCTTGTCATTTCTTGAGGAAGCCATTCATATGATTCTATATGCCCTTAAAAGTAACCCCACAGACACTGCTGACAGCATGGATGTTTCCTCCACTTTAGGAATACTTCAAAAGAACAGCTGACTGTCCTCAAGCCAACTGATAGTAAGCTTTGGATACGACCTCAGTGACATGAGATTTTTGAGAAGGAGTGCAACATGGTGAGGAACCAGAGGCAGCGTGGTGGGAGTGGAATGGGTGACGGTTTAAAAAGAGTGTTTCTTCCAGAAAGCCAGAAGTGCCCACAGGGAGGATTAATGGGAACAAAAAGAAAGGCTCCTGTGTGTCAGACTCTCTGAAACCAAACTCTTCAAAACCAGATGTTGCACCACCCACCTGATCCTGAGCAGTTGGGCTGTTATTTTTGGAGAGAATTGCCTTTCTTTATATTGGTTGAACCAGTTGAGCAATATTAGAAGACACATGAAATGTATTTTGGCCCTAGAGTAGAGAAAGAACGGGGGGCTACTACGTAGGGAATAAGGTAAATTCAAAATAAACCCCTTTGGGCCATACAAGACCCTGTCAGGTTTTATTTTGTGTGAATGACTGGCTGATTCTACAAACCCGATTCCAAAAAAGTTGGGACACTCTACAAATTATGAAATAAAAAAAGAATGCAATAATTTACAAATCTCATAAACTTAATTTTATATTCACAATAGAATATAGATAACATATCAAATGTTGAAAGTGAGACATTTGAAATGTCATGCCAAATATTGGCTCATTTTGGATTTCATGAGAGCTACACATTCCAAAAAAGTTGGGACAGGTAACAATAGAGGGCTGAAAAGTTAAATGTACATATAAGGAACAGCTGGAGGACCAATTTGCAACTTATTAAGTCAATTGGCAACATGATTGGGTATAAAAGAGCCCTCTCAGAGTGGCAGTGTCTCTCAGAAGTCAAGATGGGAAGAGGATCACCAATTCCCCCAATGCTTGTGGAAAAAAATAGTGGAGCAATATCAGAAAAGGAGTTTCTCAGAGAAAAAAATGCAAAGAGTTTGAAAGTTATCATCATCTACAGTGCATAATATCATCCAAAGATTCAGAGAATCTGGAACAAATCTCTGTGCGAAGGGTCAAGGCCGGAAAACCATACTGGATGCCCAAGATCTTCGGGCCTTATACGGCACTGCATCACATACAGGAATGCTACTGTAAGGAAATCACAACATGGGCTCAGAACCACAGAAACATTGTCGGTGAACACAATCCACCGTGCCATTCGCCGTTGCCGGCTAAAACTCTATAGGTCAAAAAAAGAAGCCATATCTAAAACATGATCCAGAAGCGCAGGCGTTTTCTCTGGGCCAAGGCTCATTTAAAATGGACTGTGGCAAAGTGGAAAACTGTTCTGTGGTCAGACGAATCAAAATTTGAAGTTCTTTTTGGAAAACTGGGACGCCATGTCATCCGGACTAAAGAGGACAAGGACAACCCAAGTTGTTATCAGCGCTCAGTTCAGAAGCCTGCATCTCTAATGGTATGGGGTTGCATGAGTGCGTGTGGCATGGGCAGCTTACACATCTGGAAAGGCACTATCAATGCTGAAAGGTATATCCAAGTTCTAGAACAACATATGCTCCCATCCAGAGACGTCGTCTCTTTCAGGGAAGACCTTGCATTTCCAACATGACAATGCCAGACCACATACTGCATCAATTACAACATCATGGCTGCGTAGAAGAAGGATCCGGGTACTGAAATGGCCAGCCTGCAGTCCAGATCTTTCACCAATAGAAAACATTTGGCACATCAAAAGAGGAAGATGTGACAAAGAAGACCTAAGACAGTTGAGCAACTAGAAGCCTGTATTAGACAAGAATGGGACAACATTCCTATTCCTAAACTTGAGCAACTTGTCTCCTCAGTCCCCAGACGTTTGCAGACTGTTATAAAAAGAAGAGGGGATGCCACACAGTGGTAAACATGGCCTTGTCCAAATTTTGAATGTGTTGATGCCATGAAATTTAAAATCAACTTATTGTTCCCTTAAAATTATACATTTTCTCAGTTTAAACATTTGATATGTCATCTATGTTGTATTCTGAATAAAATATTGAAATTTGAAACTTCCACATCATTGCATTCTGTTTTTATTCACAATTTGTACAGTGTCCCAACTTTTTTGGAATCGGGTTTGTACATGATCCTGCTAATTACATTGTTGCTTAACAAATAAAGAAATACACTGACATTAAATATTGATTTGAAAGGATAATTCACCCAAAAAATGAAAATAGTCACACTAATGTTGTTTTAAAACTGTTAATTTTTGCCTCCTGTGGAACATGAAATAAGATATTTTGAGGAATGTCTTTTTTTTTCTCCATATACTGGAAGTCAGTTGGTTACCTTTCTTGGAAATACCTTCCTTTGTGGTCTGTAGAAGTAAAGTAAGTCATACAACAACATGAGGATGAGTAAATGATGACATAATTTACAGGATATACTTGCATATGTGTTTAAAGACAGAACTTAAGCACAACTATTCCACTTTTTTTCCCCATCAGGCCTAACTGTCCTCATTACAAAACCATCCTGATACAAAGTAGTTAACATCGTTAATGGCGTAAATGTGTGAATAATCACATCCTTTAAACTGAACATGCAAGGCAAATAACAGCATTTCCCAGCTTTTTAAGAAGTTGCAGTAAACTATTGAAATTTCTCATCTGCTAAACAGAAACAAGCATGAAGTTCGATCTGACTGTGAATTCAGCATGAATCAGAGACTGTTTTGCAATTTGAATAACCCATGAGCCAAAGTTAAGCAGGTCTATTTCACCACAGCCTACCTTTACAAGTCTGATTTATGTAAATTGCTATATTGTGGTGCCACCGCAACATATTGGAATGAGAAAAAGGAATATTAAGCATTTATATTTGATCCAGAAAAGGCTCACTATTCAGTGCACTGTTGTGCTTTGTCCTCTAAGATATTTAAGGAATATCCTCATTACAGTAATATGACTATGTTACATCATTTGCCATTGCGTTTTCTGGAATTGTTTCCTCCACCAACATAATTTTGCCCAAACAAACAAACGAGGAAAATGCGTTGTGCCATTTCCTTTGAGATCTCCTTAGGCGTCAACAAATCTGATCAAGTTTTCCAAATTCACCAAGAACAGGGTGAGGAAGATGAAATATGCTTTCACTTTTCACAGCTCTAGTTGCATAATCCCATTTTGTCTCTGCCCATTAACTTTACATTTAACAGTGTGCCTTGGTCAGGGCACCGCTCAGTGTGTGGGAGAAAAGTAGTGGCTACCTGGAAGCCTCTGGCATAAATGTGACACAATGTCTCCCTTAGACATACAATAATACTAGTTAAAACAAATTCATTCTTCTCCTGCGAATGTAAGCCAGCAAACTGATGTAATGTGCTTACGAGAGAGACAGAGAGAGAGAGAGAGAGAGATGAGAGAGAGATTAAGAGTCTGAGAATAGCGGTGGACAAATCTCATTTAAAAATGGCAGTAACGACATGCATAATTCAAACCCATTACAGGGTGCGGTTCCATTGCTCAACATTAATTGAGACCTTCACATCTGATCCAGAAAGAGTTCCTCTTTAAATTCACACAAGAAAGAACTTGTCTTGTATGCTCACATAGTATAATTTATGTATTTTCTATATTAAAATAATGTATTATTGTTAGTTTATGGTGGAGTGCAATGTCACTATTTAATGTTTGCCAGAATACTCATCAGATATTTAATGGATGGTGCATTGCTTCACCAGTCTTTCAAGAACCATTTGATGAATCGGTCTCTTTTCTATGTTCTGTGTCTCTGTCACAAATTGACTTTTTATTCTGACAGACATTGGCTGAGTACTTGTTTACAGCATTTCTGGCCTTGCGTGGCGGTCTGCTTGTGGTTGCGTTGTCAGTAGGAGTTTTTTCTTTAGCAGGTGTAGTCAGCTGTGAAGAACATCTCTCTGAATCAGACTTTTAGTGAATTTAGTCTCTTGTTTGGTGCTCGCTCCTCTTATTTTCTTTCTGATAAATATTTACCAAGTTAAATCAGCTCAAGCTCTGAAATATCAGTCCCAGTCAAAAGTGGACACATCAACTAGTTTTTTTAACCATATTTTGACATTTTAGAATAATAGTAAAATAAGAAATGCCACAGATTATGTATTGGCAAATCAAAACTATTACATGTTTTATTTCCTCTGCCTTCTGAGATGAATGTTTAAAGAGTATAGAAGGAGTTCAGTTGTACTGTATGTTGGACATATGTTAAAGTTTGTTCACAGTCCATCTCATCCATTTCAATACCACATTTTATATAATTTTTTTCTAATATAAATTAAACAAAAACAAACAAACAATAAAAAACTTTATTTTAAAGTGCAATTCTCCCTATTAACTAGCATGCATATTACTAGCCTATTGGCTGTTTATTTGTTCTTTTAAAGCAAATATTGTCTTATTCGGCATGGCCATATTTTGACCATATCTAACCTTAACAACTACATTACTAACTAGTAATAAGCAGCAACTTAGGTGTTTATTGAGGCAAACATTTAGGTTAATAGTGAGATTTGAACCTTAAAATGAAGAGTGACCAAAATTGGTATTGTTAAAAATTCATATGTAGACAAAATGTTGTATTTGTTTAATGTGTACCAGTGGTATTTTGGCTGAATGTCGATGTCATCAGCATTAATGTCCACCAGTCATTTTTTTCCAAGTCATTGAAACTGTTTTTAAAACTAACTTTAGGATGCAAATATAATGTCTAACTGCAAACGACTGCTGAAATCTTTCCACCGAGGGGAAATCACAGTCTTAGAACACCGTTTGAGATACAATAGCCCTTGTCTTTAATCATTTGTTAAAAAGCCACAGTAATGTGTTTTTCAGCTGTCCAGCAGTATAATAGAACTTGTCTGCTCTGCTTTAATGGTGCCCTCTATCCATAATCAAGCTGATCTTCCCAGTGCTCCTGATGAACATTAGATTTGAATTAGCTGCACTGCAATGATTTGCTCAGCTGATTAAAGTATCTTGCCTTCTCTTTGTGCAATAATCGCTGTTTTATCTCTAAATGCCTCCCAAACATGAGGCCGCTCTCTCTTTCTGTGTAATAGACCTGAAAGAGTGTGTGGGGCCTGATTGCTTTTCCATTGCATCTAAGACGGAGTGCAGGAAAAAAGAAAGTTGCCCTTGACCTCAAAGCCGCCATTCTCGTTTTGGAGGTTAAATCCTGCCAAACAACACCTGGATCCAGCATGTTTTATTTAGACCCAAGCTATGATATCTGGCAAAATTAACAGTCGTGTAAACACATGCATACACATCGCCCTCACATTCTCATTTACAGTCTGTACACCTCAAATTCTTGCGGTTCAAATTCATTTGAACCCAAGCTTATTAAACCTCACAGATTTGAAGGATTTCCCTTTCCCCCAGAAGTCAGGAAGCGTAACATAGCTGGTATGTAAAAGGAAAGGGTACATTTATCATGGGTAATGTACTTAAAAGATGATTCGGATGAGTTATTTTGTCAAGAAAGTTTGCTTTGTTAACAGTCACAGTGTAAAGCTATAATACTATGTGCAGTGTGAACTAGGAAGCTAGTAAATATAGTCCCTGTACTCACATGGGAGAATGTGGTAGATACTCTACATCTTAATGATTAAACATTTGCCAGTAATAACTCAGCGGAAGTGCACTACAACCAGCTTTATATGCAAACACAGGGATGGACTTTCAAGGTTAAGAAATGCTAGTTTTCATTCATTCTTTTCATATCAGTTATTTTTTGTTTCTTAAGTGTCTTTTTACCAAAAATGACCATGCTTGTTTTGTCATATGTCCTTGGAGGGAAGGAAAGCATCACCTTCCTCTAGAGAGCAGTGCATTGACTTTTCAGAATTTTTAATCAAGGTTAACTAAGATGATTGTGATGATGTGCATTTTGATGAGATCCCCCCATGGCGCACTCTGACATGACCTCAATCTCCAAAGGACGGCCTCCTCCACATTGGCACCACTAATCGCAATGCTGGAGAGCATCCAGGTGTGTTTTATAAAGTGACTGTGATATATATGTCACACTTACCCACACTCAGTGTCCTCAGATCAGTGGGTGGGAGAAAGACGAATGCAAACTCTGATGGATGAAGGAGACCAGGCTGGTTAAATGGCTGAGGGAGTGTGTAAATATTTCAAATGTGGACTAAAGACAACAGCTGTCAAAAAAGTTGAAGGAAGATGAGTGCAAGTTATCAGGAAAAGTTGTGCAGCGGGCCAAAATCCTGAAAATCTAACACAAAGGATATTGGACCCCGAGGTCCCATTTGAACGAGAACTGCATTCTCTGTGAATGCTCTCAGACTCTCTGTTTCTTTGTGTCAACATTCGGGCAAGTCGAGGTTTGGTCTGGTCAGCCTCCAATCAGGAAGTGGATGATATATGACTGCGAATTCCAGTGGTTTAAGTTAACACATTAATAACAGCCCAAACACTGCGGCTGGAAAGAGAGAGAGAGAGAGAGAGAGAGAGAGAGAGAGAGAGAGAGAGAGAGAGGGAAAATAAGCCTAACCAAAGACATATGGAAAATATTTTCTTTCCCCTTTAAATTATATGTCTCAGGGCTTCGGAGTCCAATTACCCTCCATATTTAAACTGCTGTTTATATTTTAAACAAAAATAAAGCCCTAAAACTCATGCCAAAGCCCTTTTCCTCTTGCTTTTGCAAACTCCTCATTGTAATCGAGCCAGCAGATGGAGATGGTGACATTTTTGCGTGAGTCTTTGCGAGGCAGATTTCAAAGTTTAATTATCAGTTGTAAAACATGCTACAAGAACAGAGAATAAAAGAACTGTGCACACATAATTTGGCAAGATAGGAATCCTCCAAATGCAAAGCACATATTGTAATGTGTAATGTTCATTCACGGTCCAAAACAAGACTTTTTTGCATTTCTAATAAACCCAAATCTGTTTTTAATCAGTGTAACCAATGTGGTCATTTCCAAAGCGACGAGCTGACTTTGACAGTTAATTCTTTTGGCTTTTCCGTGCTTTGGTCTTCTTGACTTTCCCAGAGAATAGATATTCAATAAGGGGTGTCCTCAATGTTTAATTTCATGCTCTAAGACTTCCAAATGTCTCTCCAACAGGATGGGGAGAAAAGGGACAGATTGCAGTACGTTCTGACCTGTCCATGTTTAATTAATTTGGTGGCATTTTGTTCCCCCATAAAAGGATTTATTCATTCTCATTTGAAAAGGGCTAGTCTTCTCTTCTCTGTTGATTACTGCCAGTACCGTTACTTGGCATGTTAGGTGCTCTCACTTGCTGATGTGAAGTGATTGTTTTACACTGCCAATACTATTTTGAAGGCCTTTAAAAAAATAACAAAATTAATAATTTGAATAACTTAGATCGCATACATGATGATAATATGCAAGATGATCAAGGGCAGCACTTTCAAATGATTTAGAAATTGAGCATATTAAAGGCCTTTATCAGGGAAAAAAGAAACTGAAATGAACTGCCACTTTCCATGAATATGGTTCAGATTGCTATGCCATTACTTTCGTAAAAGCATTAGTGGCACACATTTTATGGTTTTGTTTTAAGGAGAATCTAACATCATATTAACCTACTGTAGCTAGCATGTTAAATGTCTGGGGTGATATTTCTCTCACCTCTTCTTGACCTTCTCAAATGTATTCAGCAATTAAAGTTGCAGAACAATACAGAACCCAATCCAGTTAACTAATATTCAGATCATTGTAGTAATTTTTTTTATATATTAACATGTTTCATTGACTGAAAACATAATATGTATAATATGTCAGTTTAAATGTACAACATACACTTGTATTAGTTTTTTTAGCATATTCAATTAATATTATGTATGTTAACATACATGTAAGTAATTTTAAGGCATCTTGGGGCCACCTTTGAAATTTGCTGAAGGCCCCTGCTTAAGAAACACTGCTTTAAAACCTTCTACAACCCTACAATTGTGGCACCCAGGTAGTACAATGATTTTGATTCTTTCTACAACATGGTAGCAAGAAATGTCATGCACACATATACTGTGTCTATGCAGTTTTGTTGGTTTCATTATGTTTGTTTAATGTAATTTCAACAAGAAAGAAAGAAAGAAAGAAAGAAAGAAAGACTTTCATGCTCTATTGTGTGTCCTGTTTGTTCAAAATGGCTAATAAATCTATGACTCCTGTTTGTTATGCAGGGCGAGCATGAAAGATGAACTGGATCTGGAATACTCAGCACTTTTAGATTTGTTTTACATATTCTTGTTGAAAGAAATGGACCAAAACAAAGATCTGACTCATATATTAAAATAGTATCTGTGACTCATATGTTCTCTACAATAGCCCTGTTCTCTCTTAACTTCTGAGAAATGTTTTTATTTCCATATGTTCCCATCATCCCATATGATCTCTTATTTCAAAAAAAAAAATTCCCCTCAGTACTCACTTAAACCATAATTAATAGTCTTAAATATTTATGTGAACTGTACAGAGGGTCTTTCTTCTCAACAAACAATCTGTGGTGGTCTGCGGGCAGCTGAGAAGCCATTTGTTGCCTCAGTGATTTCATGCGCACAACTGATGGCTTGCTATTGAAAAGCTGTCACTGTATCAAAGAAATGGCATATCTACCTATAACAGAAAGTGGGCAGCTTATATATACAGAATCAGAGGCAGCTGCAAGCTAGCATAGTTTAGGGGAGGGATATTATTAAACTTACAGAGGATTTTTAAATAATTATTAAAAAAATTACAGCACAATCCTCATTTGATCCTTCCTGGATGATTATATTTATTTTATTTTACTCCTGCATACCATTAACTTGGAATATAATTTTAATGAATACACTTACAATTAATTCATTGTTAACAGTAAATAAACAGAATATATTCAGTTAATTAGCTTATTTTTCGTCTTTTTCACACCTCATCTGTTTCAGATGATCTAAATCTCCCTTATGTAGTTTTTCCTTGACTAATATCAGCTTGTTTTCCCCCCTTTTTTATGTAGTAATTTATTTATTTTCTATGTGTGTGTACTAAATGAACAACACTACAAAAAGCTCCAGGAGTGAACGAGAAGGGAGCACCAGATTCCAAGACGCCTTGTCCAGGATTGATTCAGGGAATGGAATGACAAGGGAACTCAGGGGTATCCCTGCCTTTTTTCCCAAAAGAGTCGGTCCCACTTCAAGTTACCTTCATTTTACCAGGAAAGAGCAATAATCTTCCGGATGTCTCTCCAGTGGTGGAGATGCATATTTCAACATTCAAGACACTGCTGGCAAGAGGAAATGATGGAGGTCAGGTCAAGGGCATCAGGGCTAGTGTGGGACCCCTTTGTACCTGGGGACAGAATCAGTGGACCCAATTCTGAAAAAAAGAATATCCTTTTCACCTTATTAGGCAGGTTCACCCCTTATGGGCATGAATTACATTACATGAACCATATGCTATGAAAGTTATGAATTTGTGTCAAGCATCAACTTACATCATTCCATCTATTTCCTCTTCTTCTTTTTTTGCATTTTTTATTTTATTTTATTTGTTTGTCATTTTTGTGAGTTTGTGTTAGAATATGTCACATTTTTAGGCCATAAATTGGTGAGGACCAATTGTGACTTATGGACCGTCAGAACTAAGCGTGGCCATCTATTATTTGCTAAATCTTGTAGCCATGTGCTTGCATAATACTACAAAACTATTTCTAATTCAATTAAATGCTGCTCTATATTCAAAAAAAACATATATATAAAGGTATAAGGATATACTTGTTTCCACATTAATAATCTTAAGTAATGTTTCTTGAGCATTAAATTAGCATATTAGAATGACAATGAAGACTGAAGTAATGATGCTGAAAATTCAGCTTTTCCATCATAGAAATAAATTACATATTCAAATACATTTCATAAAGCATATTCAAATAGAAAAGTTATTTTAAATTGTAATATATAATTTTTTTATAATATTACTGTATTTACTGAATTACAGGTCATATAAATGCATCCTTGTTTCAATAACAATAATAATAATAAATCTTACCAACCAAACAATTTTTGAAAGCTATACTATTCTGGAATTTATTCATTTATTTCTGAAAATATATTCTAGTGCTTTCAGATGTGAGCTATGTGACAGCAAATGAAAGAGCTTCTTTCTTCTTCGGCACACACACACATTTCTTTTTGTCTATGTTAACTTTAAAGTCAAAGCTATTCAAAATATCTTCTTATGTGTCCCACATAAAGAAGGTGATACAGCTTTGGAACGACACAACGGTGAGTGAATGATGACAGAATTATCAGAAAATCTGACAGAAAATCTTTAAGGTCCCAAACAGATGGATTTTTTGTATGTTTGTATTCAAACATATGTACATTTAATTTATGAAATACATGATGTAAACATTTTCTTCCTGGTGAAAAGGTGTGGGGAATACATTTTCATTACATATACATTATTAAAAGTGAGGGAAATACTTTTCTTATTTGATAGGAACAATTATGTCCACATTGTAGTTTTTATACTGTTGATATACTTTATCTAGATAGGCGTCCAGCTCATTTTTAAGGCCCCTATTCTCAGGTTATTCTCAGCCCTGCATATTCCCTGGATGTGTTTTAAACATGTGACCTTGTCACGGTGAGAAGACCGTCTGGCAGCTGACCTTACTCTAGACCAAAGAGAAGCGCGGATACCATTGCTGTTTTCCTTTCGCTCAGTTGAGCTCACATCAGGCGGATATGGCCGTTCAAACGCTCTGTTCACCACAGCAGGGGGGCGGACGAGAAATCGGTCCCTCAGCTACACATTAAGCATGCAACACACACACACAGATGTATTAGAAGCAGCATAACACCGACATCTCATTCTTTTACACCCATCAACCATCTCTGACCTGTCGTGCTGTCAAGAGAGCTTGAGAAAACAGCTTTTTCGAATGGAAAGTGCAGACAGACGTTTTCCGAGTCTCACACCACAGTTTTACGCAGCAACACTTTGTCCTCGAGAAACCCTCTTAAATCAAACGTTCCCTCAAACACACGCTCCTCCTCCATACTCCTCGTGCTTTGTCTTTTTAAGGCATCCTAGCAGCCGTATCAGTGTGGGAAGAATTAACACTCTCTGTGGGCTTTTCTGGCTGCTAAGCGGAGGCCGTGGGTCATGCGGAGAGGGGCTGCTGTATCTGCCACACATGCAGAGGCCAGATGTTTTCTAAGAGCTTGATTTCCCCAATCTCCAGTCGGAGAGCTTGGCCTACTCCCCCAGAAATATGACGCTCCCTCTGTCTTTCTCCCTTTGTCTTTATCTCTGTCCACAGCATGTGCTCATATGTACTGTTCCCTTGTGTGTTTCAAAAAGCACAAACGCTTTCCTGCAGACACGGCCCCGAAAACAGCCCCAATAACTTTTCATTGACCTGGAGCAGCACACACACTTTGTGGATCGCTCTGGGATCTCCACAATCTGTTTTATTTTTCCTTTTTCTTATTTTTTCTTTAGAATTTTTGGAGTTCACAAGTTCTTTGTCGGTGCTTCACTTGTGGATCTCAGCAAAAAAAAATATATATATTACAAAGTATTACAAAGACATTCAAAACATATAAAGCATTCATGAATTCATCCATCCAACCGACCAACCATTTTGTGTTTACTGAAGTGTAATCCAAATGCATTCAACACAGATAATGCATTTATGAATTGATCCATCCATTGTTCCATCTGTCCATTTCTAATTCAAAATCTAACAAATGATAATACAAAGAAATTCAGCACAGATAATCCATCCATCCATCCATCCACATTCATGTAAATGCTTATGTCATGTTGATCAACTAATAGTATACTGGTTCTCTGTATAGCTTTACCCTCTAATCTAGGCATTAGTAAATTACATAAGTCATTAAATAAAAAAATGGCAAAATAAATTGTCATAATCTGTCAAGCATACTTTCTATACATTTTTGTATAGACATGTGAATCCTGTCCAATCTTTTGCAATCAATATCCCATATACAGTAATGTGTAACTTTGCACTGATATTGATATATGTCATATAAAATTGCAGACATGTGCATTTTCAATCACTGTCATCAAAACAGCAGCTATATACATTAGGAAATGCTGACAGAGTATTGATAACATGGCTAAGCAGTTTGAATATCTTGTTTGTGAACAATGACACAAGGACTTGTCATTCTGAGGGCAATGGTATTATGTTTATTGACATAAATATTTACTTGTAAGAGGATTTTGACAAAATTAGAAGCTTTTGTGGGGTAATCCTTTGTGTTGTGCTGTTTGTTTGAATTATTTCAAGAAACGCACTTAAAGGTTTGCAAATGTCAAGGATAATTTGAGAAATTTACCAAATCGACTGAGAAAAACTGTAAAAGTTCCATGCGACAAACTTAGCTATTTAAAAAATAAATAAATAAATAATTGTATAGGGACAAAGCTTATCTACTTTCCGAGACGTGCCAGTATGATGCAATCTAGCGACATTTAGCGAGCAGGGATTTGCTACTTGCTACAAAAAACAGTTGGCAACAGTGTTTCGGTTATCTTCTTTGTTTTGTGTTTTTACTTAAAAGAAATTACAACTGCTGCATTTAGATCCACATCTCTTCCTCCTTGCCTTACTCACCGTGATATTGAAAAATTTACGTTTCAGGCAAAATTTGGATGGTTAGTTTGTATACCTATTCTCAGCCAAAGAAATAGTTCCTAAGAAGTGAAAGTATCAAGTTTTGAGAACATAAACAAATTACTATATAATATAAGAACATAAACACACACAGTACATTTTGATTTAAAGTGAATCAGTTACAAACAATCCTGAGATTGAAATGTACAGTACATACGTATATTATTAAACTGAACCACAGCTCGTTTTCCAGCCAAGATGGGCAATTTTCTGTAACTTAATGCTTCAAACTTGTTTTTCTTCCTTCCTCCCTCTCACTCTCTCGCTCTTTTCCTCCATCTAACTTGTCTCACTGTAACAGTTTGTATTCCGCTTTTTTGTTGTCTTCTGACTAAATGTTACACATTAAAAGGCTCAACTGACCAAATTATTCCGATGATGAGTTCTGACCTCATTAACATTTTTAGGAAGAGCAGCGCAATGACCTTGTTAACATTTCTGGTGTTATTAATGAATTCACACGAGTGCTGAATCGTTGCCGATTCCTGCCAGCATAGTCCATTCGGCCACAGAGTGAGTGATGTATTGAGGGTAGAGGAGAGGCAGACCGCTGTCAAATTCTCAGGTCACCCGTATGGGGCACGGGTAACAGCAGTTGGCTAAAAGCTTAATGGAGGAGATTTTATCCACACGCATTCATTATAATATTTATTTCACAATGATTCATTTTGAAGGGCTGGAGAAAGCTTACTCCATAAATTATGTCCATGCAGACTTAAAGTATCTGTTTAGGCTTTCGGTAGCTGTGTTTCATCGTTCTTTGCGATAAAGGTTATATTATACACATGCACTAGATAGCATCCACCACGCATCATTCTCTTAGTATTCAGGGTTAAAGAGTCTCTGAGTGCTGAATATGATGAATTATTATGTCTTCAGCATGCCACAGTGGTCAAGTTGTTTGATCAAGGCTTTTTCCTTTTTTCTCTTGAGCTAATACCAGCACTCTACAAAGAGCAGGGGATAGAGAGAGACCTAAGGCTGTCGGGCTATCACAGTCTTACACATTGCTGCTCTCATGCACTGAATGCAAATTGGATCAGGTAATTGGGATGCAGCTTGAGAGGGCTGCTTCAGATCTCCCTAGCGACAAGCTCTGTGCACAATCATGATTGGGCCCAGATGGACTGTGAAGCACTTACTATGCTTCCCACTTCACATAACTGTCTATATGCCCGAACGCAGACCAGTCTCGCACAGTTATTTTAATGTCACGTCCTGCACATATACGTGATCACAAGGGGTCTTGTTTCTAAATACTGTGTACATGCAAAACAGACTTAGGGCAACTTACAAATCAGTTGTTATTGTTAACTAAAACTTATTAATATAAATATAAATATTTATTGAATACTTACACTTATAAACTAGGAATGTTGCCTTGGCTTCTGATAAAACTAAAATAGTTTAAGTACTAAAATTACAAAAAATGAAAGCTGAAAATAAAAAATCTAAATAAAAAAAAAAATAACTATAATAGATTGTTATCGAATCTAAAACTTTAAGTAATATTACAAATCTGAAAATAATAGCTAATTCAAAGTATTTATATATACTGCAATAGTATATAAATATTACTAATATTACTAAAATTACACTGTCAGACATATATGGAGACATAGTGAGATTTTTTAAAGACACATAAGAAACTAACTTAGTGCTGGCATTTTGCAAACTAGACATATAAAAATAATATTTTTAAAAAAAGTGTGGTAATTGTTATGATCAAAAAGCTTGATTAATTCTTTCTTTAAAAAAAGGAACAAGCACAAATATAAAGTTGTTTTAAGAATTCATGCTGTTGTCATTATTTCCAATTCAAGCTGCTCTTTCTTTCTTTCTTTCTTTCTTTCTTTCTTTCTTTCTTTCTTTCTTTCTTTCTTTCTTTCTTTCTTTCTTTCTTTCTTTCTTTCTTTCTTTCTTTCTTTCTTTCTTTCTTTAGCTCTACTTTGCATTAAGGTTGTAATAAAAACCTGAAACAATTGTATTTACTATATAAAGACAAATTCAATTTATGGAAACTATGTACATTGAATAGAGTTACTTCTAAAAATAGTTTTATCTGGTTTTATCCGAATACAGATAATGGCTCAACATCCCGATGAAGGGTTCTGTTATTTACAACAAGTGTAGATGCCACCGGTATAAAACCTCACACATGACACATATTCATAATGCAACCTACAAGATATTTCACAAAAAAAAAAACCTTTACAATTAGATAGGAGAGTAGATTAACTCTATTAAAAATAAAGCCCTTGAACTGGGACTTTAGCGACTCACCTCTGAATTTTTTTTCACTTGCTACATCACTCATGTGTCCTCATTTGACTAAACGGCTACAAATTGCATTCTGGGGTAAACAGCATTGATAAATTGAAGCCATTGTATAAACAGCTGTGGGTATAATGCTAGTTGTTGTGCAGAGCAGAACCTCATATAGTGATCGATTTAGACAAAGACAATTTAATATACATAAAACCATTGAGTGAGGCACTATGATTTATGCTTATGAAACTTTAAAGCACAAATTTTACAGATGGCTGTCTGTAAGTGTTTACAATCAGCTGGGCTACAATGTCTTTCACACTATAAACAGAGTGAATCTTGATAATAGGAAATGTCTAGGGATTTGCTTCTAGAGGGTTTATGTGAGAAGGGAAGCATGTGTGGTTGAGGGATTATCACATGTATAACTCGTTCTTGTGTGTAGGTAACAAACTTGAAGTATGACTGTTGATCTTGCAGCTGGTTTTTTGCCAGTTGGTCAAACACTCTAGTAACTCACGTATAACAGGAGTTGGGATTTCACTGCCAGAGATAAAATATAATTGCAGAGGGAGAAGAGATGAGATACTGGTGTACACAAAATAAACTGCCGAATCAAAGCAGTCCTTATAGGAAATTGAGAAGTCTCCTCTCCACATCTGCAAGTCGTAAAACTAGTTAATGATAAAACCTAAAGTCGATTGTCTGGACCAGTTCCTGTCAAGGTTCCGTATCCCTTAAACCAATTCAAACAATGATATATTTGAGGAGAGAAGGACCACAACAATCTGGATGTTACTTAAGAACAGAACTTCAATTCAATTAAATTCAAGATTATTTGTATAGCGCTTTTTATGATACAATCGTTGCAAAGCAGCTTTACAGGAAATACAGTTTCTACAATATATTTATATATTGCAGAAACTTTATATATTTAACTTATTGCAAAATTTTGTTAATTCTGTATACTGCTTGAGGCTTGGCTTCCTTTGAGGTCCTCTGAGGGGTTGGCATCGTCTCTTCTCAGTTGTTTGGTCATCTCAGATCATTTAAGGGTTGGATCCAGACTGAAGCTTGTGTAATTCCCATGGCAGAAACAGAGATACAAATAGAGACATAATTAGCGTAGCTGTTGTTACATCCAAGCGGAAATTATTTGTTCAACCCAAGCTAAAGTATAATAATGTGCGTTTGATCAGATATAACTGCAGTACAAGATTATGAGATGCATTATATGAATGCTTGGCTAAATAGATGTGTCTTTAATCTAGATTTAAACAGAGAGAGTGTGTCTGAACCCCGCACATTATCAGGAAGGCTATTCCAGAGTTTAGGAGCCAAATATGAAAAAGTGCTACCTCCTTTAGAGGACTTTGCTATTCTAGGTACTACCAAGACTCCAGAGTTTTGTGACCTTAGGGAGCGGGTTGGATTGCAGCGTGATAGTAGATTAGTTAGGTATGCAGGAGCTAAACCATTTAGGGCCTTGTAGGTAAGTAATACTATTTTGTAACTGATACGAACCTTAATAGGTGGCCAGTGCAGAGACTGTAAAATTGGAGTAATATGTCTCTCTCTAGTCCCAGAAATGTGTACTATCTGTAGCTTGTTTATCAAAAATACAGGACAACCACCTAGCAGTGCATTACAGTAGTCCAGTCTAGAGGTCATGAATGCATGAACTAGCTTTTCTGCATCAGAAACACTTAAAATGTTCCGTAGCTTGGCAATGTTTCTAAGATGGAATAATGCTGTCTTGTAACATGGGAAATATGATTTTCAAAAGATACGTTGCTGTCTAATACAACACCCAGATTTTTGACTGGAGAGGAAGGAACAGGACATCCGTCTAGTTGCAAATTGTGATTCACGAGATTCTGTGAACTGTTTTTTTTTGGTCCACTAAGTAATATTTCTGTAATATTATCTGTCTAGTTTAAAAGGAGAAAAAATATTGGTCATCCAATCTTTTACATTTTGAACACATTCCTTTAGCTTAGATAATTTAGAAGTTTCATCTGGTCTTGTTGAGATATATAGTTGAGTATCATCAGCATAACAATGGAAATGAATCCCGTATTTTCTAATAATATTACCATGGGGCAACATGTATAATGAAAATAGCAGAGGACATAGGACAGATCCTTGTGGTACTCCATACTTTACTGGTGATAATTGAGATGACTCCCCATTTAAATAAACAAAGTGGTAGCGATCAGACAGGTAGGATCTAAACCATCTTAAAGCATGCCCTTGAATACCTGTATAGTTTTGTAATCGATCTATGAGTATGTCATGATCTATAGTGTCGAACGCAGCACTAAGATCAAGTAAAACTAGCAATGATATGCAGCCTTGGTCTGACGCAAGAAGCAAGTCATTTGTAATTTTAACAACTGCAGCTTCTGTGCTATAGTGAGGCCTAATACCTAACTGAAATTATACATAGATATAAGTTTTTTGCAAGAAGGATCACAATTGAGCAGACAACTTTTTCTAAAGTTTTAGACATAAACGGAAGATTTGAAATGGGTCTGTAATTTGCCAGTTCACAAGGATCTAGTTTTGGTTTCTTAATAAGTGGCTTAATAACCGCCAGCTTGAATGGGTTTTGGGATGTGACCTAAAGATAATGATGAGTTAATAATATTGAAAAGCAGTTCTTCTGCTACAGGTAACAGCTCTTTCAATAATTTGTGACCCTTTCTGTAAAAATCAGGCTAAAGTCTAAAAATCTAATTCTGAGATAACGAGCATCACAGTTTGATTACATGCATTAATTTCACTATGATTTCAATCTTTGACATGGCCTTACTCAGTCAATATTAAAGATAGCAAGAATATATTTTCACAGAATGTTCTTTAAAATATGTAGGATGATTTTATGCAGAGAATAGTAAATCTAAAAAGAAAATGACTTTAGCTGGGTTTTCACAGAGGGGGTCACATTAAGTGGGTACAGGATCTAATAAACATGTTGTTGGTTTAGATGCAGCGAAGCGTTCACAGCCTTAACATCAGGCCAGATCATCCAAGACTTCTAAAACTCAGAGAAGAACTTCAAGTGAACAAGTCAATCTCACGTCACCAAGAACAGCAACCACTCACAGGAGGGCTTTCCTAGAAACGTGTCACGCAATGACGACAACAGCAGCCAATCCTGAGGTAAACGCAATCGGAGATCAGCTGTCAACTCAACTTGAACATGCAAAAAAGAAAATATAAAAATTTCTGCTGGAACCTGGTGAATTGATCTGTATGCTGCCAAATCTCTGCTTGTGACTTCCTCAGGTTGAATTTATGAAATAGCAAAAGAGTGCTAGACTTCATGCGAACGCAATAACTCCTGAACTGTGTGTGTATGTGTATATATCTGTTTTAGTAAGTTTAGTTCATGTATCGTAACAGTTAGCAAATAAAATTAGTTTAATTTATAAGAACCCTTGTTTCATGTTGTAAAATGTCGAAACATCTGCCAATATTTTGCGTTACCTTGCTCATGGTAAAATTATCATTGTGTTTGAAAATATCGTTGGCCACGAATAAGTAAAACAAATTGATAGGACACTAAGTTCGACTACGACGCTGGACGTCTTAAGTTGATAACTGTAATTTATTTGAATCAGATCGGTTCAATCACATCAACCCGAATATTTAAGATTTGATTCCCAAAAGGATCAAATTAAAATCAGAGTTAATTCTTACACTGGTAAATTAACAAGACAAATGTGCTTACTGCTTAACATTCAACAGGTGGTATCTGACAAGTTGACTGTCATCTCAAATTATTTGTAGAGGATTTTTAAAAACATTTTTGGAGGTGAAAATACAAAGTATCACACCCTCTCTTTTCCAATTGATAATTCTTACCATCTTACAAATAGTGAATTACGTAATAAAATAAAATAAAATAAATTATGTCAGTTCAAACTTTTCCCTCTGAAAGGAGAGAGCTGCCCTAGATGGCCCCATGGTGTGCCCCGTCACCACTTCAGTGGAGTCAGCAGAATAGTTAGTGATTTGAGAGTGAATGTCAGGATGATGGGATGGCTTTCATCAAGGGTCTGAAGGCCACTCTTATCCATCCAGATATACTTGCTGAAACGGCAAGATCTGCTGCATTCCCAGTGCTTCATCTCAACCAGAAACACAGGGAAGCCTCTGAAATAAATTACACACATACACTTCTTACTTTACACTGGATGGTTTAAAACGCAGGGATGTGAGTATTCCTTCTAGACAGTAGTTTTTAATTCCGGTCCGATTGACAGGGGTTTATTTGATAGTCTTCACCGCTCTCTATTTACTTAGCACAAGACAATATACAGTATGTAAATACATCAAATAAAGTACACATCTAATATAGCCAAATAATTTATTTTTTTTTATATTATTTTTCATAACATTTATTTTCATATTTTCATACAGGCTAATTTGCACATTGCAAAATTACTAGCATAATATAAAACGGAATAAGACAGAAATATACTACATTTCTGCAGTAATACTGAAATATGCTCTAAATGTAAAATAAATAAATCAAATGTATTTAAAACACATATAGCTAAACACCACAGGTGTTAGTCTTTCAATTTCATCATGTTTGCCTATAATGCTGCCTGTTGTTAATGTTTTTAGGTCATTGTTTTATGTGTGACAAAGTGTGCTGGTTGGTTGACAACCTTTGTGTTTTGGAAGAATGACTTGATTTGAGACATATTAAGTATTTTGATAGTTTTAGTGCATTTTGAATGTGAATTGAGAGTATTGAGAAATGGGTCCTAGCAATTAAACTTAAAAAGTGTAATAACTTAATATTTGTATAAATGCACTTTATACAAACATGTATATTAAATGAAAGTATAAATTGTATTGCAAATCTGGTACAGGTGCCAGGATGGGAATTGAGAACAACTGCATCTAAGACTTCTCAACAGTTATTATTATTATAGAGTTATTAACTGATCAGGCGATTTAAGTCACACAGTATTCTAGTCAAATCCCCCCAAAACTGTAATTTTTACACACTGTTATATGCTCACAGTCTTGTTATTTGTAGTGTTATATAAACATGCTGAACGTAAGTAGAAACAGTATATTGCCTTTACAGTGTCCGTTTTTCTTGGAGCAGTAAGGATGGGGCTGGGCCTCTTAAAGTTAATGTAAAAATCTATATTTTGATTGAGCAGGTTCCATGGTTTGACGGTAGAGATAATTAGAGTTTATGTGGTATTTTTACCCTTGTAGAGAGCAGGGAAATATTTTATCTTGGGATTTTGGTTTATATCGGTTTTGAATTTGTTACAAATGACTTGATAGCATCAATTTCACACATATTCATGGTCTTGGGGAACAGATGTAGGACAAAAAAGAATGTGATTTCCCACAAAAGTACTGCTGATGATTGAAAAGCAATCCACAGAATTATAATTATGTAAATACTACTTAAAAGGACTACCTCAATTTGACTACAGGGAGTACAAGACCAAAAAAGACACCCAAGAACCAAGTCAGGAAAATACAACTACAACTAACCCTCTGGAGCTCTTGCATGCTCTACAATGCTCAAAATGTTGACTTACTTACAAACAGTAAATTAGAGTATGACAGAATTCATAAACATGATGATAGAGTTTGACACTTTGAAAGTCTTTAGACTACGTGGCAAATCCACCATCATCCGAGTTGGGCAAAATTCAGAAATTAAAGAAATTGAACTGATTGAATTTTATTTGGAATTTATTGAATTTCAATGATAAGAAGAGCAATTCACTCAATTATAATGCAATATAATAAAAATAAATTACTTATTTGCGTAATTAGAATATAAAATAATTAGAATTTGCGTAATTAGAATATAAAATACATTCTAAATGCAATGCAACATGGTTCACAACTGAATAAAATAGATATTCTTTATATATTCTGTCAGTGTGAACCAGAAGGTATATGCATCATGTTCAGGTATTTATTTTACAGTTTATCCTACTTGCATTTAAAGACTTAAACAACATCTGTTCATGTGGTCTGTCTAAATGGTAAAGGGCAAGAAAGTGTTTCTCTATTTATTGTGGAAATAGCATCCGCATTTTACAGCGCTTTCGAGTACTTTACTGTGATTTCAAGACTAAGAAGACAAAGAAGGCACTGGTGGTTAAGCTGTTAGGTGGAAAGAGTTGATTGATTAGAAAGTGCTGATGGAGTGTCTGGAAATAAATGGTCCCCACATAGCAGTGGAGACTCATAGTGCTTTCACACCTTTGCTGTCGCACCACTCTGTCTGGTTTATAGTCTGCTCCCGATGCAGTTAAACATTACAAGTATGTTTCATCTCTGTAACCCAGCAGGCCACAAGGAAGATTTACATGTGAAGAGTTCAGATGCAAAAGCCTCTAAGTGCCATCTGAAATGTTCATCTAAAAGGAGCATTTTCATCATGCTCATGTGTTTAGGTTCAATAATATTACTCTAATGGCAATGTGTAGGTCCTTTTCTATGCAATTAGAGTGAAATAACTGAACATAAATGTAAAAATGCTCATTTTAGAAGAACATTTCATATGGCACTTAGAGGTTTTTGCATATGAACTCGTCATGTGCTTTCTTACATATGGGATTGAGTCCTTTAAGACTTTGCAGTAAGGTGGTCTAACTGTGCTTTATTGCAAACTAACTGTGCCGGCATGAGGCTTATTAGCATTCTAGAGTAAATTGACAGCATTGCATACAAGCAAGCATTACACTGTCCTGAACAATTATAAAGCCTTCTGCAGTACATTCTGTGCAGACTACAAGTGTAATTTTGTATGCATCTGTAAAGACTAACAAGCCGTTAAAATTAATATTAACCAGTTGCTTAGATACTAGAAATACTTTATGATGGCAGAAATCTAGTTACAATGCAGACAAATGAGACAGAGAGAAAATAACTTTCATCTGGCATAAGCTTTATCCTTCTTCCAACTTGCTAACAGGTTTCAGAAAGAGTATAAAAAGAATTATGTGTTAGCGTCTCATCTTGTCTGACTGCTTATTAATAGATTATTATTATAATGGGTACAAAATGTTATTTCTAAGTGGTTTCCTTTCATCTATTTGATATTAGGGTCATCCATCCTGCTGTCTTTCAGTAAGTTATTGACTGTTTCATAGACAAATCATTGCTGTCATCTGTCTCTCCAGTTCAGAGAACTTTATAGTTCAACTTTACTTTTTCTGCTTAACCTTGTTTTGTTTCGAGCTATGTGGGTGGGTGAAATACTTTTTCATACTTTGGATCTGATTCTATTAGTGTGCTGGCCTCAAACTGTGCTGCCCTCCAAACTGAAGTCAGCGTTAAGAGGAGAGGTCACTTTGAGGTGTTGTTAATGTCTCACCACATGCCCCGGGCTGGGCCAAATGTTTTCCTTTCAACCACATATATATTCAGTTGTGAGAAAAACACAAAACACCTGGTGTGCAATGTAATGTCTTCAAAAAAAATAAATATATTTATTTTAAAATATATCACTTATTATTCTAGCATTTATCTATTATGCCATTGTGTTTATTTCAACAGTAATTTGTTTATTTTAACAGTGGTGTGCAATGTAATGTCTTTAAAAATAAAAACAAATGTTTATTTTAAAATATCTTACTTATTATTCTAGCATTTATCTATTATGCCATTGTGTTTATTTTAACGGTAGCATTGTGTCTGTAAAGCATAAACTGTATGCAACACACGTTTGACGAATGTACAAATGTATAACACAAGCACATAAAAGGTCTTTTTGAAATACTGTGTTTTAATTGTCGGTGTGAAATAGACCAAAACACAAGCAAGGACAATTCATTTTCTTAATCCCTCTGTGTATAAACTAATATACTATAATATGTTTGACAATGAACAAATTAAAAGATAACTTCAATGATTTTAAGGCAAGGTTAACAGTAATTTATTTAATAGGTTGATGCTGCTCAGCGTGCAGCATAATTAGAGCTTGTGTCAACTCATTTGATTTAAGTAACTGGTTTTCAAACACAATATTTTAAATTTTAAATATTTTACAAATATTTGAAACAGATGAACATCACACCCAAGGGATTCTTTGGGTGAAATGCACATCAAAACAACTTTTGAGTTTTAAAATTGCATTTATTCCATCTCTCAGTGGTGGTGCATATACAATCAAGTTAAGTTGAGTTGAGCTTTATTGTCATTCCGCTACATGTGTGGATATACAGGAACAAAATATCGTGCCTCACATGACCACAGTGCTATTCACACATCAATATTGATGTGTTTATCTGACTGTCATATTTAGACAACATTTACCAGGCAAAATTTATTTTACAAAAATTTTTTTTTTATATACAGTCATTTCAAGAGATACAAATCAGTTTTAATAAACCAAATTTGTCCTTCCCTGACAGCTGAGCTGACCAGGAGAGACTTTCAAACTGAAAAAAGTGATCTCATTATAGAAATTTTGATATTTAATTGTAAATAAACCTATGTTCAAACACAAACATGTATAAGGTGCTACTATGTAAAATGGATTAGATATTGTTACGATATCACCAACAAATACATAGTTTGTACACTCACAGAACCCAGTTAGACCTGCACACAAAATAAACCACATGCCCTATAAAGCCACACAAAAGCTTGAGGATTTCACAGTGTCCACTTTACCCTTGTCACTGAGGACTAGAGGAAGTTCATCATAGATGTCATCTGAAGTCTAAAGCCTGACCTGAACATGTATCAGCTCTGAATGCTGACCCATACAAGCTCAACACTCAAACTGCATTAGGCAACCTCCATCAGCAGATGATAGCAGGGATTTGGCTGGAGCAGCATTAAAACAGCCCCGTGCTGTCTGTCCTCAGTGGATTGCAAGGTTACTGCACTAGACAGACCTTAGTATCGGAATGATTTTATAGGCCATAAATAATAAAAATGTATAATGCATAGCGAACAATTGCACAACAGAACAGTGGCGGAAATATCACTACAACGGACCTTAAAGAGCATATTTAAGAGTAGCTTCCTCCAGATCAAGCTGTGTAGTAGCTAATTGTCCCTTTTGAATAACACAATGAAAGTAAAGTTTGACTGTATATAGAAAAACAGTATGATTGAGAATCTAATATTGCATACACCCCTCCCCTCCAAAATAAAGTGTCTGCTGGATGCACACTTCATAATCTCGGTGGAGCAAAGGATTTTGATTTCGTTTCAGTTTTCTTTAAAACAAATATTAGTTCATAACAAGACATGAGTATAATGAGGAGTTTGCCAGCAAAGCCACATTAAGTCTCAACTATCCAAAGTGTTTTGCTGATTCATTTTTATTTCCCCTTTGCACTCAACATAACTAGTGAAATCCCCCATCACATTTAAGGTCAAGAAATGTATTTTCTAATTGGAGCAAGCTGCTTTCTTTTGAAAATTGCATAAACCACAGTCGAGCTTGCGGTTTTATAGTTTGTTTATGTTTCATATCCTTTGACATAGATGACTCGAGGAATGATTTGCTAAATCTGTGAAAAGCTTTTCTCGACACTACAAGGGGACGGGTAAAGAGCCAGGAGATTTAGGCCTTTGATTTTTTTCTTTCATATCTGAAGCGCAAATGGATGGTGATCTCCCAAGATGAGTGCTCCTGAACACATTACATTTTTCCATCCATGCTCTGTGTATCTCTGTGATAAGTTTGTTAAAATTTCACTCAATTATATTTAAAACGTAAACTCAATAACCCCAGTTCAGTTCTGTCTGGACTCATGCTGAGTTAAGCTTTAACTATTTAATTGCCCGATCCCTAAATCTGTCTTGCATTTTGCCTACCACATCAAAATCAGGTACTGTAATTATCTGTATAAGACCCCGGTGCTTCTGAAATCATGATAAAATAATTTCAGCCATTTTTTTAATGACACTGAGATATACTTACCCAAGTAATGACTCCAAGTAATGACTTGTTTAGAGACACTTCAGCTTTTCAGTTTTCATGTAACAGCCTCATATTAATTTAAATAATAATAGCCCTACTAACTAAAGTCTTCATTGTGATATACCTTGCATACTGTATTTGAATATTATGTGGTCTCAACACATAAAAGCCAACACTGAGAGAGAAAAATGGTACTTTTCATACCCCAAATCCCTAGGTGGGGTGGCAAAACTTATTTTGATAATTCACAGAAATAGGTCTAAATGTCATTGTATTGATTAACATTGCATTCTTTATCAACTACGCATGACGTGCAATATTTAGCACCACAAACCCAACCACGCCACATACATTTATAGTTATAGGATAATAACAAAAAAACAACACAAACTCTGCATATAAGTTGTCCATAACTTATTTATAACTGACTCATATATAGTTTTCCTATATATTTGCTGACAGAATTTACTGCTACCACGTTTATGTATATTTTTTTCCCCAGACTGCATGGTTTTAAGGACATAGTGGATTAAGGATATAGCTTTGCTATTTTAGTAGGTAAAATGATTTGCTTCATCGATTTATTTTAGCCTCTAACCCAAATTAGCCTATTGACTGCTGTGGACATTTTAATGCTGGTTACATATGATATCATTAGGTACAAGTTCTCATTGACAGCTCATTCAGGGTGGTTGAGATCTGACTGTGCCTTTGACACTCTGATCTGTACAAACAAATTACAGGTGTTTCATGTACATTTATCACGCTATGGAGCATGGCATGTGGTGACATTAAATTTGCTTTTCTCCCAGTATGGCTTTAACCACAAAAGCTGCTATTTCTCACTGAATATTATGAATTACAGTTCATGTAAGCCAGTTAGAAGGCTTATCTGTAGCTATAAAAAGCAAAGGCATTTTGCTTTTTTTCTGTAAAATGTATGAGGTGAGCAGATATGGGGATGAGGCACCTCAATTACCAAAATTAGTAATTAGTAAAAATAAAATACTTTTTTTTTCTTACATTTAGAAAGATCCATCCATTAGTCATGGCTCATATATTATATTTGACTAAAGCATGTCATGAGGACTATTATGAATTCAAATTAATCCTATAATTATGCCTTATTTAGGAAAACAGACTGGGTATGTGCTTTCTGTACAGATGGGCATATCATGTTCAGGAATCTGCATCTGACACAAATTATATATTATATTAAAATGTTAAAGCTGCAGTCTGTACGTTTTGTCTCTTTGTCGCCATCTCTGTTTGAAAACCTGTAATTGCAGCTTTTTGCGAAATTATCGTCATTGCGTGGGGTTGTGAGTTGGCAGGGCTCCAGCACGGATTAATCTAATGTTTTGAGGTGAATGTATTGTTGTTAGTCACCGCAACAGTGTGGATATTTACTGTACTTCGCAATCACAGATTCTACCCTACGTCTTGGAATATATGACCCAAATAAGAATTTTCACCGTATATTGCCATCCGAACAAGTAACAAGTCTGCCACATTTGTTCTGACCAACTGAGGAAAAAAGCATTACAATAGATCGCGCTACCAATGGCGAATTAATCTAAAGATCACTTAGCTCATATCACATTAAACCGTACAAAATTATTATTATTGTTATACTTTATTCTCAAATTATTCATGTTAACAACATCAGTATTGCGTGACTATGAGTGTAGTGTGTATTAGCGTGTAGATTTCAATTTACGTACAGTCTAATCTCTAATTGTCATACCATTCAAATTTTATATTAAGAAATTATTTTAACACAAAAAGCAAACTATGCTCCCTTCGAACTGGTTTTCTCTAAAATACAAATCTAGTGTAATCCCAGGCTATCTCTAATCAAGAAGCAAACTGGAATATCATTAATTTCATTCACATGTTTCATAAATCAACATAATCAATCTTTCTGGATCACAATCAATCAATCTTTAAAAATATCATTTCAAAGAAACGATGCAATTAAACCAAAAGGAGTTCATGTGAGTTTGAAATGAATGGTGATTCAAATACAAACTGTGAAGGACATGTATTGTGAAGCTTATAGAAGCTTATAGAATAAACTTCACAGTGCATACCATGCCAGCTATTCTATCTAACAGCTTTTGGAGAGCTGTAGGTTTTAGTGGTCTGAAGTGTGAGAAAATGTACAAAGCCTTGTTGTGATTGTTCTGATTTGCACCGACTGACACAGACATAGCCGAAGGGAACGGGGCAATGTCCCCATGAACTGGACAAGTTGACAATAAGTGCTGTATACTTAAAGTGGCAAAATCAATGTTTTTGGAATTGAGTTTGACTTCAGTGAACCCTAAATCCAAACTCCACTGACCCAGTTCTCAGATTGAAGCTTCAAAATGCAGTAACAAGTCTACCTGTTTTTCCTCTAGTGGGTATAGAGCAGAAGGTTGGCAGTCCACCCCACTTTTTCTGAGATAATCGTTGGGCAATATTTTTGTTTTGCTTGGCTGCATTTTTACTATGTGCATGCATTCCATCTGGGGTCCGTTCTTCGTACGTTGCTAACTCAGTTAGCTAGATTTGATTGTTGCCGATTTCGCTTGATCTTGGATCATTTGGTTCTTCGAAGCTCATCCCGGAGTTGCTGTCATAGCAACAGGTCCGTAAGCTTAAACCTGCTCTGGAGCAGGCTTATTTCATGTAAACAGGATTAGATCGCATCTTTTTAAGCAGGAGTGATACTTAAAATCTGTCACAGCCACCGCTACTTTATTATAAGAGTATCCTGCTGGTCCAGGGACAATAATTTAAAATAATAAAATAATTTTAAAATACATTTTAAAATAAGCTAACAATGTTGTGTAGTCTATAATACTATAGCCAGTTTTACTCATTGAAATATTTATTAGTGATGAAATAATTAATTTATAATTGTATTGGAGTCTTACATACATGCTATACAGTTAATCTGAGCCGTGCATTAATTTGAGTGATGACAGATATTATGGGTGGGGCTTGATGAAGTGCAGGAGATGCAGATAACATGATCTTTAAGAAACTGTAATTAATGCTGTCACGTAACACATCTGTTTCAAAGATAAAATTAAATAAATTGCTAATTACAACACTGAAGTAAAAATGAAAAGCCTGTACAAATACTAGAAATCATAAATATAAATAATTGTGAATCATGTAAAAAAAAAAACAAAAAAATTAAAAACAGAGCACATTTCATTTATCTATTTACATCTCATGTATGTATCTATTTATATCTATATACATTTATATAGTTTTGTTCCTTTGGCTGTTTCCTTATAAAGGTCCAGAAATTTGTCAAGTTTTTTGTCAGGTGTATTTTCTTAATGATATGATGCCATTACGTTGCTGTCTTGCCGCCAGCCAATCGCTGCATTGCTGATCGTGGTTTCGAGTATCGATACATCTTTCCTTTTCGGGGAACACTAGAACACGCAGTAATCTTAGACAACTTAATTCAGATATTTTAATCTAATACGCACATTCGTTTGAAGAACCAAATTAGACCGAGACCAGTGATCACGACTAGAAGATCTCGCATCTCTCAAATCATCTCAGATGTATTAAGCGAGGTACGAAGAACGTACCCCTGGTAACAGGCTTCTTAAAATGGCTAGTGCTCCCCTACATGCCTATTATCAATTAATTTAGGACTATAGGGTAAATGCAACCTACATATTTAATATTAATGAATGAGCCTGATTAGTATTAATAAGCCAGGTTAATAAGATTTGCAACGGTTTTCAAGTCACACTAGCATCCCATCTGAGCCCCCTCTGCTGGCCAGCATGCAATCACACCGGGATTTTCGTCTTCTAAATCTAAATTATACGCAGTCGCATCACCTGTGACACTATTCAGTGAGGGAACTCCTGTTTGAACTGACAGTTCTTCAGTGTATCTCAAACAGCACACGGTTGCCTCAGTTGCCAGCCCAACTGTTCACTGCAGAGGGATCCATTATGGGATGGGAGACATGTCCCAATTAGTCACGTTGCATTTCTCTTTGACATCCTCCCATCCTCTGGCACTGACAGGTCCCTTTGTAAATTCTCAATTGAATTGCTGTGTTTTGGCCCCTCTGCTTAGGCCTAATAATTGGTGACACAGTTTGATGTGAGTTGCCAACACGGGTCTGTGAAAAAAAAATCCCTCAATGTGGTGAAATCTTGTAAGTTTAATATGTAGCTGGTAAATGGAATTTCAAGCAAGGCTGCAAATTCAGAGAGGGAGAAAGGGTACTTGGCACCAAAATAACAAAGCCCTGAGGGTGATCTTCTGATCTGACCCACTTTCTTATTTGGAGTCTGGAGGAGAATGAATGAGAAAGTAAATTGAAGTTGGACTGAGGTAAGATGGAAGTTTGGGGAGTGGGAGCGGTGTGTTAAGGGGCCCTTATTTTGATGCTATTATATAGGGCTGGATATCGATACTGTCATGAATCTGGTCTATGAACTTCCGTTAACTCACCACCAGAGGTCACTCGCTCACCACATGGACTCTTGCACTACACTAACTGTTGCATGCCACCTCAGACTACAATTCACATCCTCCATTGCACTGACGTCACACACAGCTGATTGCACTGATCACACACCCTACATAAACCATGGACTTCCTCTTCCTCTCTGTTGAGTATTGTATAGTGTATATCCTAGCGATAGCTACTCTACTCTACTCTTGCCTTGTTAGTTTTCTCGTGTTTGATAATTGCCTGTGTTTCCTGGATTAACCCTTTGCCTTGCCGTTAAGACTTTGTTTGCACCTCGTTTGGATTATTTCTCGTGTACCTGGATTATCTCTCTGCCTTGCCCTGTTGGATATTGTTCGCCGATCGCAGACCTACGCTTGCCCTAGGATTACTCTTTGTCTTGACTCGTGTATGTCTGTTTGCTGTGCACCGACCAATGATTTTTTTCATGACCACGCCTACTAATAAAGCCTTGCAAATGGATCCCCATGACTCCCGTTTTGTTACAGATACGCATTTCTTGATTTGATTCCAACTCCCAAGTGCTTAATTTGATTCAGATTATTTTGAGTATATTTCACTTTCAGTGCCCTTTATGTTTACATATGAAATAAATCCCCTTTCAGCTATTGGTGTAAGATTTTCAGGACACCTTCTAACTTGGTACATTCTAAAAATAATAATATCAAAATTCACAACAAGGCCCAAACTATGCAATGCAGGTGTACTTTTTTAAACAAATATAATAATGAACTCAAAAAAAAACATACTGGTTTAAAATATGTTTAAGTTGCATTTCTTGTGTAAAATTGTTATTAGTAATGTGAATGTTTTTTATAAAATTAATATTGTATATATATTATGATGTAATTTATTTGTTTCATTATAAATTCACCACTAAATCAGTCTGTGTTTAGTGGTGGGGATTTTTCAGTGGTTCTTTCTTGCTGGTCACGGCAAATGAATCACTGATTAATTCAGCTGATTCATTGATTTATTTAATGCTGATTCCTTCAGGAACAAAACCACTTACTGGATGCTTCTCAGTTGGAAGACTGCATCTTAGTGAGGCCGTGTCCTTTCTAGTCTTTCTGAAGGTTCTAGACTAGACTCCTCAGCACTGAATGCTAGAATGACATGCTTTAGTAAGTCACTGGCAATGTCATAAAGATTTTATGTTGGCCTTCGTTGGCACTTGATGACATGGTAGCTGAGGTATGCTGCTTTATTAGGTCACAGCCTTATATTTGAGAAATAATCACTTGTATCATTAGCGAGACATTAAATTATTAATTAATTTATTCAAAAGCGTATTTATATAGGCATTCAACAAGTGGCATGCTTTATGAGTGAGTCACTAAAATCATTCATTTTTATTTTAATTTTTTTTTAAAGCTGTTTTATACAGGAATGAAACAAGTGACTTTCTTTATGGGTGAATTACTGAATCATTAATTCAGTTGATTTATTGAATGCTGCTTTATTCAGGAAATAAACAACTGAATTATTCACCATTCATTGAATTAATTGATTCATTAAACTGAATCATTCATTCAAATGATTTGTTCAAAAACACTGATTTGGAAGTGAAATTAAGAGTCATTCCTACACAATGGGATAAAATAATTAAATAAATACAGAGATCAATAAGAAAATCAACAGCCCTTATAAGATAAAAGCAAAATAATTCACAAAAATACATACACTTATTTGGATATTTAAAGTCCCCCTGTAGTGAATATCAAGTTTTGTATGTTGTTTATTTGTCTATGTGGTGTTTTTAATATGCTTTTAGACAAACCATGTGCCAATCTATTAATCAACACCTTTGCTGAGTATTTTCTCCTTAAAACTGTACTTTCCCAAAGGCAGTCCCAGAAACGCGGATTGAAACAGCCCTTTTTTTTTGCTATGTCACAAAAATCAATAACCAGTCACATCAAGGGATCCTATCATTAGCATATCATTAACTGTGCTGTAAAGCAGGGGCTCTAGTTAGAAGGCAGCCAGGTTAATCCGGTATATTTTTCTATAGATGTTTCGCAAGCTGTTGATATTTTCACGATGACATGTGCTGTTAGTGCTTATTTATTTGTATTTAGAACCGCTAACTTGAAAAATAACCAGTGACAACAGTGTAAAACATAGTTTTATCAGTCATTATCTGTGGATCAGGAGGCCCTGGCTGGTGTGACTGAGTGGAGGCAGGGCTAATTGGAGTATTCATAGGTTGGCGTAAGTGAGGCAAGGGTGTAGAGTTACACTCAAGCTATTTTAAAGAATAATACAATTATTTTCACAAGAAAAAAAAACATTTAAATGTCATATTTATGATCAAAGATGAGTTTTAAGGCAAAATATTTTTGACTACAGGGGGACTTTAACAGATGTACAGTGCCTGCTTGTTGAGTGACATTTTGTACAAAGTGTTTGTATTTGTGTTGTTATATGTATGTGACAAATTAAAGAACAGAGAGTATCTTCCAGACCCATGGAAGGCTAGACTAACCTAAGCAGCAGACTGTTTTGCCTAGCACTTCCTTTATTTGTGCAAATCAAACTTTAGAGGAGCAGTAGAAGGAAACCCAGGGAAGCATATGCAATTTGAGTCTCTCAGAAACATCACAGAAAGAGACATAGTAACCTTAACAATTCTCTCCCTCTAGAAGATAACATTTTTCAGCGGTCATTTGTGTACAATAAGCTAGGAAAAACCACAACATCAAGCCATGCCTGGATGGTTGAAATGCGTAACCCACCCAAAACCAAAACCCCTGAAAACAATCAGCTCCTTAGGCATGTGTGCAATTTTTCTTCATTTTGCACCTCAGGTGATGACACGTCAGAGAATGAAGCCAAGAAACTGACGTGTATGACCTATTTTCTTTCCCTCAGCTTATGGCATTTCATCATCTGCCACCCTGCCTGCACAATCTGCACCGCAAAAATAGCTTTCTCAAGATTAAACACCCTCTCTACTGCATTTTGTGCAGCCTAAGAACATTTGTGTTTGAAAGTGCACCCAGTCAAACATGCTACACACATATGGTAGGATGGACTCTGCCGCACAGCTTGCTGATTTGCTGAATCTTATTAAATAGTAATGTAAGGCACCCTGCTATTGGTGGTATGGGTCTGTCCTGGCTGATGTCACATGGATCAGACTTAATTTACAAATTATTTATGAGATTATTTACTTGCCATGCTTATACACTGTAAAAAAATCTAATAAAAAAATGTTGGAAGGGCAAAAATATTTCAGTTGAAGTACTTTTATTGCTTGGGCTTAATTGAGTAGATATATTATATTAAGTCTGCACAAATATATATTAAACACATGAATGGTTATTTTCAAGCCCAGTCAGCATTCAGAATGCCAATGTTTGACTGAACTAACAAAAACAAATCCAGCCAACACTGGGATCATTCTGCACGTGCACGTGCCCGAGTAACCGCCATCTTGTCAAGTTCACGCGTCAGGTAAGTTGCACTAAATACATTACATTTGTTTAGACTAAATCATGCAACGTATTTGATTTTTTCAGTGGATATTTAGAAAGTGTTTTATGAGTTGTATATCTGAAGAAAATTGGAAATAAGACAGTGTGTGTCAAGTTCAGGCATCCGGTAAGTCAAGTAATGTTACACTGAATAAATATTTGTACGTGACGTTAGACTCAATTTATCAAAACATTTATTTAAAAGGTGTAAATGTTTTATTTAAAACGTATATATTTATACACAAATGTACAACATATATAAAAACATCGGATAAGCTTTGTATGATATGTCTGAGGGAAAGTTAAGTGAAGGGAACATATAAAACGTATGAAAGGATTACATTTTAATTGACATAACTTGCTGTAGTCTTCTAAATGTTTGAGAAATTAAAACATTTTAGGTGAATGGAATATAAAACTAGTTCACCAAAGCTTGAGCCAACTAAAAAATAACAATTCAGATAACACTTTGAAGTCAGAAATTGACTGAACGTAAAATTTCTGTGAAACTAGTTACTAAATAATAATTAGTCGAAACCGCTTGAATTTTTTTACAGTGTAGTCTGCATTCTAGGATAATAGTTTACTGTTTCAACAATAAAAAGAAACAGATGAATGTCTGATACAAAATTATTAATTTATTTGTGGTGTTTGGTTACTTGTGATTTAATGCAGCTTGTATATATATATATATATGTATATATATATGTATGTATGTATGTATATATATATATACATATACATACATATACATATATACAGTGTTGGGAAGGTTACTTTGGAAATGTAATATGTCACAGATTACAAGTTACCCTACTTGAAATGTAATAAGTAGTGTAACTTTTCAATTACTTTATTAAAGTAATGTAACTGATCACATTTGATTACTTTTGATTACTTTTTTCTAAATTTTCTAAATTTCTAATGTTTTCATCTGTCAATCATTTTCAAACATGTAAACCAGGCAGGGTTAAACTTACAGCAGTACTCCACACTGATTGCTGTCAGACTTTCGATATGCTTCATCACTTGAATTAAGATTATATTTCAAATTTAAAGTAGACATTGTCAAAAGTGCAAAAGTTTGCATATAAATGTATCTTAGCAGTGTGTGGACACAACTATCCTACAATGATAAAAATCCATTCACTCCTAATCCCCCAAAATCCTAAAAAAGGTTTCTCAATTATCAAAATTATCTCAATTATCAAGCCGTTTTGATTTTCTGAGCAATATGATGTCATATTGCTCAGGCCCCGCCCTGTTGCATGAAGTCTATCATTTTCTCCACGCTCCATGCAGCTGTAGCGACAAAGTCTTGTAATCAATGCAGGTGTTTTGTAGTTTTGTGATGTAGAAGAGCATAATAATCTTAATTTTCTCACAACATCCGAGCCACTGAGGACGGTGTGCATTAGTTTTGTTTTTAATAGTAATTTGCCACTGAATACACATTTACATTACATTTACATTTAGTCATTTTGCAGACGCTTTTATCCAAAGCGACTCACAATTGGGGAATACATAAAGCGATTCATCTTGAAGAGGCATCAGACAGACGAAGAGATTATTGTTACCTCTGATGTAGTGATCGGCAGCAATATCTATAGTGAGACTTTAAGTTAATTTTCTTCATGAACAGAGCCGTTGTTGCTACCTCACTTGTGAGAAGTTATGTAGCGTTAGTTTTTAAACTATATTACTGAAAAAATCGTCAGAGTAGTGCTAACTACATTAGCGCTTATGTTAAGGTGTGTGCAAACTATGTGTGCGTCTGTGAGGGAGAGACCGAGAGCGGGAGAGAGTAGGCTATATGCTTTCCGTACATAATAAAACGTAATTTTGTGGCAAAAACATGGAAAAGATTTGTCGATTTTATCCTTTTGTTTAATGCATTTATTTGTTTTGCCAGTGTCGTTCTGGATTTAGGTTATTATAAAAAAAAGACCTTTGAAATAACAGAAATCATTTTGCGAAGTGATATGGTCATGTAATGCGGTCAAGAGAGCTGCCTGGAACTACGTTCGCCATGCGTTTCCCTGAAAATAACTGCACACCTCAGAACGTTCGTCAGCCAATCAGATTTAAGCATTTGTATTATAAATACATATCAAATGTGTCATAGAAATGAAATAAAATAATTGAAAGTGGGTAGAAAATCTCATGATAAAATATTTTTTTTTCTCCAATGCATGTTGGCCACAATTATTGGCACCCCAAATTCTTAAATATCTCCCATTTTCATTCTAAAAATCTAAACCTGATAATTCAGAACAAACATCAAAATCAACACAAAAATGGGTCTCTGAGCACAAAATGAAGCTTTTGCCATGGTCATCCCAGTCCTCTGACCTGAACCCTATAGAAATAAGTGGGGCGAACTGAAGAGAAGCAGCACCAACTTGGAGCTGTAAATCTGAAGGGTCTGGAGTGATTCTTTATGAAGGAATGGTCTCTGGGCCCGTATTTATCAAGCTTCTCAAAGTGCCATTTTAGTCTTAAGTGCTGAGAATTCATGAAATTTACTCATACTTTCAAACTTAAGTATAAAAGCAAGTTATCAAATTTCTTAAAGCTAAGAATCACTCTTACTCAATTATTTAATACAGCTGGAGATGTCTCTCAAGTGGTTAGGTGTAGCCAGTAGGGGCTTGTGATGGCGCTGAGGAGACAGAGACATGCACTGCGTGAATCTTTTAGGAGAGGATTCAGAGGAAGAATGTCCTTGAAATGTTTGATGGTGAGCACTTAATCAAACGATTACATTTCCTCGTTATTCAAAACGAGCAAAGAACTTTACATTACCAAAGAACTCATAAGTGACTTCAGTCTAGCGCGAGTATTATGCGATCTACACTCTATGATGAATCAATCCCTTATAGTCCATGGGCCAAGCCAGAATTTGGTACCACCTAAGGTGGCAAAATCTCTTTGGTACCAATTTGTTTGTAGAGTCCATATAAGTACTTTGAAACATGGTAACCATTTTAAATGAGTAGCTTTACTAATCTTTTGGGACAATCATTATTTTTTCCATTATCGTCCTACAGCATCTGCACAGCAGGTTTGTATGAAGTATATTGTAAGAGGTAGCCATACATGCTATATGTTGATTTTTTCAGGACAGTCAGGGCTATCCAGATCTGCCATAATTTGACATTATATTTGTTGTATACATTTTATATTAGCCTTCACATTAAAGAAAACTATTTTTTGCATCTATTAAATTGTTATATTTGTATATCTATCTCAAAATATATTGATGTTAGGGGGGGTATAGATAGATATGGATAGACAAGACTGTCTGTAATCTGGTGATATAAGAACCATGATGGTGGGACAATCCATGACCTAGCAATTTGAAAAAAATATGTATGAACTGTATATGAAATAGTATATTATGCAACAACAACGACTGGTGCTAGTTTCAAAACCAGATTACCCCACCATACTTTATTGTACAGATAAGCCACTAGCATCATCTGAAAAGGCTGTAAACAAGGACACCCAGACTGCCGGTGGAACCAAGGGTTTCAGCCTAAAAACTGGAGCAGTCACCAGACACTATCTCACTTCAGAAAACAGAAGTCAGTATCTGAGGCAACTCAGGAACATGACAGGGAATGAGTCTACAGAGTGTTTCAGTCATCAAGATTTACAGAAGCCCAGGATAGAGAAGGATATGGCAGATGTAAATGCCTTTGTAGAACTCATGGAGAGAAGCTGGGTAAACCCTCTAGGTCCAGATCAGTCTGATATCATTAGTCTTTCCACAGGAATGGCTGTGTCCCCAGACATAGCCAGTGATCTGCTGCAAGCTCACCAGACTGGAGAGCAGGCATATCAGACGTTCAGAAGTGAACGTTTAGAGAAAGAGTCACCTGCAACCAAGTTCCATGACAAAATGAGAAAACAGAATCTGAAGACATTCTCAAGCATCAAGACAAGTTCTAGAGTAAAACAAGCACAGAAGAAAGAGGTGGTCTTGAAAGCTGACAGAAATCTCTTTGGGCATATGATAATTGCTTCACAAAGTAGAGAACTTCACATTAAAGATGTCCTGGCTCATCCACTTGGTCCATTGCCTTGGGCACTCTCAAATCCAGATGGCTCATTGCGGAAAACTAATAAGGCTGCTCTTGCAAGAGAGTTAGAGAAATCAGCATCATCAGTTGAAGATATTGGAGAACACACTGCATGCATCATTGATGGAATGAGCCTTGTTCAGAAACTAAAAGGTGATGGCAAGACTTTTGGAGAGATTGCTGGTTCTGTGCTGAACCTAGTGTTGCACGAAGGAAGAAACAGTAAACGGATAGATGTGGTGTTTGATGTGTATTGGAAAACATCAATCAATGCTGAGAGATACAATCGTGGTTCAGCAAGTAGCACTCAATGGAAGAACATTGCCCCGTGACACAATGTAGTGCAGTGGAGAAAGCTGTTAAGTAATACAGACAGTAAAACAGCCTTGTTAACATTCATCGTGGACCAGTGGAAGCTAGCAGAGAACCGAGTAAAGCTTCAGGACAAGCAGCTATTTGCAAACTGTGGAGAGAGATGCTATTGTCTGACCAAAAAAGACTGGAATGTTGTTGAAGAGATGAAATGTTCCTGTGGCTCAGTGGTAGAGCATTGCGTTAGCAGCGCAAAGGTTGTGGGTTCAATTCCCAGGAAACACATACTGACAAAAAACATTATATTTAATGCTAAATGTAAATGTAAATCTTCCCACGAGGAGGCGGACACCCGTATGCTCCTACATATAAATCATGCTAGCCAGAATGACTATCAAACTACAGTTATTGTGAGTGAGGGTATGGATGTCATGATCCTTTGTCTTGGATGCTGTAAGAAGATAAACTGCCCCCTTTATCAGAAAGCTGGCACTCAGAATCGAACAAGGTACATCAACATCAGCAACCTTGCTCAGCTCCTTGGAGATGACCTATGTGATTCTCTTATAGGGGTACATGCCTTTACTGGTTGTGATAGCGTAAGTGCTTTTGCAGGACGAGGAAAACTTACCGCTCTCAAACTTGTGAAAGGAAACAGGACATTCCAAGAGTCCTTCAAATCCCTGGGAACATCCTGGGATGTATCAGATGAATTATACAACAACATGGAATCATTTGTCTGCAGGATGTAGGCACCATTGTCTAGTGTATATGATGTCAATCATCTACGTTACCAGCTATTCTGTACCAAAAGGGGTGAAGTGGAATCCAGCCTACTTCCCCCTTGGAGGGACTGCTTAAAGCGGCATATACAGCGTGCCAATTACCAGGCAGCTGTCTGGAGGCACTGCCTGGAAGGACAGCCAGACATACCCGAACCAAAAGGACATGGATGGACAACTGATGACAAAGGTATGCTTATAATAAATACAATAATTACATTTTCTAATAACTAATAATTAATTGTATAAATATGTATAGGTAATTTCTAGACATTTGGATACCTCATTGAAATGGATGAGAAATATCTTACACTTATTTGTACAGGTATGCTGATGTTAGACTGGATGCGGGGACCCCCAGCACCAAGGAGGAGGAGGATACTGATGTCATGAAACTGATGATGATGATGATGATGATGATGATGATGAATTAACAGAAACAGTTTGCAATGACCAAATAAGTTCATGAACAAGGTAGAATTATGTTGTTTTTCTTTGTATGACATGTTCTGTTCAAATAAAGTTACAAGATATTGTCATTATTTGGCTCAACGGTTAGTGTAATTGAAGGCTGATTTTTGTGACAAAGCTACCACTAACAAAAGGTTATCATGTTTTAATATCATCTAGACATATGCACTTAAAAAAAAAATCAAACTAGAATTTGCCACCTTGGGTGGTACCAATTAGTGAAAATGTGGCCTGGGCCCATGGACTATTACCCCTTATTTACATTGCACGCGTCTGCGGCGCATTACAGCTCCACGGTCACTGGAGCTGATTCTGCCGCACCGTGGCAAGTTTCTGAAGCTCTCTGCGCTGCATCACTACAGATAGGCACCTAGTCTATGTTTGACAGATAATAATAATAATAATAGTCTCGCTGTCGTCAAAGACATCAGCAGCAGGCGTTATCTTTGACTGTCATCGTTACACTATACTATTGTCTATCGGCACCCTAAATTGAGTTGTGATGATGCTTCGTTTCCTTGTCATAATGTATTCTCTTGAAAATTATTTATTGTTAAATGTGTGTTGAATGTAAACTCCTATTAGGAATTTAAGCATTCAATGTGAATTTGCCTGAGAATATTCTTAATTAAGGAAATCTATTCAGTGATTGGTCCATGCGTATGTTGTCATCCAAAATCCCGTTTGTGGCACTGCTAAGTGTCGTGAATCATCTCTAAGACTGACACTTAAGATTTAGTCCTACACTTCGCTTAAATTACTTCTGAGACTGATTGATAACTAACTTTTAAGTGCAGCTTTGAGCCAATAATTTTTTTTCACTTAAGTCAATTCTTAGCAGTGTTCTTGAGAGTAATTCTTAGAGGCTTGATAAATACGGGCCCTGATCTCTTATCAGGTGTTCTCCAAACTCTTCAGGCATTATAGGAGAAAACTCAGAGCGGTTATCTAAGGATGTTGCAATAATTTGGTGCCTATAAATGTGGCTAACATTAACTTTCATTCCCACTTTCAAGTGTTTTACTTCAATGATAGGTTAGAATTTTGTGATTTTTTTTTTTAATGAAGGATCAAAAGGATAAACAATGCCGATTTATTTCCACAGCCACCTTTGCTCATTTACTAAGGGTGCAAATATTAGTGGAGTACAGTGTATATATACACACACACAACACACAACACAAACACACAAGCACACACACACATTTACATTTACAATATACATTTTATTAGCCTACAAGATACACAGCATTTGCTTAGCACACCCTTCTCAGATAAAACTATAAGCAGAAAAAAGCAGAAGAATGAAGAATTACACATACATTCCGAATGGTTTAACTTACAAAATTCCTGTTTAAATTAGATTAGAAAAACTGAAAACACACACACCTATAAACAGTTTATATACATATAAATCTGTTTTTGATCAAATAATTGCATACTTGGTGAGCATGAGATTGACATGAATGAATGAAAAATTAAAGACATTTAAATGAAAGAATGAAATAAGTGTTTTCACAAAGGCTGCATTTCTTTGATCAAAAATACAATAAAAAACGTTCAACTGTGACAAATTATTAGAATTTCAAATAACTGTGTTGTATTTTAATATATTTTACAATTGATTAATTGATTCCAGTGATGGCAAAGCTGAATTTCCAGCAGTCATTACTCCACTATTCAGTGTCACATGATCATTCAGAAACCACTCTAATTTCGTTCAGTTAGTGCGTAATTGCATTACCTGTAGCTACCAATATCTCAAGTAAGTGCTTCACAGAAGCAATTCTGAGGCACCCATTAGAGCAAACATGTTCGCAGCTCTCCATATGAAAAAGAGAACAGTCTGTACGGTTCATTCTCTCTTACCTGTTGCCGCCCGCTGAGCTCGATTCTCCACTGAGACTGTATTGTGTCTCTGCCGCACTCTTTAATTTCTTCCTTGAAGACAAATACTATAGAATAAAATCATGTTAGCTTCCTACTATGGGTTTGCAGCTCATTCCTATCCAGTATCACTATATGGTGTGTTTTACTTATGAAATAAAACCTCTGGTTTCAGGGTTAATTTAATTGTTTTTGTTCCATGTGTTTGATGTGTGTGTTCTGGGCCCATGGGACACTGAAAGTAGATTTTGAAGGAAGTCGAGGCGAGAACAGGAGCGGGATGTGTCTGGACAAGAAATGTATTAGCCAATTTCTGATTTAGCGAATCAACATGTTGTAGGGCGTAATTGAGTTTTTCCCCCTGCCTGTTACGCGAGCATACAACGGGACATTGGCTAAACAGGTTGCTCAATTGAAATTAAAACGTAAAAGCATAAATCATGCTAGCCCTGGTGTAATTGAAGGGTAACTGAATATTTAATGAAGCCGGTAGACTAGGCTCCATATCAGGATGTGTCAGAGTGATCTATAGCCCAGGAGTCTGTCACTGCGCACTCTTTTCTTTTTCTTTCTAAATCTCGTTTTTCCCTGTGACCTTTTTTAAAGTATTTTTGTCTCTAAGGAATAGAAGCTAATACATAAAATAACCCTCAATTAAAGTTTTTCACTTGTAGTGCACAAATCCCGAAGGAGGCTACACAGGTAATAATAATACAAGAAAAGTGGGACAAAAACTTGACAGCATTATGCCAAATGGCAGCCCTTAATTTAAGCCATTTTGAGATGTGCTCTGACAGTGAAACTAAATCCGCACTAAATTAGGTGCAGAAATCGTGATGGATTATTACCCAACATCCTCCTGCACCGAAGATAACATAACACTGAATCAGGTAACTCATAAACATTTGAATGTGTCAACACAAGTTAACATGGCTTGCAACATGTCAGCCGAAGGTGCCTTAAGCTTGCACTTTGTAAACAGACCCTGTGGCGACTGATTGTCAGCGATGTGACATTTAGTTATTGTGCTTCTTCAAGTATTTTCTGTGTCCTCTGCACTTGTTATGAGATCCAAATGCGGTGTCCTTCCAATAAAGAATGTTTCTCCTCAATATGTAGATAACACCCAGCTTCTATTTTCACACTCCTTCTCCTCCACGGTCCCCAATAAAGAGCAGATGCAAATATGACATTTATTTATTTTTTTGGAGAAATGTAATTGGTGGAACATATGAATCAGTTAAGAAATGTGAGATGATTTCTCGGGGGAAAGGCACCATTAGAAAATGAAGCATGGACTCAGCTTCAGGATTTTCTGTTTTCAGCAGAAGTGACATTCCTGGTTGCAGAAATGACCTCAGTAAAAGTTTTAATATTTAATGCGTGAATGGTTAGAGGTTGCCATGATCACACTTGTTCATTTATCAATAAAGAGGCAATTACCCAAAAGCAGAGCGCATTTGTTGTTCTGTCACATGGGATAATTCACAATGGATTTTTTGGGCTGCTCACGGAGCTCAATGGCTCTGGAGTGCTAGAAATCAGCCAAATAAATGAAGGCATTTAAAGCTGCTCAATATCCCACCATGCCCTTAACCAATTACAAAATGACAGGAAATAGAATGTGCACTTTGTTTGGCTACAAAAGGGAAGCATTTTATTTTTTTCAGCATTTCCTCCTAATTTAACGTCAACTATCACAACCCTTGTCCATTGAGGGGGATTTTTAGTCCCATTACCTTAGACATGTTTGATGTATGTGTTTTTTATGCTTGTTTTTATGTTTTTGTCTCTCTTTACACCATCCACACATTTCCTCGCAAGATACAGAAATGCTAATCTCTTGCAAACGCTTTCTCATTTGCATATCTCAATATCATCTATGTCTTGACAATATCAACAGTGACCTTGGCATTTTCTACACAGTCAGACAGATACGTATCCAAAAGGTTACAAAGGCACAAGATCATCTGGGGGTAAAATAGAATAATTAAATGCTACATTGGGTCATTTCCACATATGATCTTTATTCACCAAGCCAATAAACATACTCGGATGTCTAACTTTATGCAGTGTGACAATTAATATACATTTTATTAGTCTACAAGACACACAGGATTTGCTTAGCACACCCTTCTCAAATAAAACTCAAATATAAGCAGAAAAAAAAATCAGCAGAAAGAAGAATTACACATACATTCCGAACAGTTTAACTTACAAAATTCCTGTTTGAATTAGATTAGAAAAACTGAACACACACACACACACACACACACACACACACACACACACACACACACACACACACACACACACGCACACACACACACACACACACACAATAATTTACTGGAGGGAGGGGAAAAAAACCTGATATAATTCACACAACTAATAGAGGCATGAGTCAAAATCTGACAACGAGGAGAATGGAAGAGAAATTAAGTGATAATTGGAATGAGCTACTACACTCCATCTTTCTCACAAAAGTTATCAGTCCGCACCTGGAAGTCTTGATTGTGCACGATAGAGTCGAGGTGAAGGGACTAGCCGCTGAGGTGATTAGATTTGCCGAGGAGTGTGTGGAATAGAAATTAACTGACTCTCTTTCTCACTCTCTCCTTCGTATCATTGTCTGTCCCGATATGGGAAACTTTACAAACAAACAATGTTAAAGTCATAAAAAAATAATAACTGCTGCCTATTAAATAGCTCTGGTAAATCACTCCTTGCAAGTAATTCACCACAATGTTTCCATTCTTATGGATGCCTGTGCATATACACTCTTGGCGTCTTCCAGCCAGTTCCACACGCTGAAAGAACGCACGTCACACATCAACACTGGTTCTGCAGGCACCACCTCTGGCTCTGCACCCCTTTACTGCTGTTTACAAAATAGCAACTGTTATTAAAAGGGGCTAAAAACACATCTCTTCCTCTTTATTTGACCCTCTAAATCACTCTCTACTAATTTTATTTTATCTAATCTGACTGGTAGCTAAATTGGTGCTAGCTTTTCTTGTAAAACTAACACTAAGTTTCATTTTTCCTTAAAATACTTTTGATAATGTCCTCAAATAAAATGTTACTCCATCTTATAATATCCCGTTCACCTTTATCTTGATTGTTTAGATGAACAAGGTGAAGGACAATATTAGAAGGTGCTTTTTATAAAAGGAGCAACCTGGTGCAGCCCTAGTCGAACTGTCTCAGTTTCTACAGTCTGTGGACCCTCGTGCTTGTACTGCCCGTTTATGGAAACGAAAAAAAAGTAGACCATCATGCCTCCTAATAATCCCCATACAAAAACACAACCAGGTTACACCAAACTCAAGTCTAAATTAGTTATTATTATTACCCGATAGTAGTTAACAAATGCAAAACTGATATAAAAATGTATTTTTTGATGCAACCGTGCTATTTGAACTTCTTTATATGCAGATTCGAATTGCTTTGTTGAACCATGATTAAACAGGATTTGAACCAGAGCTCCTCGCCTTCTAAGTAAGTCTCCGTACCCCGTGAGCTACCGAACAAACTTACTGCTTATGAAAACCTATAGAAATGAAGCTGGATATGTGCGATGCTAAGGTTCAAGAGCATAATTTTTCAAATCTCCCAGCTTTTTAATATTGTTTTGAAGTCGTAACATGATATTATTCAGGAAATTGTGCGAAAATTACGCTTTATTAATCAAAACTCTGTACATTTGTGTTAAAAGGAGTAAAAGTTGTCAGAGTTTTACTGCCTCTAGTGTTTGTTTCTTTTGGAAACTGCAGTAATATGTAGTTATTAGTACATATTTCATGTCTCGCTAAAAAGTGCACCCATGTACGTAAATGCCATGAGACCAGATAGTTAAATTGACACAATAGAAAGCCACACATAGAATCAGAGTTAATTGTAAGTGGCCTGTTCATAAAACATGGCCAGTACTTGAGTATAGATGGTGCACAGGTTCATACAACAAAAAATACAAAACACATCATTATAACACATATGACACTAAAATAATCTATTACATTTTATCCGGGTAAGCAGAAAATATAATACAAAACACCCTAAAGCTGGGTGCACACAGTACAATTTTTTAATAGTCTTTTAAGTTTGCTGCTTGTCAGACTGTATAAACATGATCCCAGCTATAAGCCATGTCAAACTGTGGGATCTCAGATGTCATTACTGTCAGATTTTACGACAGTCAAGACTTGTTAAAAACAGACATAAGCAAGAAGACTCAAACAGAGTTTACATCAGTTATATCCGTAAGGATGTTCAGAGATTGTGAGCCGCATGCGGAACTGAAACAGTGGCTAGAAAACGAACAAACAAACAAAAATCTCTGGTGTTAATGTTGATAATAGCTTGCTTTAAAAAAAAGGAAAGAAAGAAAGGGAAAATAATGAAGACAATGTGTGATGTTGTCACATTAATTGTGTCATCAGGTTCTGTGCTCCCAATGGTTCTTGATTTAACGGTCATCTGAGAAGGAGGACTTGTCCCCCTGAATGTCTGTGGTGGTTACGGCCCTGATCAAAGGTAAATTTTGATCGCAGCGGTCCTTAAAGGGCAGTGGGCAAAGATGTCAAAATAGCAATCAAAGATAACAGATTTTGGCATAGTATCAGAGGAATCTTTCAGTCTTTGATGACCAAGTCATCACCTAAATTGTACAGTGTGCACTTACTGATAATAAAAATAAGAAGAAACAAAATTATTCATAGAATATATAATAGATTGGGTGTAACCATATGTGTAATGCAAATGAAACAAACAAAAAAATAAAATTCTGGGAATTTACACATGCTTTCACATTATAGTTGTTGTTCACTGAGCATGTGTGTGTGTGAGGTTCATGTGGTCATGCATGTATATACATGTGTATATATATATATATATATATATATATATATATATATATATACTGTATGTTTGTGTGCAAGCATGTGCCTGTCTTAGTAGACATACATTAATCATTATCACAATGAAGCAGGACTGTTTGTATTTTTGCTGACAGAAACAAATTAGATTACCCTAAATTGACTGATGGTGTTGGCTGGCAGGCATTTCATTTGAGGGCTTGGGAATCATTGATAGGAAGTGTCAAGATTAGTTATCGCTTGTGATTTTACTTTATTAAAACGCATGTGTGATGAATGAACAGATTTCATAAGGTTAAAACTGACATAATGAGATTCCATTTCGTAAGAGACTAGACATACTTCATTATTGCAAAGACAGAGATTAATTTGAATTTATTCAGAATGCATGATGTGAAAATGTGAAAATGTATATCTTCATTTTAAATGTTCTTTGAAACATTATGCCAAACAGGCGAGCGGAAACATTGAAGCCAATATATCATCAGCTTTTACTCGTACGGCTGTTTTTATTTTAATATTATGTTCTGTTATACGTTCCATTTTGGTCCAGTGAAGCCCATTTTATAATACATTATAAGGGTGTCATTATGCATGCATAATGCATTATATAGAAAAACTTATAATATGTTATATCATCTTATGAATATTCATAAGAACACTTTTAATATTATATTTACTTATTTGCGGTTATAGCTTTTAAGAGTATGATTTACACACAGTAAACACGTTGCATCCACTTAAGCTACAATGGATTATATATAAGTAACTCTGCAACTACATGTCAACTAGCAGTCATTGGAGTATTAGTAGTATGTCTGCTAAATATATGCTAACACTTTATTTTGATGGTTTCAAAAGACAAACTGACTATAAGTAACTTTGCAAGTACGTCAACCTTCTACCTACCCTAACCTTAACCTAAGCCTACTAATACTCTAATGAGAGTTAGTTGACATGTAGTTGAAAAGTTGCTTATTGTCAATATACTAAGAGACCATCAAAATAAAATATAACCTATAAACATTGCTTTTTTCAGTTGAAAGATTAATTAGCTCACATCAAAATTAATATTAGCCTCACAGGGAACACTCAAATAACACTCCACACCTAACCACTAGTAGTAAGATACTGTGCAGATCTTAAGCAATGTCAAAATATATAGTCCATTATGAATGTAAAAGTAGATTTAATATGGTGTTAATTGTGTTATAAATAATCATAATCTTAAAAGTTATAACCACAAATGCGTAAGCATTATAATGTATTATAATTGATGTTATGACTATTTATAAGATCTATCATTTATAAGATATAATATGCTATAACATAGCATTATGCATTCATTATAATGCCTTAAGAATATCCTTATAATGTCTTATAAATATGGTCTTCATAGAAAGTGTTACAGAAAGTAAAACTTTTTTCTGAGAAATTCATTTTTTACAGTTGTTCATTAATACATAACAGAGAAACATGCCGTTAGACACATTGATGGGAATCAGAAGTAGTGAAATATGAAGGAGTTTAATGTCTTTGAACAAAGTTAATAATTGCAGATGCTGGCTTGAACTGGAATTTCCATTTTGTTTACTTGCAAGGAAGATTGACATCTTAATTTCAAAACATTACTTTGTCTTAATTTCTTCTGCCTTTTTCCACAGTGTAATTTTAACCCTAAACGTTTTAATCAAGCTTATTCGACGGAAATCCACTTTGACCTTGTTTGCACACACAGAAGCAAACACACAGCATGTATGTATAATGAGCTGAGTCACCGTTGAGATGCTTGGGCTCAGTGGGTAAGTTTGCTCATTATCTCATGCACAAATGAACTATTAACCTTCAAAATCAGCCTCTGTTAACCATCAAGGTTAAATAGCAATAACCATAATCGCAATACAACTCCTCTTCTTGGAAGACACAGCAAATGTATTATTAAGACTGTGTGATTCTGATGGGAAGGGTGAGACAAGGTGACAGTGATGTTTAAATGAGATGATTTAAATGAGTGTGTGCTCCACCAGCTTGTTTAGTATTGCAAAAGAGCCCAGTCTTTATGTGAGCTATAAAATGCTCCTCCATCATGGCTCTGCTCCCTCTCTCGCTGAACGCTGCAGGTCAGACAACATCAAACAGCCGTGTGTGAGGCATAGACCGACATTCTGGAAAACAGTATCATCTCTCTAGCTTGAAATAATGGAATAAACAAATCTCACATTGCCTGACTGCAAAATGTGGCTGTCAGTAACACGCTATAATATCATGGTATATGCGTTTACTATCACAGCATAGAGTAGAGCAGATATTTCATTGTTTATACTGGACTGTCAGTGTCAATGTTGCTCTCAAAACAACGCAATGTCTGATAGACAGCGGGAAAATATAAATAATGATGCAAGCTGACACAAGGTATTCAGTGATTTTGATCATCATGTTTTTTGACCAATGTGTGTGTTTTTTTTTCCTTCAAAATGTGAGTTTATGTCTTGCAATTATGAGATTATTTCACAATTCAGACTTGTTTCTCACAATTTTGAGAACACAAAAAAGTCTGAGTTGTGAGAAGTTGGAATTTTGAAGAAAAACAAATCTGAATTGTGAAATACAAACTCATTATTCAAATAAAAGGGTTTTGACTTCAAATAAAAGGTTTCTGACTTTTTCCCTGAATTCTGAGTTTACATCTCACAATAATATTGTTTAGTTTCCAAAAAAAAAAAAAGAAAAAAATAAATCACATTTTTTTTTTTTGCAATTGCCAGTTGAAATCTAATAATTTTTGTATTTTCTTTTCAGAATTGTGAGTTTGTATCGTACAATTCTGCAATTATATCTCACAATTTTTGTTTTTCAGAATTTGGGGAAGAAAGTCTGAATTGTAAGATAAAAAGTCACAATTACCAGTTTTATTTTTTCATTCAGTGGAAGAAATCAGCTAATATATCTTATTTAATAGCTTACAGCTCCATAAAATGCAGCTAACATAAGTAAAATGATGCAGACAAAGTTGGTAGCTGAATGGGTTCATGAAGATGATCCTTTAATGGACTTCAGAATGTGCTGATACTGTAGAAAGAAGAAAGGACCGCTTTTATCATTGACGTACCTCAATGTAGCACTTGTTGGTGTAACTATCTGCTTTTACAAGACGAAGAAGATGAGCAAAAACAGAAGCCATAGCACTTTGTTCCATTAAAGCTAAAACACGTAGTTAAATAATGCATGTTATTTTATGTCACTTAGTTAATTCTGCTGTGGATAAAAATGACAAACCAGGCTTCGAAGGTCATGTAATGTTGCGTATTCACAGGCTTCAATGGCTACTGCGTTGGATTGCCCATCTGTAGCTGGGTAAAGGGACATGACGTACGGTGTGCATTGATTTCGAGAAGCAGCACTCAGTTTTCACAAATATATCAGAAAATAGAAGCTATTCCCAGGTGGATGGAAATATGTGGCCCCTCTTTCATTAAATATTTAATTGCTTTGCGCTTTGTGACAAAAAAGCACTGCCAATTGGGATGCCTGTGCCATCAGGTTGCCTCCTCACGCACTTTGTGCACAAGGACGTGATGGCTGTATCTCACGCTTCCTGATGCACTTCAATTATGGTGAAAGAAAAAAGTTTTCCAACTATAAAAAGTCTTGTGCCCATAAAGTCATCTAAAATAGCGGAATGAGGACACATGAATATTTTATTAGATGCTGAAAGTTGCCGATAAATTCATTGTGGAAACAAAGTGGCTATGTAAACATTATCCATCCTGTTCTGAGTAAGGCATGAATTTATCTCTTTATCATCTTCAGCTGGAAACAAATCAGTTACAATCTTTTCTTATAACAATTTCTTTCTAAACATGAGATATTTGCTATAAAGCTGACAAGGCCAAACCGAAAAAAATAAATAATAATAATTTATTGACCTTTTGATATTTTTTTATGCTTTAGCATCTGTTGAGAATAAGGGTGCATTGCTATTAAACCTTGAGCCGATACCAATAATTGTTTTCTTGTTATGTGCAATAACCAATACATTTCTGGTGTCTGGATACGTTTTCTGCATTGTTTATGCTTTGATTTGAACAAAAACAACGTATGGCATAGCTGACACAGAAGAGCATACGCTGTTTACGTTCAGTGGATACTCTCCAAAATGGCGCCAGGGTGAAGCAGAGGAGACAAATTGTTTATTAAAATAGTTTTTTTTTTTTTTTGTATACAAAAAGTGTTCTCGTAGCTTCATAAAATTACGGTTAAACCCCTGATGTCACATGGATGATTTTACCGATCTCCTTGCTACATTTCTGGACCTTGATCGTGTTAATTACATTGCTGTCTATGGAGGGTCAGAGAGCTCTCAGAATGCACCAACAATATCTTAATTTGTGTTCCAAAGATAAACTGAGGTCTTACGGGTTTGTGAGGACATGAGGGTGAGTAAATAATGACAGAATTTTCAATTTTGGGTGAACGATCCCTTTAAGTATCAAAACACTATAATGATATAATGACTTAATTATTATTATATTATAATGATATTTTGTGTAAAGATTAACTTTATTAAGATAGATAGATAGATAGATAGATAGATAGATAGATAGATAGATAGATAGATAGATAGATAGATAGATAGATAGATAGATAGATAGATAGATAGATAGATAGATAGATAGATAGATAGTGTAGCAAATCAGCTCAAAGGTGAAATGTATATAAATAATTACAATTAATTATGATTCATTATGATTGCCATCAACTAATCTGTTCGTCCAGCGAACATTCAGTGTAAGTTTATATCAAATCTAAGAAAGGATATTTTTGTGGCCACAGAAAATACTTTCCTACAGTATTAATGCATTGGAGCATGTAGCAAGGATCACAATCGTAAAGGGACATTATCCACAAGCAAGATCAGAAACTCATGTAATTTGTGCACAGAAGTTGTATTAACTAAACGCTAGCACACATAACTAATCTAAACAAACAAACATACAATCACCCATAAATGGGGAAGGGCAAATGAGAGTTGATGGATGAAACCATCAGAAAACCAGTGAAGGAAGCTATAAAAAGAGTCAGTTATCTACCTGAGTAAAGCCATCAGCGCTGTTCATAACGAGGTCTTTAGCTTATACTAAACCTCTGTTTTGTTTAGTGAAATGTACGATACTTGCATTGCCTTTGGCGTTGACGAGTGCCCAGATGCAGTCTCGGCTAAAAGTCTTGATGGTTTCAAGGGTTCGGACTTGCGATCACGTTCTTCTTGGTTTGAAAGAGTGATGAATTCCAAAGATGTTCTGACTCGATGGTGATTAGGAGTTTCTTCCCAGGTGGGAAGTGAAAAAAGAGCTAAGAGAGACAAAGAGGATGATCTTTGGTTGAATGTAAAGACAAGGCTGAAAGCCTGGCACAAAAACGTAAGGGTCCAGAAGAGTTCTAGCTCATCCTCCTCATCATCTTTGGATCTAAAAGAACCGCAGACTGTCAAGGCGGGTCACTGATATGAGAGCTTCATCTGCTATAGAGATCACACATCCGGGGAGTCAAACAGCCAATGGTGACTTGCACTTTTGGATGGAAAGTTTACGACTCTTCGTCTCTGAACATAGTAATTTGCATATGTAATTCGACTGGGTGTTGATGCAAAACTACTAAAGATTCTTAGAACACTAATATGTTGCCTATGTACCAACATATAATATACACTCTCGTTTAGATCATCAGAAGACAAATTCATAGATACTAAACACATTGATAGGTAAGATTACATGAACGAGTGGTTCTATCATAAGCATGCATAAAACAGTATACAATACAAAAACCCATATACAAGAAGGTAGTAATCATACACAATGACCTGGGGGTATGCATGATAGGAAGGTCATAGACAAATCTGTCTATGAATTAATTAAATTAGTCGTTTCCTATAGCAGTATGTGTCTGTTTTAGAGAATAATTGAGTAGGGGGGAAGATTCTCTCAACATACTTTTAGGTCGTAAAGTTTATATGATCTGGCTGAGGTGTCTTGGTTGCCATGGTAACCAGGGGCCTGGTGTCGTTCACTGACATCCTATTTGTACACTATTTATATATATGTAGAACATTTGTACTATTTATATATATGTACTATTTATTTATGCTCCTGTGTTGTATTTCTTTTTGCACTGTCCACTGAGTGGACCTGACTTGATTTGCATTTCACTTCTGATTATACCCTGTATAATTTAGTATGTGACGAATAAACAAACCTTGAACCTTGACCTTGAACCTTGAATTGATTTGTTAAATGAAAAATGGTGTGTCTGATTGGTTCAAATGCTACAATAGCTAGATGATAGATAGATAGATAGATAGATATAGATAGATCTGTTCTTGGCCTAAAAAGGCTTTCACTCTTATGATAAAAGTGAACACCATTATCTCCCTGCATCATCTTGTGAATTGAGATTTAAATAATACATAAGTTCCTCAAATGCTTGTTGTGCAATTTTTCTTGTCTTTGAAATGCATTTTGGGAATAAATAATTTACAAGCTGAGAACAACTAATTACTGTGCCATACATCTTCCAGTAGCCTCTCTCTCTGAGAGAGCTCCTTATTTGGCATGGCAAGGTAATGAGCGGAGAGGGCTCAATGAGTTTTATTTATTGGGCTCCACGCTGGTTCTCCATGGCCCTCTCTGTCTCAGGAAGGGCTTTCTGACAATTTTCCACAGGAGCCTGGCAGCTCCATGCAATGATCGTGATGTGTTTTCTGACAAAATAATTGGCTACTCTGGCATTTCAATTCATTCCTTGTAAATTGCCTTGTGCAAGGGCATTCTTTGACACCGTATCAGAGGCCAAGAAATAACACATCTGGTGATAGGGATTCTGTGAACAATACAAGGAAAACATCAAAAAGCTTGGAGTCAGCTACACAGTTCAAAGAAAAAGTATATCATATAGACCTCAATTTGTTCTCACTTTTCTGTTGTATCAAAACATCCATACTGGCACAGAAACAAACTATTTAAGAACAAACCATCCTAAACCGGCAGGTTGCATTCCACTTAGTTGGTCTAAAGGGCAGTTGTGAAAGTGCTGACTCAAGCTTCCATTAGAGCAGATCTCACGGCTATTATCAGATGGTCTGGATGAGGTTGAGGCCCTTGGATAGTGCTTGTCTGGACAGAGGTGTTGAATCCCCACCGCAGGAGGGTAAATGGAGCTTTCACAGAAGAGGAAGGGTCCCTGAGCGTAATGTATAGTCTGGAAGGGTTCCAGCTGAACCCTTGCAGTTTCCTCACACCTAAATCCAGATGCTTGTCTCAGATGGGGTTTGAGAAAACGATTAAAACCTGCTGCTTCGAGGGGGAGCTGAGGACGACATTGTACTATAAATGCCCTGCGAGCCTCTCTCGGTCACTCTTTTCAGATCTTGTCTGCAGTGTTTCTCAAGCACTACAATCTCGGCATCGAAACTAGCCTCTGTCTTTCTGTCTGTCACTTATATCTCAGTCGTTCTGTCACACTCCGCCGTCTTTCTCTTAAAAAAACGCGTTATCTCTAGAAACGCCTTCGTTCTCTTTGAAGTGGTTAAAGTATCCAGTCTGCCATTGGAGGCTGATACTATTTCAGTGTGTGAAGCAGTTAGTGACCTCTATCAGTGACTCACCTCTCCTTCAGTTATCAGCAGACTTCAGCCTGAGAGGAAGATCCTGCTAGCATGAATCACACGGGAGCTCTGCTTCAAAACTGACATTTTACAGAGGCTAATATTCTACGTTGAAATACATCAATAAGTGAATAAATGCACAGACATTAAAGGGATATTTCACCCCCAAATTTAAATTCTCTAATTTTCCTCACCCTTGTGTCTTTCATTCTTTTTTGAAAAAAATAAATAAAAAGGAGATTTAAAGACTTTGCTGTTTGCTTTTTCCATCCAGTTACAATAGATATTTTAGCAACCACTTTTCTCCTTTTCAGTGTCACATTATCCTTTAGAAATCATTCTAAAATGCTGATTTGCAGCTCAAGTATCATTTATAAATATAATTGTCATGATTCGGCTGCTGCTACTGTGTTGGGAAACGAGGAAGCGTCGAAGTTCACAAAGACCAACTTTATTCATCTAAATAAAGAGACATACAGGTAGGACTCACATGTAGCAGGGGGAACAGACGTATAACAGCAGACTTTAGACTCAGGGAAACAGAGGGCTTATAAAAAGTGGATTAATTAGATAAATAATGACATACGGCTGGAAACTAATGGAACTAAATCAATGGCAGACAGAAACTGGGTCATGGAGCACATGGGGAACAAAACACAAGACAAACACGAGTCTGACAAGCATTTTGATGGTGCTCCTCGACTCCTCGTTCCTTGCTCCCGACGGGAGAGTGACAGAAGTGTGACAGAATACCGCACCTTCAACAAAAGTGAACAGCGCCATTTCCCCCGTTTAGTTTTCCCCTTGTTTTTTAACGTTTTTGTTTCTTGTTTTCTCTCCCGCGGCTATGGAAGTCGCCGCTCGTTTCCACGCCCTATCCCGTCAAGATCTCCCCTTTTATGATTATGCCGGGGAGTTCTGCAAGCTCGCTGCGGAAATGGCGTGGGATGACACCACCCTCAATCATCTGTTCTGGCTCATAATGCCAGACCTGTCCCCCCATGTCTAGTGTTTCCTTCCCCCTTGTGCCCATATATGGTTTTTCCTGTTCCCAGTACGTTCTTTGATTTGATTTCCTCCCAGCTGTGTTGCATTTATTTTCCCACCTGTTACTGTTCCTCGTTTGATTTCCCAGTATTATTAAGCCTAGGTTTCCCCCGTGTCTAATGTCCAGTATTGTTTTTCTTTACCCCCATGCTCAATGTACTCCTGTGATCGATTCAAGAAAAGGAAGGTTTTGATGATGCTCCACGACTCCTTGTTCCTTGCTCCCGACGGGAGTGTGACAATAATCAAATTTTGCTGTTTAATTTATTTTTGTGTGTAAACTATAGTTTCTAATACACAGCAGGAGAAAATCTAAGAACTGCGCGGATTGCTATTTCTATCCAGTTACACTGAATAGGAACTGAACCATTAGAGCTTTAAAGCGTCAAGAAAAAAGATCAAGCACCTAAAATGAATCAAAATATTGGTCTTACATGACTTGCCAGTTACATTTCAAGTCTTTTGAAGTCATACAATAACTTATGTTATAAACATCCCAACATGTTATGTTAAATGCTGCAAATGAATCATTGATTCAGTAAGTTGTCAAGTACCAAATGATTCTGATTTATAAACGATTCATGCTGGTTTTGTTAACCAGTTCAACTGAATCATTATCTAGATCTGAATCTAGAGAATGATTTTTTTTCACAAAACAGATATCATTACTTCTCTCGTGAACTTGGAATCATATGGAGCACTTACTGTATAATAAATTCATGGTGCATTTGCGCTGCCTCGTAATTGCATGGAAAATAGCATTGAAAACAACATGAGGGTGAGTAAATGATAACATAATTTGTCTTTTCTCTAAATGAACAAATACACAAATGCAAATAAATGGCTGGTGTAAATGGCAACATGCTCTTCACACCAAAGAGCAAATTATACATGTTTACTTTAGGCTTGATGAACACTTTACAACACATTCAAATAGTCATATCTGTTGATATTTATCCCCCGATTTAAAACAGAAGCAACATGCTATTTACACAAAGTGTGGGCTACATTGCGACATGAGATGACATTTGCTCAGAATCGTACATATGGGGCTTTATAAACTCCATATACTGTATGTATACACATCCTGAAAATTAGAGCAGGATTTAAACAACATTATTTTTGAGGACAGGGACCAACTGAACATTTAGACTAACCAGTTTGGCAGCACAGCAGTCACATTAAGTTCTTTCCTCCGATAAAAGTGTCAGGCAGAAAGCATAAAGTGGGACAGGGCCAGATGCACAGTCTCTGTTTATTCAGCTGGAACCACTGCATGCACCAAAAGTCTTGTAATATTCATGCATTTGTGTTTCTTACACACACCATCATTCCCAAGATGCATGCTGGCTTCTGAATTATGTACATCCCAAACTGATGATGAATATGAAAGCCCCATCAAGGCCAGCAGAATGTCTTATTGCGATATACTGTAGAATGGGCTGGTGTCTACACAAAGAGGGAGTGAACTTATTGATGATGATTTTAAAATTGCTCTTCTCTTCAAAAACAGCTTTAAAAACTATTTATCACCAAGCAGCTGTGCTCTATAAGCATTTTATATGATATATTCTACTGTGCGATCTTACTTAAAAATATGGGCGAGTTCTTAAATGCAATACACTACTGATCAAAAGTTTTTGTCTCAACATGGCTACCACTATCTGAAAAATAATACATTTAAAACAGTAAAATTGTGAAATATAATTACAATTTAAAATAACTGTTCCTGTAATGTAATTTATTCCTGTGATGTCAAAGCTGAATTTTTAGTAGTCAGTATTCCAGTCTTCAGTGTCACGTGATCCTTCAGAAATGATTTGAATATGTTGATTTGGTGCTTATTTATTTATTTATTTGTTTATTTTTGTGGAAAATGATATACATTTATTTGTAGGATTCTTTGATGAATAAAAGTTAAAGAGGACATAATTTATTAGAATTTGTTTCCTGATTATTTTTTTTTTTACAATCAATAATAGATCCTTTGGTGTAATTTATTATTATCTATTTGAGTTAGTCAGTCTGGTTTTTTCTCTGAAAAAGCCATTTCAAGTTTATATCATAAATATTTTAATAAAAAAAGAAAGAAAAAGTTGTTTGAACCTTTTTTATTTTATTAATATTATTATTTTATCCAATAGTTTAAGGATTATGAATACATATTTAAAATATATATATATGATTGAACTCTTAAACATCTGTATTCTTTGGGCCTTGTTTTTACACAAACAACTCAATAATGAACTCAAATGAACTGGTCAGTAAAATGTTGTGAAAGATTACAGCAGTAAGTAACTACTAAGAGAATTCTGCAAAATCTTACATCAAGTTTTGTCTCGCTCACAACCATGTTTTATCATTGTTGACACAATTTCTAAGCAACATTTAGTGTAGGCTGGGAAAGCTGTGATGCCAAGGGCACATTATAAATAGAAAAGAAAAAAACAATGTTTGAATAACATTTATTTGTTTCACCTCAGGCAAGGTTAAACTCATCCTGTGCACATTTGGAGAGACTGTATGTCAGGATGCTAATCACACAGAAACACACTGCCTCTGTCAAACTGTCTCTCAGACAGTAGGTAGCCTGTGGTCTGTTTTATAAAGTCACATTTTAAATATTATTTTAATTATTTCATTATACATGAATTGATAAGCATTGATACTTCCTACTTTACCTCATCAACTTCCAAATGGCATGCAATAGTTGCAAGAATCTGTATTCAAGTAGAGCCTGCACAAACATGCTTGCCATGCCATTCCAAGATGAAAAACTGTTCCCCACAGGTTTATTGCATTTAGGTGATAAGCTTTTATGGTTCATTAGTCATTTTAGAGGAAGCTGTTTATAACGCTCAGCTGGAGAGGTACAGTGTGGAGTATATGGCCTGTACGTGTGGAATAAAAGATGGCTGCTGTCACCCACGCCTGATGTCGAGACCCAGAGGAGCCTTTATAGTGCTCTGTACTGACAACGGTCTTACTTTGGGCACTGAAGGCCCCCTGCAAAGTCTGGAGTCCAACACATCAATAATACCAATGTGTCCTCTGCTCTGAAGCTCAGCACTGAGGACACAGGCCTTGCATTGATGGAGGGAAGACAAATAAAGTGGACAGGATGGTCACTGATGTACTACCTAGCTGTGTGAAATATTGGCAGAGCATGACTCTGGAGGTATATTTACCAAAGGGGTGCAGCCAAGCAGAAAGGTGACAGCAAAGACGGCAGGGGAAAGGGGTGGCCTGGGACCCAGAGCTGTCTCTGTGGGGGTTGACTGCTGATGGACACAGATCCAACTCAGAAAACAAACACTACTGGGTAGTCCATGGATATAACCTCTATCCTCTCCCCCACTGATATCATATACACTCTATTTGAAGGGAGTGCTGAGTGAGGAGAGACAAAAAACAAACTCAGGCAGTGGTCAAACAATCACAGTCTCTTATATAAGTTCTCTTTTATGCTTTTAATGTATACATGATAATATTATGTTTCTTATACTCACCAAGACTGCATTTATTTAATTACAAATGCAGCAAAATCCAATTTTGTGAAATTATTTTACAATTTAAAATAATATATAATAAATAATAAATATTTTTAATATGTTTTAATGAAATGTATTTATGTAATGTCAAGACTGAATTTTCTGTAGCCAGTGTTCAGTTGCACATGATCCTTCTTCAGAAATCATTCTAATATGCTGATTTAGTGCTCAAGGAACATTTATTTATAATGGAATTTATTAACATTAAATATTTGTGAAAATATTTTATGTCAATAAATATATGAGAAATACATACACACACACACATATATATATATATATATATATATATATATATATATCATAGCTCTGAGTCTTCACCTATAATGCCTGAAGAGTTTGGAGAACACCTGATAAGAGATAAGAGACCATTCCTTCATCCAGAATCACTCCAGACACTTGATATTTCCAGGTTTATATTGGAGGTGCAAGATGACATCACCTGGGCACAGTCGTTTGCATAAATACTGCCTCCAGAGCAAGGAATCGACATAGGCCTCACCCACTGGTGTTCAGTCTCTTAACGGCTTGACACTTGATTATGCTGAATGCGAGTGCCACATCGTGTCAAAAGCAAAAATAAGTTACAACACCACTGCTATCTTGTCTACACTGGATACAGTATACAGATGCACTTTCGCTTTCGGACACAGTCCACAAGCTTGAGTCTGTCATCAATAGGACAAATGGAGAAAAATAACATTTGGTTTGGAGAATTTGTTTTAAACAGCTCATTCGTGTCTTTGCACTGATATCAAGTTTCCCAGCATAAGGAACAAGTGGATAGTTTATTTTAATGGCATCCCAGACCATGTTAGATTATTGTTCGGAGGATTTTATTTTTGTAAACGAGGCACAGTGTTATAGAGAGTTCACAAATAAACATTTGTTGTAAGATAAAGCGGTACTAGATCTGACTGCAGCTGCATCACAAACTGTAAGTAAATTATTTCATAATGCTTTGTCTGGAAATTACAGGTTTTTTATCATGTCAAAACACTCACATGCAATAGCGAGGGGGTGTTGGTTTCCTATGCAATGACATCATTGGCCAATCATAATCGTGGCCGATTCCTGACAAGCTATGTTTTGTACTATCTATCAAAACATTTCTGCCTTTTATCGGTTATCCATATATGGCACTGAAGACGGATATGTCATCATAGCTCTCTCATTTGCTGGCCATAAATAGCTCAGGAGCACCCTCTGGCTTTGTGTATGAATGGAGTACAACTCTTAAAGGGGTCCTATTATACTTTTTCACTTTTTTAATTTTAGTCAGTGTGTAGTGTGTATGTTTGGGCATAAAACGATCTACAAAGTTACAAATCTCAAAGTCCACTCCAAAGGGAGATATAACGTTTAAAAAAAATCCCTTTTGAAGAACTACAACGAACGGCTCATTTGGACTACAAAGTTATTTTCCTGTATTTGTGTTATTTCAAAGATAAATCCCACCTATGTAAATTTGAATGGTTGGGGGTGGGGAGAATGCTTGGTTGAGCACGGGAAGTTTAAAAAAGAAACCCAGTGCGGGTGTTTTTATATCACTGTATTTCTGATGGAAACCAACTGTTTTATGAAAATTTTGAATGTAATTTTCATTTCATCTTACATATAATATCTGATAAAGCAGCATTTGTGAGCGGAGCACTGCTTTGTGTACCGCGTTACCAGGGAAACCTCGTTCTCTACCACTCCTACAGCGGCTCCTGTTGGCAGAGAATGAATTTGCAGATATATTTTGCCACAAATAGTGTAAGTCTGTGGGACTATGGTATAAATAAATTCAACTGTATAACAGTTTCACTGCAATTCATGTTATAATGTTAGAATTAAAGAACAATAAACATATTACATATTACGGTTGCACTTATCTGTATATAGTCAATGCAGTTATATTTAAGCTGTTGTTGACATCCCATCTAAAACCTGATTTAGCCAAAAAAACAACAAGAATAACAATACCACTCTTGTTCAATATTCTCGAGGTCTGAATTGATATGGCAATATTAACGAACTTGCTGCTTTGGCAAGGGGCGGGGCATAACACCGTCTAAGCTGTTCACCAATCAAAATGCACTGGGACAGCTAACCAATCACAACACATTTCGTTATTCGGAAGGCGGGCCTTCATCAAACCCGGAACTAATGGAGTCATTTGTGCCAGGCTGGGGAGAAAGGTATTGTAATAATGTAAATTATGTTAAAAATAATGTGATTTTTGTACAACCAAGCATGAGAGCATGTTCTAGTTACACCCCCAAAACAAAATCAAGACTTTGTAAAAGAGCATAATAGGACCCCCTTTAAGCAAGTTTTTCACCTCTGAATGTTAATTGGATAGGCATAATTTGCTGGGTAAAGGACATAAATGATAATGAGGTTTTATGTTAACTCTATTGAATCCATCAATATTTCTCTAAACATGCACAATTTTGGACTCAGCATTCTAATGGCCTACCGAATGCTTGAAAAGATTACCAGAGCGCACATGACTGAACAGGTAATCTATGTGATTTTGAATCTTTGTTTTGTACTGCTGACAAAGTTATCGGAGTGTTTGTATCATAACAGTGAAGCTGAAGTTTTATGCTGACATTCATTTAAAGTTTGTAAAGATTATTAATGTTTTTGACAGTATAATACAGTATTAATTAAATTACAGTAAACAACATATCAGTAACATATTTTTTGTAATCTGCAATTATAAAGCCAATAGGGTGAAGTTTTGTTTGTAATCACTATGTGCAGAAAATTGGTAATTGTTTATTTTATAATGATAAATGTTGCCATGGTAACTATCTAAAATAAAGCCATTTTTGTATTTAATTTAACAATTTTTAAAAATGGTTTAAAATAACCATATGTGTGTATTTGTGTGTGCGCTACATTTTGTAGAAGGGTGTTTTAAAAAAAAAAATTATATGCAATTTTATCTTCAATTTATATTTGATCCATCTTAACGTAGCCTATGTTACACCAGTCATTGTCAGTGATGGCAGCAATGGCAAGGAAAGACAAACTTTAATATACAAAGCACCTCAGATGGTAAACGTGTCAGTAATAAAACCTCTGGCAATAAAGTGCTGTTGACACAAGCTCCTTTGAAGTGCTAATTAGTAATACGGTGCTCTCATTCTACATTACATCTTAAATGTCATTGGCAATGTGTGTACCACCTTAGTCGACGATTAACAAAACCCTTTAAAACCAAATTAATTGGTCTTTCAACTTGACTGCTGGGGACTTGATTTGTGAGCTAGTAAATACATGGTTCTTTGTTAGAGGGCAGCCCTCCTCTGTTTCATAGGAACTAGTGTCTTTATTGCACTTCAAAGGACACCCACACTTGTCCCACATCTGAGATTTCTTATGTGGAGGGTTTTGCTAGTCGTAGCTGTTTTGCAGTGGTCATCTGATCTCTGCTAGACTTTGGAGGGGTCTGTGGAGGTTTGGGTTGAGTTGCTGAGTCTCCCATCGCAACTGGATGTGGTGGCAGAGCTTTGATGCCTGGATGAACACTTTAGTACTTTAGTTTAGCCAACTTTAGTAGAGGGAAATCAGAGGTGAACAAACAAGCAGAGATTAAGTATTAGTGTGCAGTGTGACGAGCGGAAGAGCCGCAACAGGCATCTCTGATTTCACTAAGTGATTGGTGTATCTTTTCAAATTCACCACAAAATAAAAATGGACTCTGCCTCAGGACATCTAAGATGTAGATGAGTTTGTTTCTTCATCTGAACAAATTTGGAGAAATTAAGCATTACATCACCAACAGATCCTCTGCAGTGAATGGGTGCCGTCATAATCCAAACAGCTGATTAAAACATAACAATAACCTTGTGAAGCAAAATGCTGCATGTATGTTATAAACAAGTTTATCATTAAACTGTTTTTAACATAAAACTTTTGCTTCCGACAGGTAAAACAAAAACAAGTCATCTTCTTTGAATCAAGAGTAAATATGCTCAAGCACCATTTATATGTGAAAATCATCCAAAACAGCGCATATATGTTATTATAATTATTAACTATTATGGATTTTGGCTAGAAGCGACGGTTTAAAGTTAGAATGCCTTAATGATGGATTTGTTTCTTAGAAACAAAGCTTTTCTCTTTGTAAGATGTTAATTGATGGACTCGATTCATGTAGATTTCTTGTGGATTATTATGCTTTTATCAACCGTTTTATCAGATCCTGATGGCACCCATTTACTGCAGAGGATTCGCTGGTGAGCAAGTGACGCTAAGCTAAATTTCTTCAATTCTATTCTGATGAACACACTCCAAACTCATCTATTGTGGAGTACATTTTAATTAAATTTTCATTCTTGGTTGAACTATTCCTTTAAAAAATCCTGATAAGTGAAACATAAATAATGTCTTGTATCTTGATATTATTATTGTTTGTTTGTTTTTTTCTGTTGATATGTAACTTTAGCTGAGTGCTTTAACATGGGTTCCTTATTACAGTCTGTGGTTTATGATGAGCGTATAAAGTGCATTATTAAAATACCTTGTATGACAATAATTGATTCTTTCTGAATGTAATCAAAATTTGAGTTAAATCATTTTTCATGACACAAGCGCTTTTTATAATTAGCATAGTTTAATTAATTATAATATTCAGCAATTAATGATGTGACTCATGATCCAGACTCAGTGATCAGTATTCAAGTCATTATGTATATCCTCTGGTGTTTTGCTTATATTTGAATATTCAATAAATAGGATAGTTCTTGAGCCAGTAGAGTATTTTAGTTATGTTTTTATTCACCAGTATTACTTTCAAGCTGATATAACCTTTTTTTTTTTTTTTTTTTTACTGAAGCATCAGAGAACCAATGTCCAAATTTTATACTAAATTATAAATAGAAACTTTCGTACTGACAAGAAAATAGTACTATGGATCATGTTATTAATACATGTTATAATATTTATTGTTTATATTATTACAAATCAATATTATGAATTAGCTGTTATTTTTATATTTTCAGTTAGTTAAAGTTTTGATAATTTTGACTTATTTTGTATTAGTTTTTTTGTATTTCTATTTAGCTTTATTGTAGTAACTTTAGTACTTTAGCTTATAAGTTAGTTTCAATTTAAGCAACATTTCTAATTATTAGTAGTATTTTTATATATTATTTATATATTTTATGTCAACTTTATTATAATTACTGTAAAACATATATATTTTATTGAAAATAACAACACTGCTTTGGATTTAACCTGATATGACACACAACAACATAACAGAACATGGCTGTAGATACAACAAATCCTCTTATGTCATAAACATTCAGCTGTGCATAAATTCTGATCCATTAATAAGTTAATCTTGTGGAAGCTTTACTTGACTCCTAAAATACAACATACATTGTTTAATAGTAAAATCATTGGTTTTGGACTGATCATAATCTGCATTTAAAAGTTCATGTCTGTATTCTGTTTGTTTGTTTAGTGTGTCTCTAAATAAAAGAGAGAAGTCAGATGTACTGTATTGTCAGAATTGCTTCTTGACATTTGATCAAGAATCAAACGTCTTCCTTTGTTGTCTTGCCACAGTTTCTTTGCCAGAACAATGATATAGCCCATGTATATAAAGGAGCCACTGATTATTGTTTATGTTTTCCTACTTCTCCAAATGTAAGGGAATCTCATAATTCAAATGCATAAGCTTTTTAAATGACTTGGTTCCATTGTTTAACTGCAGCCCCAGCTAATTTAACACACCATTAGAGAGAATACGGGAAAATTGTTTGATGTGTTTCTGCCTGCTAAACAAAATGCTTTCATCTATAGCATTTCAAATGCCAAATATTAAAAGTTAATAAAAACACTCATCGTTATAGGAACTATATTTCCTCAGAGAGTGTCTTAAGGCATTAACGCATCTCTTTCAACTTGAGTACAGCTTTTGCTCTGGTTTCAGATATAATTGCAATCATAATAATATACTTTTATTATACCTTTATTTGAATTGTAATGTGCCTTATTTGCTATAATAAAAATGACTTTCTTTTAAGGATACAGCTTTTATCCATCCATAAAGTAATAATGGAGTCCATTGTGTCCCCCCCCCATCTCTCAGCCTACCCGTTTCTGTTCTACAGAGGATATGTTGGTTAATCAGCCATCCAGTAAATACAGGTGAAAGAGCTGTGCCAGGCTTGGCTTCAGTCCAGACACGCTCTGGCAAGGCTCTTGAGCACCCAAAGAGTCGAGTTTTATCTGTAAAAGGGTCAAGCATTTTAAGAGCCTGATTCTTCTCGTAGCTGAGTGACACAAACAGTGCTGCTTACAGGAGCACTCAGGCTCCACAGCAGCTCCCACAACAACACGCTGGACCATATGCTGGTCTGTGCTCACCAAATCCCAACACACCTCTGCTGCTTGCTGTTACTTATTAGACTGAGATCCTAATGTATCACCTGGGATGGAAATTGAGATTCTGCTTCTTTACAGTAGGATATTATATAACAAATTCTCATTAGACTGGATTTATTTATTTAATGGCAAATTTATTTTCAGTTTTTTGTACACTGATAAAAAAGTAGCTCATCTTGATTGTGTACATGGTGCTGTTTCTGGCTGTGCTTTATCTGCTTTATTCTTCTGAAGGATGGTTGTGGTAGAAATAAGTGGCTGAAGTTTATTTTTAACAAGGTCTACAATCGTTTCAGTCTAACCTTCACCGTCAGAGCGGGCTGTTTTGTGAACATGTCACAATGTAATTCTGGTTTTGTAAAGAGGTTGTTATTGAAGGACTGTGTAGTTAGAAACTACACTGGGCCCGAAGGGAGGTTGCAAATAATGCCTTTTCAGTGTATTTTACTTCATGGTTTATATATTTGATATAGCACTATAGCCAGAACACCACAAACAGTGCATGCAAATTGTTGGGACTCAATCCCAGAATGTAAATTGTATTGATATGTGTTGAGAAAGAGAAACAGAAGATAAATGCAATGCTGCATTTCAAGGAGAAAAACAAACGTCCTTGAGCTGCACTGAGGTGTTATTATAAAATCTGAGAGCACTGAGATGAAAAAGCCAGCGTAACACAAACAAATAATTACTAAGCGTATGCCCATATTGTTCAGACGCTCTCTTTCTATTCAAGTGGGTGTTTTTTTATATCTTTATGGAATTCATGTAAGTTACAAACTTTTTCAAACATCTGTCAGCTCTACAATAATGTCACTAAATACACTACCACTGAAAAGTTTTAGGTTAGTATTTTTTTTTAAAGAAATGCAATACATTTGTTATATTGAGCAAGGATGCATGATTACATCAAAATGGACTTTATATTCATCAAAGAATCCGTTAAAAAAATTATCACAGTTTAAACAAAATAATTAAGCAGCACAACCTGTTTTCAAAATTGATAATAAGAATTTTTATTTTGCCACAAATCAGCATATCAGAATGATTATTGAAGAACCATGTGACACTGAAGACTGGAGTAATGATGCTGAAAATTCAGCTTTGCCAATACAGGAGTAAATTATATTTTAACATATATTTTAAATAAATACTTTAAACTGTAGAAATATTTCACAATATTACTGTTTTTACTACATTTTTGATGCAGCCTTGGTGAGCGTAGGGACAACTTTTAGAAACATAAGAAAAAACAAAATGATGAACGTTAGTGTACATTTACATGCATTTTACACACAGGTTTAGCCAGACTAAAACAGAAATGTGTATTTTTAAAATAAAGCAAATGCTTTACTCTGACTTAAGTTGTACTTGTGCAATTTCTGTGAAGTCAAACTATAACAGTTCTAGATTATTCAGCTCTAACTTGACTTTGTCCAGCATGTCTTCATCTTAATCAGTCTACAGTTAGCCTCAGAACTGTGCACTTGCTTTAAAAAACCTGTGAGGTGTATTTAATCCTTAAAATATTTGATTACATATTGTGTCATGTATGCTTGAAGTAATTGCTAAAGCACTTCAGGAGCCCTGATGGTATCCTTGAAAACTCTTTCATCTTTATTCCAACAGTTTCAGTTTCAGTTCACTCTTGTAAATAACTTTTTTCACACAAGATAACGCTATGATGTCTTTTTATGTAGTTTTTCATTGGGTCAAGTTCATCAAAACAAATGGAAAATGACAAAATGCTGACTCTAGTTCACTGGTATTAAACTAATCTAGGCTTATCTGAGATGTTTCTCTTGTGCAGGCACTGTATGGGAAACAGCACAGAACCTATTCGAATGCCTAGTGTCTCTGCTTATCACATGTGCATTTCAATGTGTGTTTACCTCAGAAATTGTACTTCTAATGTGGTTTCAATACTGACTTATAGCCTTAATTACATAATAGAAAATGATGCCATATTTGTATGTGTACATTTAATTTAAAATTACCTCCTTTGATTATTCTGCAGTGATGTAATTGAAAATGAGTCTGCTCTCATGCAAACACGGAAGAGGGTAATACATTAGCTTTCTCATAAGGCATCTGCAAGCTTTTCTGCTGGTTGTGTTCATCATGTTTGTTTGATTTGTATGTGGTGCTTTCCACAATTTACACATTCAAATTAAATCTGCAGAGGAACAACATTTTGTGCATGTTTATTTAATAGCAGAATAATATAAAAAAGCTTGCATGTGCAATATTCTCATTTTGTATGTATAGTCAAAAGTCTGGCCATGTAACACTGAGCGACAGAGAGACAGACACAACATAACCTGGATTAACCTCAAATCATTTAAGCTATCACATATACTTTGGCCAATTAACTGGTGATGGGAAGAAAACTAAAAAACAAGAAATGTCTAGCCAGTCGGAAGCCTTGATTATAGCATGAGATGGATAAAAGCAGCACATAGATCATTAAACAACTTGCTAGCAGTAGAAGAAATGCCCCTATGCTAATATACAGATGGTTTGCTGATGGGCGGGAGAGAGAAAAAAATATCCTAGGTGATGTACAGTAATAGCCAAGCAGATTGCTTCATTCAAGGGAATAGGGGTTTGCTGAGAGCAGGTTAGGCTTCTGGCGTGAGAGTGTGTGAGTGGACAAGAGAGAGTGATAGGGAGAGAGCCCAGAGTCTTTGCCTACAATGCAGACCATAGAGGTAGGATGGCCTGGCCAGCGTCATAGCTCACTAGCCTCAGATGGCACTTGAGCACGCCAAGCTGTTCCGCTGGCAGAGAAACAGCCAGGACCAGGTGAGTTTGGCTCCCTCCCTCACCCTCCTCTCTCTCCATATCCTTCACTCCCCCGTTCTTGCAGTATGATTTGCCCAGTGAGTCTGGTTACCCCTGACTGAGCAGTCAGTTGGACGTGTAGCTTGGCATGGCTAGCTACACTCGCTCCGGATTTGCTTGAGTAAGTAGTCTCCCATCTATCACATCAAACTCCATTGACCTTAGCTTTGTTCAGGCAGGGAAGGTAAACACTGTATTCACCGCTAGCTTTCTTAACCATAATAGAAGTAAAACCTGTACAGAAAAATAAATAATAAAGTGCATACATAAAGGAAATTAAGTCATTGATTTCCCTGTAGACCGTCAATGTCTGCATCTTATAATCTGACATTTAAGTGAAGGCTAGTTCAATCTGTACATTTTTTATGTGTTTTGAGTTGTGATAATATTATTGATATTTCTGAATTATCAAATTATGATATTTGGAAATCAATAATTGGAAAACAAATAATTATATATATATAATTATTTGTTTTCCAATTATTGATTTTTTTTGTATAATGTTTAATATTTACAATATTTCTAAAATCAAATAAAATGTTTCTAATAAATTAGTTTGGCATAATCTTTTTTTTAATGTATCCTACTTTTACGTACACTTTTATAAATATTTTTGTCCACAAATTTTTGCCTACAATACCAACGTTATGTGTATGAAATATACAAGGAAGGAAAAAAATATATCTTAAACTATATTTGTAAATCTTTATTTTAATATTATTATTGTTTTTAAATAAATAATAATTTTGTAATTAAAAATGTCATGTAATTAATAAGTAAAAGGTTGTGGGTTCGATTCCCAGGGAACACACATACTGACAATACAAATGTATAGCCTGAATGCACTGTAAGTCGCTTTGGATAAAAGCGTCTGCTAAATGCATAAATGTAAATGTAAAAAAAAATAATAATAATAATTAAGTCAATTAAATGAAAAAAAATTCAAAACCATATGAAACCAACATGCACACAAAGAGTAGATTTCTAAGCACTTGGAATATGTCTTTTAAAGTAGATTTCTAAAAGATTTGTTCCTTTATAAAACACTCGTATATGTCATTGACCCATCTATATCAGAGCTCTCCCATAACTTCGTTGTTCATCTCTTTTATTGTCTTTTCAGTTTGACGGAGCAAGCTAGAGGAATATCAATATAGTACGTGTTATAAATTTAGACTGGGTGACTTAACACACTCCAGGGGCATTCCATCCACCCACTGCCTCTTTTTTCCTCCCATCAGTTGTCACGGTCTTTGATGCTAAGAGAGCAAACACATTTGGGTAATGCAGGATATATGTGAAACCGGGGCTTTGAGATACCTGTCTCGCAGCAGCGCACTGTTTCATGTGGTTTGTTGTGAGAGTATCTGCGGAGTTAAGGGAAGTTAACACAGAAGCTGTCAAATTAACTGTCATACCTGCTTGTTTGTGCCGTTGTGCACTCTGCAGACTGCCAGTACACATTCTCATCAATTAGCCTCTATCTTTTCGCACTGCCACTTGCTCTCAGAGCAGTTTAAAAACATATCTGTAAAAGTCGAAGCAGACTTAACAAGCAGTCCTGCTGAGGTGCGCGAGCTAACGCACAGTGAATGTGTACTCCAAGGATGAAGGTCCGTGTGGTGATGAGAGCATATCAAAAGCTTCATAGAGCCACTGATATGCCTGTATGAGTGACCCTCTCCATGCTCAAGCTAATAATGGAGTCTACCCTGAAAAAAAGGCACTTGATGTGAGAACTCGGGGTGCAGGCGATACAGCAAAATACTGCATAACATTTTTTTTTGGACAGGATCATGATCCACAATCTTATAAATTATTGTAGTTTTTTAGGACTATTTTGCAAACGACTAAGCAGTAAACTATACCCTGCTAGCCTTATATAAGTAAAGAAAACAATACAATTTTGGTGTCTTTGGAAAGAAGACCATTTGGGCTTTACTATCCATCATCCAGAGTTGATAATTCTCTAAAAGATATAAAGATATAAAGTTATAGAGACTGAAGTGCCTTGACACAGCTTATATTGAAGCCAATCTGCCAAAACACATCCTCCAAAGAAGAAGATCAATGCCTGCTTATACATCGCTGCCTGTTTAGCCCCGATCACCGATTCACGCATGTCGTGTTTACAAGAGAGGAGAATGAGCAGGTCTACGCAGAAAAAAAACCCCCCATAAAGATGGCTCCGAAGACCACAAAATGCTGTGCAGTGCCAAATTGTGGAAGAACTTGGTCTTGACATGATCCCAACATTTGTAAAGAGTGGAACTTTTTTAATGAAGTTCCAGACCGTGTCAGTAATAACTTGGTCGTTTGTCTACCTGGTCTCATGGCATTTATATACCTGGGTGCACTTTTTAGGGAGACGCGAAATACGTACCAATAAGTACATATCACTGAAGTTTCCAAAATTAATGAACACTAGAGGCAGTAAAGCTCTGATGCCATTTATCCCTTTCACAAAAATGTACAGAGTTTCAATTAAAAATGCATAATTTTCGCACAATTACTTGAAGAATATCACGCTATGACTTCAAAACAATAATAATATGATGGGAGATTTGAAAAATTATGCTTTTAAACTTTAGCATTGCATGTATCCAGCTTCATATCTATGGGTTTGCATAGACGGTAAGTTTGTTCGGTAGCTCACGGAGTACGGAGACGTACTTGAGAGATGAGGAGCTTCGGTTCGAATCCCGTGATAAAGCAGTTCAAATCTGCTTAATAAGGAAGTTCAAATGGCACTGTTGCATCAACAAAGACGTTTTTATATCAGTTTTGCATTTGTCAACACTATCGGGTAGGTTTAGGGTTGGGTTTGGTGTAGGGCATATTTCCAACATGATAGAGCATTAACTTTTAGCGACAGTCCCCGGATATTTGAATTCTGAACTGCCGCAATACGTTCCTGAAGCAACGTAATAAAAACACAGCAATACGTACCAATATCAACCTAATAAAGACGTGCCAGGGTTTACGTATTGAACCCGTGTTTTAGCGCCACTCAGTGGACATTTCTCTTTGAAACTGCGGTAAAATGTGCAGTAAGGTATGCAAAAACGGTGTCGCACAAAAAGTGGACAGAGGTACATATTTTTATGAGACCAGGTCTTCATTTTACTGCGGATTCATTTACAAACAAGGCACTATTTGATGAAGGATTTTCATGAATTTTGAAACTGAAAGACGATGCTGTGACAACTATATTGGATCTGATGTTGTACCACACAAGTGTGAGTAACTGTATTATTACCTGATCACTATTGACTGTTTACATATACCTAATACATAAGGGACTGTGTTTACATAAATACTCACAAATACAAAATACTAACAATACACATTTACATAAATACTTATGTAACACATTTTGCTTTATATTGGACCGTTTAGGCTCACATTACATCTCTGAGTGGGAACAGACAAAGCCACCTGTCAGTATGTCACTACCGGATTTGGTTCTTATTTATATTTTTATTTATTTATTTTACTAACTCCTTTTAATATCAATCATGTCCCACTTATTTACTTTCTAATTTATTCATGTTTATCACTCTAACATGTTAATAACTAATAATAATTAGTCCTGACAGCTGAATGCCACACGGATACAGTATATACAGAACATAAATAAGACACATTTGTAAGACACAAAAGGTCATGATCAAATTAACTTGAAAAGTATTGATTGTGGATGTCTTAATGCTCAATCATTATACAAAATGGTCAGATTGTCCAGCCCTAGTGTGAGCTAAAAGATTGGTGTAATTCAAAGGTGTGGTAAAGTAAAAAATAAATAGGGGTTAGGTTAAACACCCATGGCTTGCCTTACACACTGCATACTCTTTCATCTGCTGTCCATTGGCATGGATTCCATGTCATATTTCATGAGCCCAATGAGTGCTACATATTATCCGCAAGGGACATTAATGATGGTCAGAGCATGTACCCGCTGAGCACTTTGATTCGACACAGCTGGCCATGTGAGTAATCCAGGGGAAAAAGTGAGAGGGAGATGAAAGAACATGCGAGTGACGCGTCTAAACATCCTCTGGCATGAAGAGCCGAGAGAGCAGATCGCTTTCTAGTGCTGCCACACTGGAGAAATAGGGGAAAATATATAAATTAAACCTTTTTTCATGCTGTGTTCTGTCTGCTGGCAGATAGACAATTGGGAAAGTGTTTTGCTTTGGAGCATATTGTTCAAAGATAACAAAACCAGACCAAAACCTTCATAATAAAGGTCTGGGAATGGTGAAGCCATACAGTTTAGTTGGTAATTGAGGTAAAGACAGACAGATGGATCATTTGCATCATAATGACATTGGGATAACCAAGGTGTTATATCGAGTAATTGGATAAACAAGCAAACAAATAAATTAAACCACACTGATCATCTCCATTTTTCAGACTGATTAGAAGCAATCAACAAGATTGGTTGTATATGGTGGGTCTCAGCGAAGCTCCCTTGGGTGCTGTTTACATCTGGTGTTAACATCCGTCACGGGTGATCCGATCACAAGTGGTCAGGTGAAACAGATTTACATTTACACCTGGTATTAACATGCATCTCCAGTGACCACTTGTGATCATATTATCAGATTCTCTTAATTCGCTACATATTACTTTACAATATAAAAAATCTAAATCATTTTAATGATGATACTGTACAATTTTTACAGTAAAAACATGTTAATTTGTTAACGGTAAGTTCCCGTACTCTATATTATTATTTACCTCAACTTGTGGAAAACCTGTTGTGATGAACTTTAATGTATTATGTGGCTTTCTGTCAGGATTCGTCCAATAAAGGCAGGAAGAATGATTTGCCAAAATGCAGTTCTTTATAGTTTTCCCATTTTTTATAAGCATACACTTGGCCATACAGAAAGAAAATAAAGAAAACCGCACAAATACAGGTGCATCTCAATAAATTAGAATGTTGTGTAAAAGTTCATTTATTTCAGTAATTCAACTCAAATTGTGAAACTTGTGTATTAAATAAATTAAATGCACACAGACTGAAGTAGTCTAAGTCTTTGGTTCTTTTAATTGTGATGATTTTGACTCACATTTAACAAAAAACCACAAATTCACTATCTCAACAAATTAGAATATGGTGACGTGCCAATCAGCTAATCAACTCAAAACACCTGCAAAGGTTTCTTTAGCTTTCAAAATAGTCTCTCAGTTTGGTTCACTAGGCTACACAATCATGGGGAAGACTGCTGATCTGACAGTTGTCCATAAGACAATCATTGACACCCTTCACAAGGAGGGTAAGCCACAAACATTAATTGCCAAAGAAGCTGGCTGTTCACAGAGTGCTGTATCCAAGCATGTTAACAGAAAGTTGAGAGTGGAAGGAAAATATGTGGAAGAAAAAAAAGCGCAACCAACCGAGAGAACCGCAGCCTTATGAGGATTGTCAAGCAAAATCGATTCAAGAATATGGGTGAACTTCACAAGGAATGGACTGAGGCTGGGGTCAAGGCATCAAGAGCCACCACACACAAGGAATGGACTGAGGCTGGGTTCAAGGCATCAAGAGCCACCACACACAGACGTGTCAAGGAATTTGGCTACACCTGGTTGTCGTCAGAGGCGTCTTACCTGGAAGCTAAGGAGAAGAAGAACTGGACTGTTGCCCAGTGGTCCAAAGTCATCTTTTCAGATGAGAGCAAGTTTTGTAATTCATTTGGAAACCAAGGTCCTAGAGTTTGGAGGAAGGGTGGAGAAGCTCATAGCCCAAGTTGCTTGAAGTCCAGTGTTAAGTTTCCACAGTCTGTGATGATTTGGGGTGCAATGTCATCTGCTGGTGTTGGTACATTGTGTTTTTTGAAAACCAACGTCACTGCACCCGTTTACCAAGACATTTTGGAGCACTTCATGCTTCCTTCTGCTGAACAGCTTTTTAAAGATGCTGATTTCATTTTCCAGTAGGATTTGGCACCTGCCCACACTGCCAAAAGCACCAAACGTTGGTTAAATGACCATGGTGTTGGTGTGCTTGACTGGCCAGCAAACTCACCAGACCTGTCAAGAGGAAAATGAGAAACAAGAGACCAAAAAATGCAGATGAGCTGAAGGCCACTGTCAAAGAATCCTGGGCTTCCATACCACCTCAGCAGTGCCACAAACTGATCACCTCCATGCCACGCCGAATTGAGGCAGTAATTAAAGCAAAATGAGCCCCTACCATGTATTGAGTACATGTACAGTAAATTAACATACTTTCCAGAAGGCCAACAGTTCACTATGTTTTTTTTTATTGGTCTTATTAAGTATTCTAATTTATTGAGAATATGAATTGGTTGTTTTTTGTAAAATGTGAGCCAACATTATCACAATTAAAATAACCAAATACTTAAACTACTTCAGTCTGTGTGCATTGAATTTATTTAATACACGAGTTTCACAATTTGTGTTGAATTACTGAAATAATAGCTAAAATATACTGAAACTTTTCCACGACATTCTAATTTATTGAGATGCACCTGTATAGGAAAGAAAATATGGCGTTCCAGCGGTTGGTATCCCCAACCCAAAAAACTCCTTTTACAAACAAAACTCAGCCCTCATAACACAGGGACCATACCATTAACAAATAACAAAGGGGTCATTCACACACAAATACAATCAAATCACTTAACTACCACTACCATTACCAAACGCATTTAGAACAAAATAAATACAATTAATTCCATCCATAAATCATATTCACTTATACACTACAACAAATCATGTAAATAAAGAACAACATAATTTGTCTCTGCTCGTTGTTACACCTTCCATTCACCAGCATACACTCCAGTGAATAGAAAATAATTAGGAGCTACCTATCCTCCTTTAGCACGCATAAAGGAGACCACATAAACTACCTAACTTAGAGCATAAATATTTAGACAAATAAACAAAACATACAAAAATTAAATACAAATTTACAAAGGAAAAGAAAAATAGGAAAGAAAACACATCAAAATAAACAATCAACGTATCAAAACAAACATTTAATTCAAATACATTTATATGTGGCCTCGTTCATCACACTTTCTCTTTAACAAATGTGCTGTAAGCTGGTATATGCTTTAGTATTCAGAAGGTCAAAAACAGATTTTAGTAGTTTGGTATATTAATGATTTCAGTTACTGAAATGTACTTAATAAAGTTCACTCACACCACAAACATAATGTTTGAAATGGAATGTTTTATTTTTAGTCAAGCAATATTCAGATCAGATCAATATTTAGATGATTCAATATTCACATGCTTTGTATGGTCTGTGTCATTGCATGTTGATGTCAGTAAGGACTTTCACAAGATTTTCGCTACAATATATAGTGGCCAAAATAATTCACAATCAAAACTTTATAATAAAAAAAAAAAAAACAAAAATGTATTTGTGAAATTCCTCTTTAACCTCAAAATTTCAAAATACAAGTGCAGGGAGGCAGAGAAAGAGAGAGTAATCATAACTGTGCAAAAGCATACAAAATAACTTTCTGTTGACTGGGGTATCGAACATCAGTCTTTTAAATAGATAAAAAAACTCCCACACTGACAAGCTAACTATTTTCCGTTGTGGGTGAAGTGTCCTGCTTTTGCCTGTCATTTCCATCAACATGATATTGTGGCATTGGTAACTTCACACTGTGTTATATATTGTGACATGTGGCAACCATCGTTAAGGTGCAATACTGCCATCTACTATGTCAGAGCTTTATGTTAAGTGAAATGGTCCTTCAGTTTTGTCTTTAGTATTTACGCTTCAAATTGAATGTGGTCACATGCATTTCTGACTACACTTTTATAGCAGGAATCTCTTTTCTTTGTTAATTTAATTTGAGAGTTTCTTCCCTCTTGCAAGTTAATTCATTGCCATTACCTGTGCCTGTTGATAATTAGGCTTCATTAACACAAAACTAATCAATGCTATCGTGCATTTTGTTGGTATGTCACACCCGGTTGTTCATCCATCCTGTTTTGGCATTACTTTCCTTTCGGAGTCAGGATTGCTATTGTTGCTTGCAAGCAGATGTATGTTTGTGCATATTTAGCGAAAAGGAGTGTTGTTTGTTTTGTACCCCATTCCTGTCTCTGTGCTGTAGTAGTGAAATTATGTTCAGAAGTATGCATTTTATTTTTTTTAATTTTGGTCACAAACCAAATACTGTAATGTTTCATCTGCTTCCCTCTTAGGTGTATGTTTTGTGTATAGGGGTTCACTTTGTAATATAAAGTTTTTGCTTATTATAGTTGACTTGTTATCAGTTGGCAATAAAGGTACATTTGTATTTATTTAAACTACAAAAACTAACTGAACTGAAGTGGTATTTGTTTATGTCTAATTACAATTCACAATGGCTAAATCCTTGATCAGTTCACAGATTTTAATTAAGTGGCACCACACATGATTTCAGAAATAATGACTGTTTCCGAACATGCTGAGACGACAGAGGACAATTCATCTTTATTTTTTTCTTGTGTATTATGTGTTTTTATAAGATCTGTTTTGCTTGAGAAGTGGACAAAACAGTCATTATATAACATTTTGGCCTATAACATAATTTTGTAGGTTACCTTTTTTTTGGTAATATACCTACGTATACATTCAATGTAAGGCTACAATTGAACGCAACTTATTTGAAGATTTACATTTATGTATTTAGCAGACGCTTTTATCCAAAGCAACTTACAGTACATTCAGGTTATACATTTTTGTCAGTATGTGTGCTCCCTGGGAATTGAACCCACAACCTTTGCGCTACTAACGCAATGCTCTACCACTGAGCCACAGGAACACAAGATAAGATATAAGGTCACTAGTCAACTTTGTAATACAGCCTTATTTAAAAAAAAGAAAAGAAAGAAACAAATCAAGCCTTTAAATTTAAGTTCAGATTTTACGCCATACCATATCATAAGTTATGTTTGACAAAGATCAGTTTCAACAAATCATAAATATGTGATGCCAACTTTTCAAGGAATAAACCAATAAAAGTGCTGAAATGCTATTGTCACACCTCTCAATACCCACTGAGAGTTTCAGGATGGATTCAAGCTTGAAGGAGAAGAAAAGGCCTGTGGTTTGGGAGGGAATCAATTTTTTCGCCATGGCTGGTGATTTTCAATGGAATCCCTAAAAGCAATAGAAGAGCATAGAGTATGAGATCTGGATTGAGTGCCAAATTTACTTTTTAGCCCATTACTGAGACAAGTGTATAAACCCTTGAGGTCTCTCCTTTACATGTGTAAATTTCACTGACTACAGTTCCCCTTTTGAAGATGAGACAGAGGTCATATGAGACTCAGAGGCATTTGTCCCACCCCATCACTTAACCCACATCTCACAGTATCTAGTTCAGTGGTCTGAAGTGACTGCATGATGTCTGACAACTTAAAATGATAAGCAATTACCTCTACATATCAATAACTTTTACATGCTGCAGTAGGCAAAACATTGGCATTCAACATAGCATGCTGACTAACCGAGACTCAGGCCGAAGGAATAGTTGGAGTGCATAATGAATACAGTAGAATTGATGTGCTGCAGAAACAAAAAGTGCTGTGCCTGGCATCTGGAGCAAAATCATCCAGCCTTAGTGTTATGTCATCTACCATTAGCTGAGATGATTTTTCTACCACCTTCTCTGATTGAGAGCCCATTGAGAATAATATTTGTGCTTGTAAGAAGTTCCACAAAGGTTTTTGATTTTAATTGGACCTGTCATGATGTAGTCTGTGCTGAGCCGTGATGACATAAGTACGTGAGATCAGTCAGATTGATGTGTTTGATGCAGAGCAATGTTCTCACCTCCCCTTTCATTTCTTACTCCTCTTGCATGCAAATAAGCTTCAGTAGTTGCAGTTCTAGACCTTTAACAATTAATATAAAATATGCTAAAGGGAATAAATGAAAAGGCTTACATGAATCGATATGGGCCGCGTAATGTATATCTTCTCTCTTTTCTAAAGGTCACTTGTTGATTTGTGATGAAGGGAAAGCATGAGCCCCTTTTCTCAGCTTAGCAACAGTGGAGATGTTTTGGCTGATTTTAATAGGCCTGCTTCATTGTGGTTTTGCATCAGTCTGGGCAGACTGAATCATTATTGTTGTTCTGAAAACTTTACATGTTCAGGATATTACCTTTTCCTTTCCGACTTCTGATATTGGTTCCTGGTTTGAGGTCAGCAGGTTTCAGGGGCTCTTGTGCAGCCAATTTCTCAGCTCCAGAAACATTTATCACCCTTGAAAATGAAATCTTGCACCCTTCATTGTCTTTTTGGATGGTGAGTGTTTGTTAGGAGAGGTAAAGGAGACTTCAAAAATGTGTTTCTAAATAAACATACTGGCTAAAGCAATACAATTAATTGCTGTTTTAATCAATGTGCATAATTAACATACAAAAAAGCCCAGGTTGATTTTACAAACAGAATATATAAATGTCAAAAAATAACCTCTTGACTGAACACAAAGACAATACACTTGTTGTACAGTTTTCAGTGCTGTGGAGAAGTGAAGTGCTTGACATTTTGTATTTTGTATCTGAAAAATTTTTTTTTTGTAAACAATGTAAAAGTGTTTACTTTTGTACACTTTTTAAAATATACATATACCTTTGCCTCCTTAGAATATTCTGTCATGAACTATACTTGATTCAGACATTTTTTTTTTTTAAAGCTATGTTTCTTCTATTGTATTTTGAATCTTTTTAAAAGTCAAGACATCAGTTATATTGTCATGTATGATTTTAACTGTAAAAATCCCAGTTATTATTATAACAAGGCAATAAAAAAACTGCAAACACATTTTAAAAGATCTAGAGCCTTCAGTGATATATTTTAAAAAGGTATTTTTTGAAGTACAGCAATGACGTGCAGGTGGGAGCTGGGACGCTGGTGATGGATACTTGAGCACATCTGAGATTAGAAAATGCCAGCTACTCTAATACTCATGTTTAACACATAGGGAACGTGGAAATGAGTATGAATGCATGTAGATAGACTTTTGATGGATGAGGATATCAGCCAGCTTTTAGAACAAGATTAGCATGTGATTGAGATGTTGTGTGCTCTCTATCATGTGTACTGTGGGGAATCATTTAGATCCCAGAATACATGGATGTGATGGATGTATCTCCCTCTGCATGTTTAATGAATAGACTTTACACAGCATTAAATAGTATACAAGTCTGTTTCATATGCATGGCTGGTTACAGCCACTATCTTCTCACATTTCCATCATGCTGAACATGAACTGACCAGGACCAACCGCTGTAGGTCATTACCATTCACAATCGAAAATTTGTCCTTGCTAATGCTTCATTGGATTACCTGAAAATGCAGCTAGTGTGCACACATATAAGAAGCAAGCAATGTTTTAATGCACTATTTGGAAAGAGACAAATAATGGGCTTCGGGAGTCAGTGGCAATGTCACATCATCAAAAATGATATTTTATGCCATGCTTTACAGACACAAAATAATGCTTGGTATTGCGGTGCAATAGACCCGCTTTATTGCATTAGTTTGACGAATGTGAAATTCGGAAGCCGTGTTTTAATTTGGCACTGACTGCCAGTCTAAATTAGTTACAAATCACAAGGATAAGATGAGACTGAAGTGACATGAGAGATAAGAGTAATCTATTCTCAAAGAAATACCCAATGGAAGGACATTCTGTCAAGCGCTTTTGTCTGTGCAGCAGCATTTGCATGCACAGCAGGCTGGTTTGTTTACCCGAGAGTCTTGTTTGTGTTTCTGATGCATAAGTCTCTTTTTTTTCCCTCTCAGACTATGATTATTTTAAAGATGATTGCGGATCTAAGATATACAAAAAACATAAACGATTAGGGGCGAAACTGATATATTAAATGACCATGTCAACGGTGGTACATTTTAGAGTGCAACGCATGACTGGTATTTTGAGTTTGTGGGCCTGCCTCTATAGCGTTGATAATGCTTTAACAATTTTCCTCCCATTGATGTTTGGATCTGGGCTTTATATCAGCTCAGTGGTGTCAAACTCAGTTCCTGGTGGGCCGCAGCCCTGCAGAGTTTTGTTCCAACACACATATCATGTAGTTTTCAAATAAGCCCAAAGAACTTTATAAGTTGGATCAGGTGTGTTTAATTATGGTTGGATCTAAACTGTGCAGGGCTGTGGCCCTCCAGGAACTGAGTTTGACACCCTTGTATCTGCTGTTAGACACTTAGTGTTATGAAGAGTGAAAGATGAGTTTTAAACTAGTAGAAATGTGAACAAGTAATTGGGCTTAACGATTGTTAATTGGGTCAATATAGCATGAATGTCCATGATAAAGAGAGATAGAAAAAAATAAACAATAAATAAAAACTAGTTTTAAGACATACAGTATATGCCTTCTGCATCAGTCTATGCATTGTATTTATGCTGGTTTTGAAAAATGTGTATAACATTTTTATAAACCCTATATTTAACAACTTTTCATGTGATGGTACAATCAATAAAACTAAAGGATCACGTGACACTGAAGACTAGAGTAATGGCTGCTGAAAATTCAGCTTTCATCAGGAATATTTTAAAATATAAAACAATCCTTTCATTTGTAATACTATTTCACAGTAATGCAGTTTTTACTGTCAATATAACAGGCTTCTAAATAAATAAATAAATAAATCACTCACTCACTCACTCACTCACTCACTCACTCACTCACTCACTCACTCACTCACTCACTCACTCACTCACTCACTCACTCACTCACTCACTCACTCACTCACTCACTCACTCACTAAATAACTTCAAACCTTTGACTTGTGTATGTGTGAATGCATATATTAATATATATATATATATATACTTTTTTTCAAATGAATACATTTTTTAATACAGTGTTTTTTTCACTTGTTATCTTTTCTTTTACAAATACAATTGATTACCACTCTTTTGTTTGTTTTTGGCTGAATCATATGGATTTCTTTCTTTCTTTCTTTCTTTCTTTCTTTCTTTCTTTCTTTCTTTCTTTCTTTCTTTCTTTCTTTCTTTCTTTCTTTCTTTCTTTCTTTCTTTCTGAACAACCCTTACCAAAAAGTAGTATACTTCAAGTTTATTTTATTAAGTATACATAAGTAAAGTTCAAGTACATGTTTAAGTATATTTTATATAATAAGAACATAAATATCAGTGTACTAGTAGTATACTTGTAAGTGTACTATTTCAATACTCCTTGTGACAAAATTGTCCCACTTTCTAGTATATAAAAGTATACTTTTAAGTATACTTAAAGTATAATAGTAAACTTTGAGTACACAACTAGTTTACATCAATCTTTTTAGCTTGTACTGCAACTATACTAAAAGTGAACTTATAGGTATACTGATAGTTTACCAATTTGGTACACTTTGAAGTATATTCTCAGTAAAGTACTAGTTTAGTAGTTTTATACTGCAAGTATACTGGTAAGTTTTCTTTAAGTGAACTTTACATCATACTTTAAGTATACTACTACTATGTCCTTATTTAGGTATTAATTTGTATATATTTTGTTATATGAATATCTGAACATATAAAACATCAAAATAAATAACATGGTATCTGCTTGTAAACAAATCCATTTTATTCTAGCTTCATGCATTATTTTTTTAAACACTTTAATGTGGGCAAGTTTCATAAAAAAAAACAAAAAAATAATAAACAACATTTTGAACAAAAAGCTAAAAAAAGACTATTAACCCTCAGGGGTCGATGCCCTATAACTATAACTGCAGACTAAAATGTATGAAATTGAGTGCAACATTTTGAAATATGATGATGACAACCTTTCATAATTAGCTTTAGAATCAGAATCAGAATTAGCTTTATTGCCAGGTATGTTTGCACATATGAGGAATTTGTTTTGGTGACAGAAGCTCCACTGTGCGACAGAATGACAAGACACAGATAATACAAATAATAATATACAAATATACAAAATAGACAATGTGCAAAATATCAGAAACACAATATACAAAATATACATTTAGTATGTACAGGTATGTTAGGTGCACATTTGCAATATAATAAGTATGTGTGTTAAATAAATACATAGTGTTGTGTGTTTCATGTTTATTATCAAGTATCCAAATGTTCATGAGATGGATTGCCTGAGGGAAGAAACTGTGTCTGGTTATTCTGGTGCTCAGAGCTCTGTAGCGTCGACCAGACGGCAGCAGTTCAAAGAGGAATCAGAATAATCGACAACGGGGAGGAGATTTTATGGCGTGTTCTGGCAAATGTTCAGCAGTTCATCCCTGGCGAAACTGATCATGTTTGACAAACAAAAAATAACAAAAACACTAAAACAACTGGAGTGCCAAGCACCATGGCTGCCATGTGTGGTGCCATCTTGATCTCAGAGCGGGTGCTTTTAATTGCATTTAAATGTTGCACGACAAGAGGATGGTTATATGTTCAGCGAGACCATGCTCTGAAATGTGTGTAGGTCATTGATTACATTGCATGAGTGTATACTTCTGGCATAACCCTTGGAATTGGCTAAACTGGAACGTCCTAAGCCCTTGATCCATTAGAATCAGATATACAATTGGTTTGTTTAAAATTTTCCCCTTACAAAATTTGTTTGTTGCAGCATTCTCTATATATATATATATATATATATATATATATATAGGTATGCTTGGGCTGTTATAAATTATAAAAAACAACATTTATATATGATAGAATTGTTTGGGGTGGGGATAAATTAAAAGTGATCTGCGAAGATGTCATGATCGTGTTGCATCATGGTCTGTGGAGTGACCTGAAGTGTGCATATGAAGCAGACTCCCTCTGTCAAAATCGAGGGTTCAAGGGTCTGTCCATATAACCTTCCCTCGTCCACCTCATGAAGTGGAACGCACTTCAAAATGACAGCGGGGATTCCCCCAAGGGAAAGTGCTTAGGGAAGTTAGCGAGTGCGTGTCTAAAGTGGAGTGGAACGCAGCCTTTGGTGTCACTTTTTGATGCACAGGTTACCCCTTTAGCATAATTTATCAACATGCAGGATCCTACATTGCTTTTAATAAGTAACCCTTGGTGTCAATATGCTGACACGAAAGGCACTGGGAATGTATTGTGTGCTGATCCATTGGTGCTGACGTGGGAGTTCCTTGTCTTTGTTAATTGATCATTACATATATGTGCGTATTTGGAGCGGGCACTCTCTGGGGAAGTATTCCTCCGGAGTGTCTCTTTCGAATGTTTTTCTTACAATGGTCAATTTTGTTATATTGTATGTTTCTTTGTCCCTAACTTCTGTTTATTATTCTTATTTGTATATGTTTAAATCAATAACATATTGATTGAACGTTTTGCGTGATATGTTGCGTGAAACGAGCTGTCGTAACAATGTCATGTATTGGGATATGCCATTATTGGGGTGTGATTTTTCAATGTTAACAGTAACAACAGTTTTATTTACATTACATTATTTACACATGTATGAGCATGTAACCCAACTCCTGCCCCTAAACATACCATTTGTCAATGAAAAACAAATATAACAAGCAGATACCGCTACAGTCATAATTTATTCAAATTGTTTTAATATTCCAAGTCTTCCGTGGCAAAACGATTGATTTGGGAGAGGAATAGACGCAGTCGCCGTCTCTGTCTGGCGTAAAGCTCAGATCTTGTGTGCTGCAGTCTGTGCGCGATTTAAAAAAAAAAATGCCAGAAGAAGCCATATACAGCCTTGGTTGTGAAATGTCATTGGCTCTTGTGTGTCTCGTGACCGATTGTGTCATACTATGGGATTAGCTTTTTCAATTAGATGTGAACGTGTTAAAGGAGCAGGATCATTTTCAGTGATTAAAACATTTGATTTTACTCTCTTCTTCGCATAAAGATATCGTATGGCTTCAGATACTGCTTTTTATGGTCAGTTTTTGTAATACATACCTTTGACTGTACTTTATTTTTCCTGTTTCATGTTTTATATTATAGTGGGTAGGTTTAGAGTAGGGGTGGGTTTGCTCCAATGAAAGTATAAATATATTTGAAATTATTTATATTTTTCACAAATGCATGCAAATTGCAAACCATTAAATTAAGACAAACAACTGAAAACAATGGTGGACCCTGCACATCGAAAGGTCACGCTAAAAGGATACCCCTGTGTGTCGAAAAATGAAGCTAAAGGGGTACCTTGAGTTGGGAGTGAGACCGTGTTAAAAGCACCGTTCCAGTCGGGCGAGACTTCTGTGTTCAGGAAAAAGGTGAATATGTAGAAAAACATATGTAACAGGTCATTGACCAACTTCACAAGTAAATTGCTGGTGACTGGTAGATAAAACAGATGTACTGGCCTTTGGAGAGCTGGGCACAGTCTGCTGGGTTTTTTGTTGAAGCTATGCAATGGATAGCGACAGACCCTTCCACCATAACTCGGCTTTATCCCAGCTGGCTGGAACAGGTTTGGATGAGATTGACAGCTCTCTCTCCCTTAACTCCCCTAATTTTCAAGCTCCCTTCTAACTGATGCCTGGCAGCTAGGTGAGGTATTCCTCTTCCTCTCCCTCTCCGAAGGAAAAACACATTCTAAGCCTTTCTGAGAAAGCAGTTCCTCTTTCTGTCAGAAGAGGTATCACTCTTAAATGCCTCAGCTGAATGCCTTTCCCCCTCACATGTCAGCAGGTATTAAAAAGCAGTTTTGGAATAATTGATCCTGTCCCATCGGGAGGCCATTATATTCCCAGTGCCCACTTGTAGCATTGACAGCCGCTATACGATGTGTATGCACACAAACACACATGCATTCAGGCACAAAAACACTCACTCGTTCTCAAAACACAAACAAATGCCCAAAGACTCACACACGCAGGCATTTTCAGAATTCTTTCCGGTTGTTGGGAAACATGCAGTGTCACTGCAGAATGGATGTATTTTCTGTTTTTCCCTAGCAATGCAACCATCTCCAGTAATGATAAAAAAATATATCCCGGAGTAACATGTAGTATAAATGGAAATCAGGCCTGGATCAGGGGGCTTCTCCCAAAAGGGGATGCAGACAATACAGGGATGGTTATTTACCTTGCATTAGGCCTAGCATAATGTAAAACAGAGTGGCTGGAGGCTAGCGCATGTTCTGTTGATAAAGAAGTGAGTTATAGAAGAGGGAATAACAAACATTTTGAATCAGTAGGTTACAGGAATAATTTAACATAAGCAAATGGGCCTGCACAAAATTAAGACATATGCTGCTGGAGAGCTCTTTAAAACAAACAGGCAGGGGATCTTTTATGCATGGTTACATGTGTTAAACACATTTCAGTCTCTGTCCTTTTCTCCAAAACAAATATTAATTTAATCCTACAAGAAAGTGAACAATATGGCCAACTATTATACATAAATACTATCTAATAGACTGTTGTCATACACTTTTTTTTTCTCGTCCCAACAGATGGAGGATCACTGCTGGACTAGCACACATGCATCATTCTCTCTTCCCTTCTCTTTCTGCTTAAAATAAAGAATATTTCCTGCTATGTTGAATTCTGTAATCCATCAATGAATCAGCGTCTGATGCGATCTCAATCTGTTTGTGCAAGAGGGGAGAGGGAGCTCTCTTTGCTATGTGGATGGCTACACATCATTGCATTGATTTGAGAGTTGGTGTGCGCTCCACCCGTTGTTAAATATCTGAGACCATGTTGTAGCTTCATTCCCCGTCAGCACACTAAGCACTTTGAACGCTGAAGAGCGCATAGCCCCACATTGATCTGAAGCCACTCAACCGATACTTCATCAATAACTGCCATTTTGTAAATCTGGTGTGAAGAGTGAGGACAAGCTGAACTTTGACAAATGTCTGTAATCATATTATATATGTATATGTGTGTATATATACTGTACACTCACACACAAAATATTTCCAATTCAAATAAATGCTACTCTTTCATTCATTAAATAATGAAATGTATAAATTTTTACACCAAAACAGTAAGCAACAAAACTATTTTCAGCAATGATAATAATAATACAATTATTTAAGGGTTCTGAAGGATCACGTGCCACTGAAGACTGGAGTAATGATGCTGAAAATATATTAAGCTTTGCCATCAAAGTAATACTTTTAAAATACTTAATCTATTTTAAATATATTAAAATTAAAAGCAGTTGTTTTGAATATTTCAAAATATTTCCCAGTATGGGACAAAAAAATTATAAAAAGGTAGATCTTTGTATTTAGTGTTTTCCCAATTTCTTCAGCAATGTTACTTTTCTACTAAACCACACTCTTATACTGTATTTGTATAAACAAGTATCTATTGTTATATGATAGAGTAATACACTGAATAGTCTAAATAGTTTACAAAAGTCTGGAGGAAATCTTCCACCAGAGGGTTACTGTAAATACAGATCATTCGCTCGTTTAGGAGTCAAAAGCACAACAAGATCACCCCTTTTCTCTATCTTATAAAACTTAGATGATTGTTGCTTCACTGCTTTCTTAGAAGATACCTGCAAAACCTACCTCTGAAATTGAGCCTTTTACACAAAGTTAAATTGATTTCCTCTAGGCAAAGACTGGATAAAGACTGACCTTCTGGGCTTTTATGCATGGCAGAAAAATCTAGCATGTCTGTGGTTTGGTGGAGCTCAATAAGTCGAACTGTGTTATCTCTGCCTTGAGATGTGAAAATTCGATCCAGGTGCTGTCATAGACTGAGTAAACTGTTTGTGTTCCTTCTTTCTGCCATAACTACAGCTGATGAATAAGGTATTATGCTGCAAAGACATGCCATATTCCCATCGTGGATGGGCCGAATAAATGGGAAAGGCAGCCAGTGACAGTTGTAATCTGTTAAAACCTATGGTCAGCAACTCCCTGGCTCATTTGCTGTGAAAGGTTTTTGCTGATCCCTCACAGTGACAGAAGGCTGTAATGTCACTGTGGACATATGCTCACACAAACAAACACAAAATTAAACACAGTGTTCCCTTGTCCTTTATTGCTTTTCAGTACACATGGCAATGTAAACACATTCTTATGTAAGACTAATTTCCCTAGATGTAGATGCTTTTAAATTGATCTTTTTAGTGAAAGGCAAAGAGAAGACTAGATTTGTTTGTGTTGCGCACTGGTCAATATTTTTTGTCAATGATCGTAGATTCCTATCTTCACGGAACAAGGAAGGAAATAGTTTTTACTCAGAATTGCACTCAAATATGACAGTTGTTCGTACATTATGTACTGAGGAGTGTCTGTTGTAGGAGACCTCTTTAATGTTAAACAAATCAGATGAAGTAGATCTACATCAGATGATATGATGAAAATTAATGTTCTTTCATCATTTACCCACTCATGTCGTTCAAAAACCTTTTGACAGTCTTTTCTTCTGTATAACACAAAAGCAGATATTTGGAAGATTTTTTTTGTCCATTTAGTGGAAGACAGTGGGATTGATTTTTGTGTTCTGCAGAAAGATTTGGATCGACATGAGGGTGAGTAAATTATAGAATTTCATTTCCATTTTTTGTGAATTAAGCCACGTCATTGTGAATTTAACACACAGTCACAATCTGATTTTCAGTATTAGTTGTATAACCCTACACTCACTGATGTTTGTGTGAATGAGTTAACCCTCTACACACTCACCTACTCTGTCTAGGTGCATACAACACCAACAAATACTGTTTAGGAGTCTGTTGTGGGCATCTTATCTGGGGAGTCGTATGTTAGAACCTGGTACACTACAATAGCTCAGTCAGCCACAAATTAGTTTTTTATCTACTCCTTTTCTTTGTATTTTTTTTCTTTCAGTTTGCGCATTTGCACAATATATATATATATATATATATATATATATATATATATATATAATATATATAGATATATATATATATATATATATTATTGTTGTAGTTATTATAAAAATTTTTTTTTTCAGAGTTCCAACCTGTGAACTCTGCACATACTTATTTTATGTAACTTTTTTTCTGTGCTTTATTAGATTGACTGACTGCTTTAACCTTGAATTTGCACGACACGTTCCATGTTGGATACCTGGACTTTGCCCTACCTGCATGTATGCCGCAATGTGTTGCTTCTCATCCAGAGCCATTCCTAGACTTCTGTGGACCCCATGCAAAAATGTGTCGACCGACTGTGTTCGAGTGGTTATGAATGAAATGCATTTGTCCGTGTTTCACTCCGCCCTGAATCGCGCTCGTGGAAAGCGCTCGAGAAACAGTGTCTCTTCCGCGACTCGCTATGCTTTCAAATTGTTGTTTTAGTCTCGAGCAAGAGACTTTACAACATTCACATTACATGATTTGACTGTTTTTCACGTAGAAAGGGCGACAGCACCGCATTACAATAAATTATCATTCATGTTTTCATAGCCGCTGGCCAAATTCAAAACGAAACTAAAATTAAAACATCGTTGAGAGCCCTTGCTCGGGGTTTCGGGGGCCCTACGCAGCTTGCGTATTCTGCGTATTGGGAGGATCGGCTCTGTTCTCATCCAATGTGCTTCCCCCCATCTGAGTATTACATCCATGTCATACATAACTGAGACATTTTATTAGCAATTAAGGCGTAAACCACATTCTTATACTAATTGTCTTGGAACAACTAATCGTTAAATGATTATCTCAGTCAATTTAGCCACAACTGTAAAATTAACACATTCTTGTAATAGTAACCTGAATGGACATGGCCTGTAATACATATTACCATCTGTCTACACAAAAAAGCCATTGTCTTGATTAAAACGACTGCTTCTGCTTTCTTATTGCCAGTAAGTAGTCTGTGATTTAAGAGAAAGCGTCTTGCCTGCTCTTTATCCCTCTCTCCTTATCTCTCTCTCACTCTCTTGATTTCAGATCTTTTAGATTTTCGACTGAGTCATCAAATTTTTGGTAGTGGCATCTCTTTTTATGAATATCAGATGAAGCAGCAGGAAGCTGTAAGTTGACAGCCATGTGAATCAATTTCATTTGCCAAAATATTATTTTTATGATTGATTTAAATATTAGATATTCAGCCAAGTGAGTCATTAGTATTGCATTTATACATTTTGTGAAATAATTTGACTGTTTTATTTTTTGATTATCAGTGATGCAACAGGCTGGAAAATTATATTTAAAGGTGTGTGTGTGAGCTTATTTTATTGCCTTTCAATAGCTGATGGGTTTCTGCACAGCTGACCAACTCACGAGCAGGTCAGAATCAAAATGCATGAGATCTATATTTCTTAGAGTTGCAAACAACTCTTGAAAAACACATTTCACATCAACAGGCTCTGGAAGGACATGTCATACTCATACTCTTAGATAGATAAATATAAAGAGTGCATATTTCTCTGAATAATTGAAATGAATAATCAATATGGAGTGATATATGACTATAACATCCTTGAAAGAGACAAGTAAAGCCCATAATACATGACATTAATTTAATAGTATATGTTTTACTTTGAATACTTGCATGTCTCTTGTGCTAATTAGAACTGTAAGTTAATGTGACTTAAAAGACGTAACCTTGTCATACAAGTTTTCCAGATCTCCTCTATCATAAGCCGGGCACACGCTGTATGATGTTTATGGTATTTTATGATTGTTGCTTGTCAGACTGTAAGATATGATCCCAGTAAGATCTTGGGTAAAAGCCATAGCACACGTGTGACATCAACTGCCTTTTATCAGACTGATAAACACATCATTGCCAAATCGTTGGTCCTAATCGTCCCGTTGACAGGTTGTAGGAAGTGCACGACAACAACTTGTAATTTTGAGACTGTCCAAACTTTGTTGTAGACGAGCTATATTTTCTCTGTCACTGACAAAGACAAATAACAGGCCAAAAGACATTCATTCCCAATGGAGAGATGTATGGGAACTACATGGAGTTTCGAGCATAAGCATATTTAAAATGTTTTGGGATTGGGTTTGGCATTCAGTTGCTTTGAAATATAAATAGTTTTTTCTGGCTAGACTCTATGTGACTGCATTAAAATGTTAGGTATTCTTTTAAAAAGTTTGTCTGTAAAATTGGTGGCTACACTAAAACATGCTGGGTTATTTTTTTTAACCCAAATGCTAGATTCAGCTTGTTGGGTCATTTTATTGGGTTATTTTAAATATTTTACCCAGGTGCTTGGTAATTTTTTTTCTTCCTAACCGCTGGCCTAACCCAGCTGCTGAGTTACAGTCAGAGTGATCTGTTTAATTCCACAGGAGAGAGCGGTTCTCAGCGCAGTCGCCAATTTGGTGCACTCTTTCTGAGAAATAAAGGTTTGTATAAATTTAATTTTATTATCATGTCTTTAATGTGGTGTAAATTATATTTTTTTATGCAATGCAAAATTAAATTTTAAAATTAAATTTTAATACATTTAAATGGATTTTATTTGTTATAATACTAATAAAAAACATAACGATTCATCATGTGAGGTCGTTATACACTTCTGAAAACATAGTTATGTATATTATATTGCATTTTTGTCAATAGATCCTACAAAATATTACACACAGCACCTTTAATGCCCAAAGTAAAGTTTTTATGAAGAAAAATTAGAATAGGCAAACCTTGGGTGTGAAACAGCAGCAAGTCTGGTGTGAATGGTCATTAATTTTGGTCAGACAGGAAAACCATGCTGTGTGAATGAACCCGACTTTGGAGGAATCTTTCTTAGAGCACCATTTACTCATCTTGTATACCATGAGCTCATTTCATTGTGAATTGTGTCTTCTATTCTGGCTTGTTGACAATAACAGCTAATGAGAGAGCTAATGTAATTAACTGGCATGGCTAACCTTGTGTTAAAGTCTGCTCATCAATCCCCACTCGATGGATGTCAGTGTTGGATACATTCCTGCCTGGTATTTATGAGACCACGTTGTCAATTAATCACAGTGAGGAACGCATTCACAAATCCTTCACCTGCTCATTTTTGAAGGCGTAGTCAATAATGAGCTGCGAACCACTGTGTTAAGAATTTGATCGCTCTTCAAATGACCTTTGCCCACTGGGAATCAGCTTACTGTGCCACAGGACATGGTGAAATACACAAAACTGGAGAAGAGTGTTTTGATGATCAATATATTGATTAGTAGGTCAGACAAGGTAATTACCAGCCGCTTTCAATCAATGCGTGATTCCTTTCACTTCCCTTTTTTGTCAGACCACTACAGAAATCAGAGCAATAAACATGCCATGACGAAGGCTAAATAGGAATGTCTAATTGTTTGACGTAGGCTATAATGCTGTTGTAGTGTACAGCTCTAAAGAATCGAGTTTTCTGTGGGCATTTAATTTCTGACCTCAGAGCACTTAATTGCAGATTTACAATACAGTGCAAGTGTAAAATTATAATGTAACACAACTTGTTCACTACATTTGCTGAAAATATGCGACCAAACTGACAATCTTACTGCTGATTCATGCTGAAAGTGATGCAATGCTAAAAGCAGATCTGCCCCCCCCCCCCCCCCCCCTCTTTACTTTTGTCTTTTTTTCCACCTCAAGCTATTGCAGGCTCATCTATTAAAGAGAACAAAAGGATGTTTATTTTGCACATTGTCCAGACAGGCATATTAAGCCTCTAATTAGCGATTCTCTCCGCAGCCAGTAAATTATTAATATTCCAATTTATGGCAAAATATTGAAATGCATGCCTGAGAGATCATGGCTGAGAGTGTGACGGATTTTGATTCATAGCTGCGGGTTGAGAACCAAAGGGCTGTGACCTGAAAGGGAAGTTGAGCTTAATGATTCAAACTCAGACTGCAGAGGATTGTAAACAGACCTGATGATGTATTTGGTGTGGGGCAAAAGGTTTAAGGTACTTTATTTGCTTCCTGAATTTGTCTCTAACTTGGTCTTTTGGGAACGTTGCATCAGCGCTAGGCTGGATTTGCAACCATGGAACAAAGGCTCCAGATTAGAGATTAAATCAAGTATTTTTTTTCCATTTAGTATAAGTATTATGGATGTCTAAAAACAGCAGTTTTATCCTGGCTGCATATCCATGACATTCAGTGCAAGCCTATATTTGACTGATATTTCATTTGTAGGAATTATATATTTTTCTTGATTGTGTGTATTGAATGTTAAAGGAGTCATATGATGTTGCTAAAAATAACACAGTTTCTTATTTGGTAATCAATGTGTTTAAGTAGGTTAAAAAAACATTTTTTCCACATACAGCCATAATTGTTTCCACTATGCTCCGCCTTATAATGTGGGTTTTATTAGCCTGCCAGCCCCTATGACAATTCATACTCTAGATAAATTGTGACAGCTCCTCTCATTTCTGAGAGCTTTACTTAAAAACAATTTTATACACCATGTAAGTGTTTTTGCTGCTATATGTATAGTGTTTTGCTGGGTATCTGATGAAAGCTTTATATATATATATAGCCTACAGCTAATCAACATTACACCCAGCAAAACAGACAAAACCATGCAAGCAAACAATATTATATTCCATGCCTTTCCTTTCTTAGCTGCCTGCAACCATTAGCCTTTCCACAAAATTACGCAACAAAACATCATTTGGAGCACAGTAGTCTTTAAGTTTATATAATAAACAGCATATATCAAAGAGCTTTTTAAAGCTAAAGCCCAGCTTGATTGGAAGTCCCTTTTCATGAAACATGTATTAACAAGAACAAAGCCGCAACATTGTCATTGTGTGCTATTTTTAGTCCGTCGCTAAGTGTTTGCATATATTTACAGAACTAATCAAACAAGTGCGCATTATGCCTCGTCCACAGTTGTGATGACGGGGAAAGCAGTTGCTAAAAACTCCTATTTTGTGTGATGTTTGTGTCTGATTGTGTACTAACGCAATGCCAAGACATCAGCTTCATAATATGTTTATTATTGGTTTTTTTGGCATGAAAACAGTGATTCGTGTAAAAAAGAACAACATGTATCTCTGCAATGGATGTGAGTCTTTAGCAGCCCACTTTCTATCTAAAGTTTATTTCATTTATACAGGAACTGTTCGAACAGCCTGTCCTGTGAAAAGACCAGCCTACTGAATTTAAAACTAAGTATTTTTGAAAATTATCTTCTTTTTTTGAAACTGATTGAATTGTAGGCACATTGAGTTTATACTTATGAGTTTTGTGAACATTGCCAAAATTCCCTCAAATAATGCTGTTTTGTCAAAAACAAGTGAAAGAAAAAAAAAACACGATCAATATAATATAATTTAAAACTCCATTATTAAAATGTTAATTAATAACTCCGCATATGTAAACCAAATGATTACAGTAAGAATTAAAGATAGTTCACGCCAAAAATAAATGTGTTCACTCACCCCTTATATTTCTGCATAAACCTTTGTTTATCTTCAGAGCCAAATTAAGATTTGTAAAACTGAGAATTTCTGACCCTGCAACACTCATCGTTCTGAGAAGTGAGGTGTGCTCTGATTTGCCAGCTATCCAGTGCTTTGTGATTGGCTGAATACCTCAAGCATGTGACAGAAATGTTATGCCCCTTACCATGTTGTGATGCTGTGTCCCAGAGCAACTAGACCACTTTATAGTTTTCACATTACAGCCATTCATAGTGTAACCACCCAGAGTTTGGTTATCATGTTTTTTTGTTGGTTTTGCATGTCATACTACTACCATGCTCTAGGGGAACTAGGTAGCCTGCTCCTCTATATTTAGCCAGATAAGAGGGGAGAAGAACTTAGTATGGTTTGGTGAAGGGAAGCATGGTTTGTCTCTCATGGTTCACCCAAGATACACAGAGTCCAGATTGAGAAACTGTGGTTTTAAGCTCAATCAAGTAAGTGGCGCTTTTTTTCTGAGCTATGTTAAATTGGGCTTGCTCATGGACAAGCTGTATTGTGTCATTCATGTTTTACAGTTACTGTTTGGCTTTTAAATGGCATGCTAATGTTAGTTTATATGTTTTGTTTGTAGAAGGACTTTTTTTTTTATATATAGGCACGATCTTCAATTCATCAACTTTGTGGATTCTATACTGCTGTTGTGCCTGGACCCTGTGGGTTCAGTATCCAGAGGACCGCGGTATCAAGGCCTCAATTTATTGTTTGGTGGTTTGGATTCTTTTTGATGAACTGTTTCTTTGGATTACTTCACTTACTGGACACTTCATCACTGCATGGGACAATTGACTCTAATTAATAACTCCTTGAGATTACTCCACAAACTACATGACAATGGTCATATAAGGTTTGATTTTCTCTCATCGGCATTGCTGAATGTCAGTGCTAGGATTGTGGTTGTGTGTATTTTTCCTTTTGTTGCCTATTTTTGATTTCTTTGGAATACATACATAAGTAAATGTATTTTTCCTGATCTTTCAAATTTGGTCTTTGATTTGTTTGTTTAAGTGCAAGTTTGGTCGTTGAGTCTCTCCCTCTAATTATCTTGTAGTTCGCCTCTCTAAGGTGTTCTTAGGGAGACCGTTACAATAGTGTTCACATTGTAGGCTACTTTCTCCCAGGTTCAGGAACCAGTCCTCCGTAAAATGCGCTACACACACTCAAATATTTGCGTTGTACTGTTCTGGAACAGTGTTGTAAATATAACTGAAACTTATATCTAGGTGCGTACTCCTTAGGAAGGCCAAATACGTTAGTTTCACTTTCACAATGAAACACACGGTGTCTCCACGACATGGCGGCAGCAACAACAATACTACAGCGAGAATAAGTTACGCCTTCATTCATTGCGTTTACATTTGGGCTGTGCTATGCAAATCTTCCCACACTGTGACTTAGACATGTGGGGCGTCTTTGAATGAGCCATTTTAGGAAGACGTGGCAGAGTCTTAACTTGTATAAAGAATATCTCTATGGGTTTGAGACTTTAATCTTTGCAATTTTACAGATCTTATATATGCACAAACAGCTTGTGATACTCCAAAGACAAAGGAAAACATGAAATTGCATAATTTGCCCCCTTTAAAGGGATAGTTCACACAAAAATGAAAATTGTCATCATCCTCATGTTGTTCCAAACCCACAAGGCCCTTGATCGTCTTTGAAACACAAATTAAGATATTATTAATGACATCTGAGAGCTTTCTGATCCTGCATAGACAACAACACAACTTAAAGATTCGGTGGTTGAACTGTAATTTTATGAAGCTATGACAATACTCTTTGTGTCCAAAGAGTCAGTTGTGTTATAGGGTCAGAAATCTCTCAGATTTGATACAAAATATCTTAATTTGTGCTCTGAAGATAAACAAAGGTCTTATGCATTTGGAACGATATGAGGGGTGAGTGAACACATTTTCATTTTTGGGTGAACTATCCCTTTAATTCTTACTGTAATAGAGTTTAGGTTTACATATGCGGAGTTATTAATTACAGCATTTTAATAATGTCAGCAATGTTTTAAATTATATTATATTGATCGTTTTTTTCTTTCACTCAGTTTTTGAGCAAAACAGCATTATTTGAGGAGAATTTTGGCAATGTTCACTCAAAAACTCATAAGGTTCATAAACTCAGATCAATGAGGCCTACAATCAATCAGTTTAAAAAAAAGAAGATTCCAGATTTTCAAAATACATTAGCTTTTAAATTCAGGCTGGTCTTTTCAGCAGGACAGGCTGTTCCAGAGAGACAGTTCCTGTAATAAATGAAAATTAATTACTTTAGATAAGAAAGTGGCTGCTAAATGACTCACCATCCATTGCTAGAGAATACATGTGTGTTCTTTCTACAGTGAATCCACTGTTTTCATGCCAAAGAAACCAATAATAAACATATTATGTAATGCTGATGTCTTGGCAAGTTGCGTAGCCTACACAATCAGACACAACATCACACAAATTAGGAGTATGCTATCTTAGTACAGACTGCTTTCACCGTCATCACAACTGTGGGACGAGGCATACTGCGCACACTGCGTCTCATACAACTGTGGGACGCGGCATAGCTCTGTTGAAATCATGCACATGACAACGCGACGGACACACGATGCAATGATGACAATGTTTGAAAATCACTTCCACATAACAAACAGGCTTTGCTGGGCTTTAGCTTTATTAATCAAGCTCTTTGATTAGCTATGCTGTTTAATCCTATATAAACTTAAAGACTATCTGAGCTCCACATCACCCTGATGTTTTGTTGCGTATAGCTATAGGTGGAAAGGCTAATTTGTTTGCCAGGTAGCTAAGAAAGGAAAGGCAATGGAAAATGCATTCAATATTGTATGCAGTTGTCATGGTTTTGTCTGTTTTGCTGGGTGATAACTGATATGATTAGCTGTAGGCTATATATATATATTGCCTAAAGCTAATCATCAGTTATCACCCAGCAAAACACTATACATAGTGTGTGTATATATATATATATATATGTATGTGTTTTGTTTTTTAAGTAAAGCTCTCAGAAATGAGAGGAGCTGCTCACAATGTTCTCACTCAGAGTTATGAATTGTCATAGGGGCTGGCTTAGGCTGAATTGAAAACCCATTGTTCTGGCAAAGCGAGTTTCTCTGAAAAATGTTGTTCATGTTCAGTATTGCAGATCTTTAATCAAAGTTATGTAATAGTTAATCTTGCATAGCCAGACCTTCGAATAAACAGCATACGTTCTGATCCATATTGCATGTTGAGCAGCTATCTGTTTTTACACACACACACACACACACACACATATACTATATACATACATGCATACAAACATACACACACACGCAGTGGTGGGGAAAGTTACTTTTAAAAGTAATGCATTAAAATATTGCATTACTCCCTAAAAAAGTAACTAATTACGTTACTTTTTATGGAAAGTAATGAGTTACATTACTTTTGCGTTACTTTTTAAATATGAGCAGGGCTTGATTGTTTGTTTTTAATACAATAAGTTCTATTTATGGCAAATTTAAAAGCCTTTCACACCAAAAAGTGTAATGAATAAACCTCAGGCTGAAGGAAAAGTAAATTCACATCTGTACAGCAGAACGCAGAAAAAGAAGGTTCAACACTCTTTAGCAATAAAAAAACAATAATGAAGCACAATTGTTAGTTTGTCTAAAGTTATTTTTGCTTATTAGTATGGTTGAACTGGATCATCAAAGGTCAGCAGCAAACACATTGGTTAATAAAATGAGATTAGATATATTTGTGTTGTTTAACATATTTAATTATTGCAGGTTTGCGTCATATTCTGAGTTTGCATTTCACTGTTTTAATTCATTTTGATGAATACTGAATCAGTTTTTTGCGAGTGGGATGAATCTAGAACTACAGTAAGATCATGTTCACACAGCGCACTGTCAGTCAATAAATGGAAAAAAAAGTAACTGGCGTTACTTTTTTGAAAAAGTAACTCAGATATTTTCTAGTAAATTAAAAAGTAATGCGTTACTTTACTAGTTACTTGAAAAAAGTAATATTATTACGTAACTCACGTTACTTGTAATACGTTACCCCCAACACTGTGTATATATATATGTATATATATATATATATAATGCCACATTATTTTTTTCTCTCCTGGAAAATAGAAAATTAACTAGCTATTATCACACAACACCTAAGTTCCTCTGAAAAAATGGATATGTTTTTTGTGAAATATGCATCAGATGGTTTAGTGAACAGTGTTGTTTGTGATGCTAAGCTTCACTGCATACATGCTACTAGGACTAAGCCCACTTATTTGTGTTCTATTATTTTATATTTGCTTTGCATTTTCCCTGCATATGATCTTCCATGAGATCAAGTCTTTTAAAAGAAGTCAGACAGGCAGTTTGCGCCACAAGACTTCCTGCTGCACCTATGACACCTTTGCTGTTCTATTAGCGCTAAGCATTTCATTTATCCAGTTTTGTGGCAAACATAACACAGAGCTTCTCTGCATTCAAAACGCGCTTTACAGATCATGCACATTGTTTACCATGCTCTGCACATCTTCTCATGTCTTTCCAATTTTTTCTGTAACTCTTTTTATCTCTCTCATTCACTGATTGCATCTCTCTCGTTACATCTGTAGCTCTCCCTTTGGGTTTCACACAGCTCATTATAGGGAGGTACTGCTGCAGAGGCAGCAACAATCTGAACATTTCATTAAGAATTTATTGATGAGACCACACTCATGTGGAACACTGTTTACCCAATGATGGAGCCTTTAGTCTGCAGTGAGGGCGCCAGGCTCTGACGCTGTGGTAAGTTGGATAAATTACATTACAATGCCTCCCCATTATGGGCAGGGGGAAACAGACCAGTGCTCGGAGGTGGGACTGATATTGGGCTCTATACTGTTCAGTACGTTCAGGGACACTCAGATTTTAGATGTACTGCTGACCTGAACAGTGGGGTTAAGCTTAAAGGTTTTAGCATCATGTTGGCTTATATAGCCTAAAAGTCATTTGTGAGTCATTTGAGACTCCTCTTGAACTCCCAAAGCAGATCAGTTAGTCAATAAACTAGAGTCGCTCAATGTGCAACTCCTAGTGCCAGAGGATAGTATAAGACAACATTAGGAATTCTTGGCTAATTTAAACCTGCAATTTTGTTTATTTTGTGGAATGATAAAAAATGGTACACTGTAAAAAAAAAAAAAAAAAAATCTGTAAAAACTACAGTATACCATAATAATTTGAAGGAATTTTCCTTCTTAAAGCGCTGTGCCTTCAACAGAAGCTGGCAGGGCAATTAAAAAGAAAAGAAGATACCATTACGACCTTTTTTTTTATTATTTAAAAGAGATTATACGACTAGGTTAAGATCTGACATCGTGGAATTATTCAAGGGTAACGCCCCTTTTCTGCCAAACGAGCTTGTGTTACACACACACCCCCACACACGCGCGTGCACGATAAGTTAATTCGGTAATAACGTATTGTCCGTTTATGGTATAGAAGAAAATGTAAATCTACAGAATTTTTACGCTTTAATGTTGAAGGAAATGTCCGTAAATTTAACAGAAAATGTCCTGGTAATTTTCTGTCAGTACGTTATCCGCTTTTTTACAGATTTTTTTTTACAGTGTATAACTGACAATTTACTTTTCAAAGACGTCAATAGTATCAATAGTAAAAAAAAATATTCCATTAAAAAATTATGCCAAATTGTACCATTAGTTCTGAATTCTTCTTGCCCTGTCAATATTTTATGTATAATACATTTTACATTACATTTTACTTTTCATATGTACTTTTCATTGTTATACAATTTCTTATTTAATTGCATACATATACATTTTCACAATTTATATAATTTTTATACTTGTAGTATTATTATATTTTCCACACAAATTATTATTTTTCATAAACTCTTAAAGTCAATATGTAATGAAAATGGTTGCTTGTTTGTCTATGTATTTATTTAGACATAATCATTTTTAATAAAACTATCACTTGAATCACCATATCTCCATTTTACCATTTTTAAATAATACTGTTTTTTCCAGATAATCTGCTACACTCTGGAATGGATTTACATCACAATACAAAATAAAAGTTTTGCTACTTGCATTTCATCAAGACTTATACAAGTTATTCATCGCAAATTTGACAAAAACATCTCTTCTATGTTAGTCATTTAGATTTATTTGTTTTACCAGTCTAAATCTTTTTTTTTCTTTTTTTTTACAGAATTCATGACCAGATGCCACAGAAGAAAGTCATAAAAATGCATGTACATGATCATAAAGTGAAATATATAGTTCTGGCCTGACAGGACAAGTGACGGTTTGGTCAAGTGGCCTGAAACGCTTCCACACTGGCCCCAGGCCAGCAGATGATCCTCACTGTTCAACTCTGCATTATCAAAATCAACACAGTCACAGTGAACGAAAATGATGTGCTCTGATTGAGCAACCAAGTGACAGGCGAAGGAAATGACTGCACTAGACTGCACTGGCCTTAGCAAGTTCAAATTTGATTCAGAGTCATTTATTTGGCCTTCAGTCACTTCATACTAAAACTAATCTTATCAGAATAATCTTGCACTCTGGATTATTGGACTCTCCTTAGATAGGGCACTGGCCATTATCTTCTCGAGCCAGATTGCACTGTTTAAACAAGGCGACAATCAAAAAAGAATTAAGATGTAATTAAAATGACAAAGTCTAATAGAAGGAGCACTTCATTTAATTCTGTACTTGTGACAGATTTAAAGCTGAAGCTCTATTAATTAGAGGGGGAAACTATAGAGTATATAGAGACATGGTTAAGCTTTAAGAATTTAAAACAAAACACTGAAAAGTAATAAAAAATCAGGATGTAATTGCTAGTCAGAATACTGGTTGAGACAATTTTGGAAGTAAACTTCATAAAATCACATGATGTGCTATAATATATTTGAAGCTAACATGTGCAAGTATTGTGATGAAAAGTGGACGTCTACTCCCAGCAAGAAGTAAATGAAAAATGTATCTGTGTATTCCCCACTGTGTCAGTGTGAAAAGACTGTTCTGTGCTAATCCATAGGGCCTTGTTGTTAATTATTTTGGAGTTTAAATGTGAGTAGTCCCTTTGAAGATGGCTATAAAACAAAAATAACAATTTTAATGAACAGTCTATTCATCTCACGTTAACATTTCTAGAATTAGCACTAATTAATTACTCTGTGAGACACATATCATGTTCTGGGACATGGAAATCCCAGTATTGTTCCATTTTAGCACGTCTTGAGTCACATACTGTATGTGTATGAACATGTTTGGGTTAATTTCTGTCTGAAAAATTATGGCATGATGATAGCTTAAGTTTATATGTAAATGTTCATGTAAAAGTCAATTTCAAATATAAAAGTAAAACCATTTAATTTTTTTTGTATGTACAGCCTTATTATTTTGAAATCAAACTGCAGAACATGGCTGATCAAATGATCTCAACATGCTGGTTGCCATGAAGGGCTGACCTGCTCCATGTACTGTAGAATACAACCTCTTTTTCACTCTAGTGCATGACAACATCATTCATATTTCATAATTATTCATGACACCACATGACATTTTCCTAAGACAAGCACTTCAAATGCTCAGACACTTCAGTGAGTTGATATTAAGCTAAAAAAAGCGTATTGAGTGTTGTTGCATTGCTTTCCTTGCAATATTAAAGTGACATTGCCAACAACTTTGAAATGTTCATGCGCAACAAGCATTTATCAGGTGAGAGTTGTGTAAATCAGCATCCCATAATAGCTCTAAAAATTATTAAAAAATGCTAAAGTGCATTTAAATATTTATCGGGACATTTTCAACAAGTGTTTCTTGTTGAAAGTGTCACCCTAGCACTAGTACCCCGATTTTAGATTAATTGTGGGTCATTTCTATTGTGCCATTAGTTAACTACACTGTAATTTGGCTCAATGCTGTTTACTGTGGACTAGTTTTGTTGTGTCGTCAACTTTTTTGTTCTCTGCAAATTACATTGTTTTACCCCAAAGTTTTTTTTTTAGTTTTATATATTTCAATCAGATGTATAAAAACTCCCTGCAAGATGTTTGTTTTGATTCTTTGATGGCCGAATATGTTCAATCTATCTCCCACACACAGACTGCTAAATTGCTGTCAATTCCGCTTGAGTTTGTCTCTAAAGGGTCGGCATCAACTAAAAGGAGCGTGTGAATCTGCAGATGGCTGTCCTTGTATTGACAGGCGTCTGGATTTAAAGCTGATTATTACTGTGACTGACACATGCAAATGGATGGTCATACTGCAGATGTTTAGGGCTCAGATGACAGTGTGACATGTGACATGCAGGCATACGGTTTTCCCCAGTTTTTGTTGCCATATTGAGATCATCTTCCTCCTGTTATCTGACAGCAAGATATCCACCCACCCACAAAGTCAGGCCGTTTTCAGGTTGAGCAGTTTACACTGGGTGTTTATTGTTGTGTGATAGTGTGATATTATAATTCTGAATAATCAGCTCAGGGAAGTTTACTACCAAAGTGATTATTGGCTAACATGTGGTTTTAAATAGCGACCAGCTGTTTGTTCTCTTTTCTTAAGGCTCATACCCAAAGTTCTTGTTTGTTCTCATAAACAGGACGTTCATAAAAAGAACATCAGAACTCTTGAAAAATAGGCTATACTGTTCCATTGATTCCAATTTGGCAGTCTAGTGTTTTTAACTCGTGTCTGACTGGACTGAGTCAAAGAAATTACCCTGAAAAGATTTCTATGTCAAACAACATGGAGCCCCAGAGCACCTGACTAACAGTGAATAACAGTTTTCCGGAAAGCTTTTGCTGGCAAACCGTTTCAAACCATTGGATTAACACCAAAACTTTCATTTTGGCTAGATTTGATTTGAAACTACACCACACACATCCGTTTCTCGTATTTTGCAGTCTTTAGTAATCATTATGGTCTCTCCAGAGCTGCTTGTTGAATGTTAATGTGATGATAGTCTCACGTAGCCAGACCTTCAGACTGACAGCAGAAGGTCTGGGACTGTCCAAAAGGCCATATGACTGACAGGTAAAGCAAGCATTTATGTTTAGTTTTGTCGCATCATGTTCAGGGGCATGTAAATGTCCACAGAATAACAGACTGGTGTGTAAAACGCTTATACATATTTTAAGGAGTCTCCGCGAACTTTACACATTTCACATACTTTTGAAAATCTAGCATTTAGCTGATCCTGATAAGCACTCATTGTTACAGCTGTAAATACGTCAGCTTTCTTCTTCTGTGAGGGAGTTTGGCGCCACGGCATCTTTGTTTCCTGGCAGGACGTTAAAGAACACGGCACATACCTCTCTCGGAAATCCAGTGGAATTTTACCAATCAGATGACGACTTCGAAGCTCATGAAGTGTTTCCAATTTTGTGTCCCATAGGCATCAGACTTTCAGTCGATGGGTGTGACGTCTGAAGCTGAGACTAGTGTGATGAAGTTCAGTCACAACATACTTTTACATTATAACCACTCACATATTATTAACATTTTTACTTTTTGTCATCATGTGAGACAAAGGAAATAAAATGGTTCAAGAGTGTGAAAAAAAGAGTTGCGTTACAAAAGTGTGAAGTTAAATATTAAAAACACTTCAAAGCTGTTATACTCCTGACAACATTCAGAGTTTACAACTGTGAATAGTGACACAAGATATCAAAATACATTTACTCAAAATTAATGTTTTATTCATGATTTTTCTGTCATAAACAAATCAGCATGAGATCTTTGAATTAATGAACATGCTGCTTAAAACTGAAACCGTATAATTCTTTAGAATCTGAATGAATTGCGCTAAAGGCACAGTGTGTGCAAAATATGTTTTTTTTTTTTGGAAGGTGAGTCGCGCAGTGGGGGTTGTTTTTGGAGCTGTACTTTTTTGTTCTCTGATGGAGCACCGCTTTCTCATTTTGTTTTCTTCAGATTTCAACTTAGAGGAGCTCTCAGGCAATTCATTGTTAAGGGCATGATATCAAACAAAGATTGATTGTCTTAGTACGTAGTGAGGCCAGGTGCCAGTACATATACTTCAAACACTGCATTTAAATGCTAATATCTCTGCTACAGACCTGGCCATGTGTCCCTCCTAAACTATCCTAAGCTCCAGACAACAGCATGATAAACCGCATGGGGTGTCTTCCAAAATGTTTAATTGGCACGGACACATATTCTTGAAAACCGATCCAGTTTAATTGGAAGACTGAGAGTATTTCATAAAAAAAAACAGATCACAAAAATTAGTCAACAGATCAAGAAATTAGTTATTCATCCTTAAACACAGACAGACACATTTAGCATCATGTTACTCTGTTGTTCCAGAGAGACAACCCAGCAAATGGTCTGTCCACACTGATCAATTCATTTTTCTTTGTTTCATTGTTTCTGTTGTCATAATAAAAAGAAACAACAACTGTGCTGTCAGCAGCACTTCTGGCAAAAGAGAAAATTAACTGATGATAGAGCAAGGATGCTTTGATACTTATTATTTTCATGTTAATATCAGATAAATGGCCTGTATTAAAACACTATTTAGTTGAAATAAAAAATTACCCTCAAACTAAAATGAATCATTTAAAATTTTACAATTACATATAGGCATTGCAACATAATGTACAGTATGAAGACCGTTCGGTTACGACTGTAACCTCGGTTCCCTGAAGAGGGAACGAACGTTGCGTCAGAGTTTTAGACGCTAGGGTAACGCCTTTGCGTGATAAGTCTTGAAGCACATGTGAAATCAATCCAAGGTGTAATTGGGATGTCAGAGCGGGTAACGTCACGAACCAGGAAGCTATAAAGCCTGCCCAAACGAAGCTGTCACTAGCTTAAAAGTCTGAGCAAGTCGCTTACAGGCACGAAGGAGATATGGCGGGGCACGCAATGTTCGTTCCCTCTTCAGGGAGCCGAGGTTACAGTCGTAATCCGTTGCGTCAGAGTTTTAGACAATAGGGGAACGAAATGTAACACGACCATAGCGACGAGTGCCTGTCCTGTGTGAATCTTACGAGCAGCACTAGGATGAGAGCACTTGGGAACCTGGGGTAGAGTCCAGGTCCAAAGAATACAATCTGACGAATGTGTGCGGTGAGGACCAGCCTGCCGCATCACAAACCTCTTGGAGAGCAACTCCTGATATTAGGGCCTTGCAGGCCGCCATACTCCTGGTTGAGTGGGACCGGACAGCCATAGGGGAAGGTTGACCGGCCGACTCATAAGCAAGTGAGATGGCCTCGACCACCCACTTGCGATGAGCACAAAGGATGACTTTGCTTAGATGCAGGGGTCCCCTTGTTATGAGGTCCAAAGCATATGAAAAAAGCTGTTCATTCTTGCTCCACAGGGCAGCTCTGTGGACGTAAGCATCTAATGCCCGTACTGGGCAAAGCAAATTGTGCCTTTCCTGGTCCGCATTTTGAAAAGGAGGAGGACAGAAGGCTTGCAGCATAATCGACCTCGCCACATTAGCGGGGACTATCCTTTTGAGATGAGATTGCAAGGAGGAACAACGCTTTTAATGTCAAAAACTTGGCTGACACCTCCTCTAAAGGCTCGAAAGGAGCCAGGGAAAGGCCTTGCAGGACAATGGCCAGATCCCATGTCGGCACCCTGGTGCGAGCTGTAGGCCTCAGCCTCAGAGTACCAAGGAGGAATCGAGATACCAGGGGGTCTTTCCCCATATACATTCCACCCAAAGGAATGTGGTAAGCACTTATGACCGCCACATAAACCTTCAGAGTGGACGGGGCTAGCCCTGCAGTGAACCGATCTTGCAGGAACTCCAGCACTGTACCAACTGGGCAGTTAACTGTGTCCAGCTGATGGTCACTACACCAATAAGTGAAAACCTTCCACTTCAAGGCATAAAGTTTCCTCGTGGATGGAGCTCTGGAGTGGAGAATGGTCTCAACAACCTCGGTTGAGAGACCTGAGGTTATGAGCTCGACCCCCTCAGAGGCCAAGCCCACAGTTTCCATAGTTCTGGATGGGGGTAAAATATCGAGCCCCCCGCTTGGTACAGAAGGTCCCTCCTGACGGGGAGCTCCAGAGGAGGCCCGTCGAGAAGGGATATTAAATCTGAGAACCATACTATGCCCAGCCACCGCGGGGCAATAAGAAGTAGTGGGACCCGGCGAACTATCTCCAGTACTCCTGGGAGCAGAGCGATCGGGGGAAATGCATACAGACGAAGCCTCGGCCATGTCTGTGTCATCGCATCCAGTCCGAGAGGAGCTGGATGCGTGAGGGAGAACCAGAGTGGACAGTGAGACGTCTCTCGAGATGCAAACAGATCCACTTATGTCTGGCCGAACTCCTTCCATATCAGCTCCACGACCTCAAGGTGGAGCCTCCATTCCCCGGGCCTCAGCCCCTGTCTCGACAGGATGTCTGCTCCTATATTGTGGGCCCCAGGGATGTAAGTTGCTCGCAGAGACAACAACTTCCCTTGGGAGCACAGGAGGATTTGGCACACCAGTTTGCAAAGTGGACATGACTGCAAACCCCCCTGGTGATTTATTTAGGAGACCACCGATGTATTGTCTGAGCAGACAAGCACATGGTGGCCCCTGAGATCTGTTAGGTAATTCTTGAGAGCAAGAAATACAGCCAACATCTCCAGACGGTTGATGTGCCATGAGAGATGATGGTCCTTCCACAGACCTTGACTCGAGCGTTCCTCTAAGATTGCTCCCCAGCATGGGACCCTGGGACAGGAACCAAGGTTTCTTCCACATTACCAAGGCATGAAGGCATCGCCGCGTGACCTTGATCATGCGAAAGAGGTTGCCCCTCGGGGAAAATCCTTTGGTCCTGAGCCACCACTGCAGGGGTCTCATGTGCAACAGTCCAAAAGATATCACGTTGGATGCTGCTGCCATAAGACCTAACAGCCTCTGAAACTGTCTGACAGTGAGTGAATGGCCTAGACTTATTCTTTCCACAGCCGACAGGATGGACTCTATACGTGCTGGTGACAGGCGCGCCTGCATCGACATTGAGTCCCATATCATGCCCAGGAAAGTGGTCCTCTGTAATGGAGAAAGCACACTTTTCTTGGCGTTTAGCCGTAACCACAATATTTTCATGTGGGCAGGAACGACATCTCGATGCCGAACTGCCAACTGATACGACTGAGCTAGAATCAACCAATTGTCGATGTAGTTCATAATGCGAATACCCTGAAGCCGAAGAAGTACCAGGGCTGCATCTACTCATTTCGTGAAAGTGCAGGGTGATAATGCTAGGCCAAACGGAAGAACCCGATACTGGTATGCTTTGCCCCCAAAAGCGAACCTCAGGAACTTCCTGTGACAAGGAAGGATGGATATGTGAAAGTATGCGTCCTTGAGATCTATCGTGACAAACCAGTCCTCGGATCTGATCTGTGACACGATTTGTCTCAAAGTTAACATTTTGAACTTGAGCTGCATGACGGATTCGTTCAGAACTCAAAGATCTAAAATGGGACGCAACCCTCCATCCTTCTTTGGAACTATGAAATACCGGCTGTAAAACCCGGTTTCCCTGTTGGAGTGAGGTACATATTCTATGGCCCCTTTCTCTAACAGAGCTTTTATTTCCTGTTCCATTACAAGAACCTGCTGGGGGGCCACCTCGGTGGACAAAACCCCCATGAACCTGGGATGGCGAGACCCGAACTGTATTTGATACCCTTTTTCTATAGTCTGCAGGACCCAATGAGGCATATTTTGCAGAAGTTTCCACGCTGTCAAAAATTCTACTTGAGGTACCAGCCTCTCGAGACTGGTTTCTGGATTTGTATGTATTTGTGCAGTCAGAACGAACCCTGAAGCGGTGAACCGGCAGGAAGCGTCTGAGCTGACCGCTCCGAAACCCTCCTCAGAGGGGGCGGGCATCCCGAGGCCACTACGTTTCCGGGTGGACCTTGGGATATGCACTCGCCGGAGACCGCTGCGCCCTGAAGCACACGAGGTGGCAGGGTTGGCAGACCAGTCTCCTGAGGACATCGAAGGGAGACGGGCACCGTAAAATGAGGTGTTAACCACTCTGCTTCGAGGGGGGAAGTCCTCACTGGCCTGAGCCCTCGGGTGTCAGGACCTTTTCCTCAGATCAGTTTTACCCTTTGAAGGCTGCGGTTGAGTGTGTTTACCGTGTCCCCAGTCTTTATGTTCTGGAATGCAGCCGCTTGCTTAGCTGATTCCTGAAATCTCTCGACAACCAAATTCATAGCACCGCCAAAGAGGCCAGAGGGAGAAATGGGAGCATCCATAAGGAAGTTCTTATCTTTTCCTTTAATGTTACTCAAGTTCAACCATAAAAGTCTTTCAGTGGCCACCAGGGCTACCATAAACCGGCCGATTGATTTAGCCGTTTCCTTGGCGGCCCTGAGAGACAAATCTGTAGCCCGACGCAGTTCGCAAACTGTGTTCGGACTAATACCCTTGCCCTCATCGAGATCTGTTAATAATTCAGCTTGGTAGGCTTGCAACAGCGACATAGTGTGTATACATGCTGCTGCCTGACCAGTCGCTGAATAAGCCTTGCCCACCAGTGCTGATGTGATTCTCACTGGTTTAGTGGGTAATATCGGAGATTTAATGGATGAGGATGATTCAGGGGAGAGATAGCTCGCGAGCGTCTCTTCCACCTTAGGCATCTCTCCATATCCATGCTATTTTTTATTTAATATAGAGGAATAGTGTGATGTTTGTGTACTATAGACTCTATAAGAGATCAGGAAAAAATGGTAATCCCCGGTGTTGAGGTTGTGCACGAGAAGGTAAAAAGCGTTCGTCAAGTTTGCCTCTTGAACGAATGTCTTCCCTTTCTGCTGGCCAATCAATAGATTATTTCCCAACTGCTCTTGTCACAACCTCAACCAGCTCCTCATAAGCACGAGACGTCGGATCGGAACGTCCGTAAGGGAAGCATATCGCAGTGCTCACAGCCAGCGCTCTCGAGCGCTGACTGTGCATGCTCCTCTCCCAAACAAGCAACACAGAGAATGTGTGTATCCCCACCCATTAAATAATGCAGGCGGGGGCGAACACACTTCCTACAAGTTTGTTGTTGTTTGCTCGCCATAAGTACTGCAATGAATATTGACAGACAACACCAAATATGACAGACAGATTCACACAGAGCGCTTGTGAAGACACAAAAAGCTAGTGACAGCTTCGTTTGGGCAGGTTTTATAGCTTCCTGGTTCGTGACGTCACCCGCACTGACGTCCCAATTACACCTTGGATTGATTTCACATGAGCTTCAAGACTTATCATGCAAAGGCGTTCCCCTAGCATCTAAAACTCTGACGCAACGGAGTTCCCTTGAAAGGGAATTTATATTTTGAGATTTGCTACAGATTTAACAATGCAATTAAATTATTATAGCTTGTCTTTTGTAAACAAAAAATATTTTGAAGAATGATGTACTTGGACCAAAAAAGAAAATCTTAATGTTCTGCAGAAGAAAGTCATACAGGTTTGGAATGACACATGGGTAATAAATGAAATTGACATAATTTTCATTTTTGAGTGAGCACTAGACAATGCCAATGGCAATCTAAATAATTAATATATGTGTGTATATATATATATATATATATATATATGTGTATGTGCATGTATATATATGTATATATGTATATATATGTAAGAGCATGCACAATTAAATTTCCAGTATCAGCCAATATGAATTCAGTACTGCTATGATAGATTAGTTTCCTCTCGCTTGATAGACTTATACTTAGTTTTTAGTGAAACTGCATTATATTCCATATGTATGTGACTAGCAAGACTATAATATCCAATCATTTCTAGGCTCAGGGATTTCTGAAAAAATACATTTTTTTTATTAAACAATATGTGTCCGTTTCTGATGAATGAGAATGCAGACTGTAAATCACTGATATGGGTCTGAATGCAATTTTCCTTTTCTTTTTTCCCTCTAGATATGGCAGCTAATTGTTCCAATTTTGATGGATGTTTGATTCCCTCCTTTCAGTCAAGGAATTTTATTTGTATTTTTTTCTCTCTCTCAGGTCTGGCTGAATGCCCCATACCAGCACAGCACAATGAGGCCCAATCCAGGAGGATCCAATCAGTGGCAGCACAGCCAGATGTCTCCCAGAGTAGAGGCCAAAGCAGGCTATACATTGATTGTGTATGCTGGGTGAATCTTTGTACATTACATCAGGGCCAAATCAAAATCATTAGCAAACTACAGACATTACACAGACATCGTAATTTTGAGGATATAGTGTTTTTTTGTATTAATTATTTTTTCCCATGAGGACTTTTAATTGCTCTTATGATATGCTCGTTAAAAGTGCGAGCTAATTAATCTGAATGTCCTGCCCAATTTTGTCCAAATGGATAAAGAGCCCAGTTCTCCATCAGCCGTGAACGCTTTCTGTAATCTTGTATTTCATTGCATTTCCCCCCAAGGCATCCAGCACCTAGCCCAGTCCCTCTCTATTCATTACCCGTCTTTTGATCGCGCTTGTGCAGAAAATAGGTTTTTAGTTGACAGTGTCGCAAAGTGCTGTCTTTAATACATGGTCATGTACCATGATATATTCTTTTCCATTGTGATTCTTTCAAACTCACTTACATGAGCTTGAATGAACCATTATGGAACAATATTATGGCAAATTGTGTTCCTTGTGCCATAGTGCACTACATGTCTGTGTCAACAGAAAATAAATTACACTATAAAGATATCTAATAGCATCTTCTGAGTCACTGTGAATTAATGCATAGCACATGTAGGCAGCAGAAATTAGCCATTCCAGAATATTCCACATGGATGCATCTATGTTTTCACATTCCAATGTTGTATTTTTATGTTTGTACTGCTGGTTATTGTTGTGTATTGTGTGGGTGGCTGGTTGGGAGATGAGCTGTGTGAGGTGTGATATAAATATATATATATATATATTATATATATATATTTATATATTATTAATAATTTTATTAATAATATTAGAGACTATTACTGTGTTTTTGTCAGGGTTCTGTCGCTTCGGTCTAGTGTTATTCATGGTTCTGTGACAGAGCCCTGATACTCCTGTCATGTCCTGTTTTCACGTGAGCATGCGGCTTCGAGCGCGCTCGAGCCGTGCGCTCTCTCATCTGCGTTTCATGTTGGATCGTGGTGTTCGTATCCCAGCACTCATGTCTTGAGTTTCGGTTTCGTGTCGGGGTTCAGACACTCGCGCTCCACGTTCTGTCTCGAGTTCGCTCAGCCGCGCGCTCTTCTGTCCACGTGTGTTTTGTGGTGTTGCACGCAGTTCGTGTTTTTATCGGCTGCGTGCATTCATGTTATGTCTTGTGCTGTGTGGCACGCAGCTTGTGTATTCATTGGCTGCGTGCTTTCATGTTGTCATGTCTTGTGTGAACACGTGGCCTATGAGTTTTCTCATTAGCTGCGTGTTCGTGTCCTGTTTTGCACATGGCTGGTGATTTGTTTGCTGGCCATGTTCTTGTGTTTTTGTTTTGTGTGAGCACGTGGCTTTTGTCTTAGTTTTTTGTGTGCCATGTGCTCTCATTTCAATTGTCTTGACCCCACCCATCTTGTTACCTGATTATTGGTTAATTTGCCCCACCTGTCTTCCCTCGTTACCCTCCTCATTTGCTCCCTTTATAATCTCCTTGTGTTTGCAGTCCCGTGCCAGTTCGTCATCGTTTCACCATTGATGTTACCCTGGTGGTATCCTGTCATGTCCTCTCTGCCTTGTCCTGTCCTGTCCTGCCTTGACAGCTTTCATGGTTTCCCCTATGGGGTAGTTTTTTGTTGTTTGTTTTATGTTATTTAATAAAGCACATTCTCCTGCATTAGTGAGTCCTCGCCTCATCCATTCACCCCAACTCTGACAGTTTTACACCGGTTTAAAGAGGAGAAATTATGAATAAATCTTACAACAACAGATCCTATATAACAGATCCTATATAATCATTATAATGAATAGATAGTCAAGTTTTTCTTGCTTTTCATACACAAGAAGTGCATTAAAACCCGCACACGCAAGCGCTTGCCTTGGTAAAGAACAATGCCTTGATGTGCCGACTTATGTTAACTAACTTTTATCTGAGGAATTATGTTTATTATATTGTGCTTGTGCTTATTGGCCACTGCCTAATGATTCAGTTGATTTTAATAAATATGTTTATATTGGCTATCATTGGTTAAGTGAACACTTAAGTTATATACACACAGTACAATAGGATCTATTTTTCAGAGGCATTATGGGATATGACTGGTTTATTCATAGTTTAAGTAGTCTATTTCAAATGAATTGCTTATACATATTTTTGACTCTTCTGGGAGTTTGTTAGACTGGTCGACTAATTGGTTACAAAATTCCCATTTAAATATCTCTCTATCTATTTCTCTCTATCTCCCTAAGCTCATATTTTGAATGTGATTCACTGGCCAAAAAATAAAAGTTAAAGAGAAATTGGACTGAATAGCATTATATTTACTTTGTTTTTTTTCAAAAAAATCTGTAGCTATTGTGATGGTATCTTTGGCCACTCTAATAGTGTAGGGAAAATGTTACACTAGTGACTGGATTTTCCAGGTTCAGTCAAACTATCAAGAGCTCTTGTGTTGAAGGACATGATCTATCAGAACTAATGGTATTGATCAGCTAGCTAATTTCAGCACTTCGTTTGCAAGATACTTGAAATGGTGCAGAAAACCTGCATCCTAACGCACACAACTGAATGGCGTTTATATGTGCTTATCACTGGCGGTAGAGAGGCAGAAATGTGATGAAAAGGTGTGTGTAAAGAACAGACAGGCAGCTTTCATCCGTAGGCTCGGTGACCTCCACAGCTGTCACACACGCTTCCAACTCATTTCCAGCTCTGCTGCAAGAGTAGTGCCATCACACTGCAATTACAGCCGAGGAAAAGAGAGTCGATTTCTGCACATATCTGTTGACACCTGGCCACTTTAGAATAGATATGAACACAACGGATGTGTACGCCACTCACTCATGCAAGCAAACATACACACATCCTTTCTGTAATTCTTCTGTGAGGTTTTGTTTGTGCCAAAACCTAAAAATAAGTCTAATATTTTCTCATCGCCTCTCAGTAACATGTAATAAATAAAAAGGAAATAGAAAAAATAAACAGTAAAGTAAATTAGTCTTCCTTTATTCATTCTGCAGATATCCAAAATGCATTTCTGTTCTCTCTCAGCCGCACTTACATTGCTGGGACCTGGCTGACCTTTATGAAAAATGTGCATATAAATAACCATAACTCAGATTTTGCTGTTCTGTAGGCAGAGAAATTGAGCAAAATTATTTAGCATCTGCATGCACTTAGACCATATATAATGGATGCCAAGACCCAAGAAGAGAGCTTGAAGTCAATCTACAAGCCGCTCTGGAGAGTTTAATGTTTTATTTTACCTCCAGTGAGTGCCAAGTCTTGACCCTTCTCACCGGATGCCACAGGACAGTAGCCTTACATGATAAAGCCGGTGTGAGAATAGAGCCTTGCAGAAGAAATGAAAACACAATAATGGCTACAACCAGAGTTGAGGACAGCACAGGCTGTGATCCAGAGAGGGTAAAAGCCTTTTGGAGTGGTAATATGGGGGGGAAACCACTATACGCTCAAGTCAATAAATATTCTCAAGGCATTTTTAAATCTCTGAAGATTTATTATCTCCAAAGCAAGTTGAAGAGGGAAGATGTAAATGTTGACAGAGTCCTTCATTTTTTTTTACTCAGAGGTCAGGTCGTCCTAAAATAATTGATTTGAACATAATTATTTTTTTTTTGTATCAGTTTATTGCACTGCCCCACAGGGCTGTGTGCTCAGCCCGCTGCTCTTCACGTCTGACCCACGTAGGTTCAGCTCCAACCACATCATCAAGTTCGCTGCAGTGGTGTCTCATCAACAACAACATCTGAAACACACTACAGAGAGGAAGTGGCCAGTGGTTGTAACAATGTCCCTCAATGTAACAAAGGAGGTTGTGGTGGACTCAGGAGGACGAACTCCACTGACCCCCCCCACTGACCTGGCTCGACTGTGGAGAATGACCTTGGGGGTGCACATCACGGAGATCTCACCTGTTCACCAACACCATGTCACTCTCCAAGAAGGCACAAATACTTTCTCCGCCGTGCTGACCAGGGGGGAGAAACCACTATACGCTCAAGTCAATAAATATTCTAAAGTCTCTTCCAGCTCCTACCATCATACCGGAGCATCAGAGCCCGCTCCACCAGACTGCTAAGCATGAGAGCCCTGAACTCAGATCAGAAACCCCATGCAAATCCCTATTGAAACATCCAACCTACCACACCAAAGAAAAAGCTGTGAACTTTTTTGTGCAATTCAAGTGTGCTACACAAGGTGAGGTACAAACCTCCTGAAGCACACTCTCCTCTATGCACTAGACACTTTTCCTAACACTGCTATGTGTACACAATCCCACAAAAGACTCGCAATATATGTATGTTTACATGCTCATGCACTACCACAAATCATTTTGTACTGTTCCTCAGCTAGCTGCTTGACTCACAATGTTTCTCTCTGCACATGTACAGTATTTATGTGAAGCATTCGCATAGTTTGTATAGTTTGTATTTTTTATCTTTATCTTTAGTTGTATAGTAAAACAATATATATAGTAAAACAATATATAGTATACTTAGTCAGTAGGTTAGTTGTGTATAGGTTTATAGTGTCAGTAGGTTAGTTGTGTATAGGTTTATGTCTGTACTTCATGTCTGTATTTATGTAGTGCTGTATTTAAAATGAGGCACGACATTTCGTTCCACTGTATGTCCCCACATGTAGCGGAATGACAATAAAGCTCAACTTGAACTTGAACTTGAAGAATCAGGATACTTGGGGAATGAGGTTACAACTGTGTAAGTCTCTAGAGATGATCAGTATCAGTAGTGATTTAGAGTATTGTACATCAGGGAATTTTCTGCTCTCTCATGGAACTGTAGAACTGGGCTCCCTTCAACCTTATTGTATTGGCTGATATTGAACACTAGAATTTATGAATTTACTGTATTTGTTAATGTTAATTTCCTGTATTTTTGAATTTAGATTACCTGTGCAGTCATCTAACCGTTAAAGTTTATCATTAAAAACACTAATAATGACTTTAAGTAATTTGTATTCAAAAGTGCATTCATTTTAAAATGAAAACCATCCTCATCTACACTAGCGTTTTCATTGCATTTCAGAAATTATCTCTGTCCACACTACACAACCAAAAACGCACGTCACATAACCATTCATGCAGGTACAACAATTGTTTACATGGTCATCAAGGATATGAAGGGTATGTTTATACTAAAGCCAACTAGAAGGTATGCCTGCAACCTTTAGCCAAAAAACGTGTAATGGCTGATGCTAACGCTGCGGCGCAGGGAAAGGGGCCAGAGGCCTTTTTTTAAATGGATGTCAATGGAGGAGAGCTTCACTACGCCGAATAAACAGCTTCTTAGAGGAAACGTCATTTGATGAATTCATCAATTGATGAATTGACAGCCTATCTGCTAATCTTCAACATGTTTTACACTTAACAATACTTTTGGATTGAACTATTTTTGGAGTTTACCACAAAACATTTTTATAAGATAAGTCACTGACTTTTTGCGACAGGTGGGATTCAGTTTATGGCACTTCCCATTCATTCCTATTGTATCCATGAACGGTGATTGAGTGTCGTACAACTCTGTCTGAAATTCAGTGATGTCAAGGCTGTAATATGATTGGTTATTAAGGCACACCTGATCCAAGTTAGCCGCTACACTTTCTCCAATAGTAAGTAATACAGACACTCTCATCTCACTATAGTAAAACAATCTCTGTTTATACTACATTTATACATTAGGGTACGTTTATACTTTTACGTTAACTTTTGCTACGGTTATGACTGTCTTTTATACTACTCTGTGTTTTTGCCCCTTAAAATCGGAGACTTTCGAAAACACTGCAGATCCTGTTTTAGTTTGAATGCTCCGGGGTTGCATTTCAGTGTAAACGGACCAAAACTGAGATTTTTGAAAATGATGGCGTGGCTGCCCACATTTGTTCTGCGTATCCTTAACGACCATGTAATAATATCATGCTCATCATCCTCATCATGCTGACATGTGTTTTCGGTTGTTTGCTGAGTACGGAGATTGTTTCTGAAATGCAGTGAAAACGCCAGTGTAGACAGGTATATTTGTTTTCATTTTAAAACGGTTTTAAAACGAAAATGCACTAGTGTAAACAGGGCTTTAGTCATCACAAATATATATATATATGTTTTTTTTTTTTTTTACTTTTATCTTATGCCACCAAGTCTGTTGGTAAATAGATCACCAGATAGATACTGTAAATTACAGTGGTTTTCTGGTAAAGAGCCTCCAGAATACATTTGTTATTTAAACTTAATATTTATTCAAATCTTAAACTGAAAATCCAATTGTCATACTATAAATTAAAATCGGTTCAAACTATTAAAATCAGTTTAAATTATATAAGTTAAATTAGACATCACAACATTCTAGTTGTATAATTTTGTCAGTAATTTTAAACACATTAGTATAATATTTATACTAGAAAATAATAATATGAAACAATTATGAGATGTATTGCTTTACAGCAATATAAGATTTATAATTTAGGGGAAATGTAGAATTTAATGTTGTTCAGTGATGCAGGTCTACAGTTTCTTTCAAATACTTTGTAACTTTCGATCTATGCTACTTATCGTAACATACTGTATGTCATTTACAGTAAACTGTGAAAAACGTTTACATGAAATCTCAAATTCTGTCATAACTTACAACACAGGATGCTGTTATTGTTGTGCATGCTGTATATTTTAGTAGGTAGCACAGATGGACGGCTCTGGGTCATGGCTCATGTCACATAGCAGACTGACTGGCAGGTGTCATGGCACTTGTCAGATGTGCTGTCTCAGATGGTTCCAGCATTGCTCTGCAGATACCTCCACTGGGTGCTATGTGGCAGTTGTGTACTATGCCATTACCGCCAGGGATACATGCGCATGTCACTGCAGTGACAGGAACAGGCTTCTTCGTTTTGCCGCAAGGCGCTTGGCATGATAAGAGAATTGCGTCTTTTCGTCAGGGTTTGTGTGGGCAGCCATTCTCTTTCCCTCTTCATTTCAGACATCTCATTGCTACTCATTGTTTGTACTGGGTGGTCAAGTGGCAGTAGGGAATTAATAGATTTTGCTGGAGTAGCAGCTGCACAGCATTGGCATATTTATTTTTGTATTATTCTAATGAGGCCGATAGATGAAGGAATCAAACACGCTCGTCAGCTGATCATGAGTGAGAGCAGAGTTGGTAGATGGTCTCATGCCCAGCCATAATGGAGGTAATTTTTAGCCTTCGGGGGAAAACAAAGCAAATGGTGAACGGGAAATGTATGCACTCTTTTAAAGCATGCAAAATTCATAGGAATGAGACTGTGCCGTATTCTGTTTAAACTGAAGATGGAGCAGAAAAAGCTGCAGTTGCAAATGGAAATGAACTGACAGATGCTAAAACACTTTTATCCTACAACTTGCACTGTCTAACAGGCAGTCAATATGAAGACTGTTGTAGAAGCCCAATAATAAATCAACAAGATGGAAAAATTATAAAAAAAAGAACAAATCACAATGGTACTTGCTGCTATAACTTTATTTATTCTATTTAACAATGTATTGCTATTATTATTTTATAATATTATTATTATTATTATTTCCTTTTCATTTTAAGCTCTAGAGTATAACATACCCAGACTATTTTGCTATGCCAGGGCTATTGTCTATGAAATTTTAGACATGCCAGTCAGAGTATGCAATGACCTTTTTCTTGGAGAGACAGAAAACAGAGTGTGATTCAATATTCAAAGGGGAGAGCTGTCTTTACAGCGTAACATGTCAATACACAGAGATGATTGGCCGGCTTGCAGTATTATTGCCGTACATCATTTTAATGCAGGGCACGCTCTGACCCATAATGCCCATGTGAATTACATCTTCATTAGGTCTATTATCTGAGCCCTTGCTGACGCACATCTCAGAGACCCTGTCCTCATTGACCTTTCTTAAATTTGCCCTTTGTTCTCTCCCTTTTCCACATGCTAAATTGATAGTTTAAGATGCCCCGGCTGACAGTGCAAAAGGCTTTGCGGTGAACTTTGTGTTTTTGATTAAACATGTGCATGGGAAGAAAAGTGAAAACATATTTGGTAGAATATAGTCTGTTTATGTTCCTACGACAGGCAATATTTTAGAATTTTGGAAAGACGTGAGACTGGAGCTAAATATAGATCAACAGGAGGATGTGAATTAATAAGAAACAGCTGTGTTGCTGTGGGATTGAGGTCATCGTCGGGTTCATGACACATGCTTAATCAGCAGATCTGGAGAAATGTCAGAGAGTTCGCAAGTGAGCATTAAGGTGATTTAAAGACGTCAATTATCCGCTGATTCCCTGTGAAATGGCAGTGTAATACATGTAAGGTGCTTAGGAACAATTACACTTGTCAAACCAGAGAGCAATTAGGTATTCAGCCCACACGGGTCCAAATGAGCCAAGTTGGATAGAACTGCACTGCAAATGGCAATAAGGGGACAATGATGCTATAATCAGTATTTCTAGGAATGTAATGCAGTCGACCAAATGGCTGTGTAACTTTTGTATTAGTTCTCTATTACTTCACTGTATCGAAGCAACTAGGGATTGTTAATCATGATAAGTAAGATAATTTTGGCAAAAGTATAACGTTTTTCAAAAGCCCTGAGCTGTCATGCTGTTGACGTGTGTCACAGGCTACCGCTTGCAAAGGCCATTCCATCTAAAATCCATCTGCACCCACTTTGAACCAAATGAGAGAGCCAGCCAAGCTAAGCATGAGGATAGATTTGTCGATTACCCACTCCACCTACCCCTACCCCTCGCTCGCTTTCTCTCTCGCTCTACACCCACTGAATCCCTGATCTGCCTTGTGCTAGTTCGATTACGGCGCAGGGAGATGTAGAGAACAGGGCTCACCCTTTTCCAGCAGGCTACTGTTGAAAATGTGCCTGAAAACAGCAAGCTTTCTTTATCAGATTATCTGAGAAAAAGGGGCCCCTATCTGCCTCTGATTTACACAGATCAATTCTCCATTAAAAATGAACGTTGCTTCAGAAGTTTAATGGGTGGAGAGGGAGGATGCCGTGATGTCTGCTGTCCTGGCAGTTTGCCGTGTGGAACAGGGGCCTCATCAATTGGAGTATTCGAGAGCAGCTTGCGGAAAATAGGAAGGCATAAATGAAGGCTAACTACTTAATTCCGCGGTTAGACATATCACTTAGGATGCTGCAGTTTACAAGAAGACAAAACACCTCACGTAACTTGCTGCTGTGAGTGTGTGCTTGAATCATGGTATACAAGGAGAATGGATTCATTTTAGGCTTCATTCACATTTAAAACACCAGTCCCTAAACCTCTGTGGCCATTTATTTATATGACAGAAACTCACTCTAGATGAGGAAACTACTCAGCACTCAATGCGTGTCATTTAACTTCATCAAGGTCTGCATTTGTACTTAGAAGTATATTTTTCATGAAAATGTTGAATAGTCTCGAGGACAAATAGCACTTTGCCTCTCCAAAATATTTGTTGTTTGAGCCTGAAACTCATGTGCTTGCAGAATTTATTGAACAAGCTTAGTTGTTTTAGTACAATATACTGTATTGGTTGAATTATTCAGCATTTTAAAACAACAAACAACAATAATAATACATTTACAATATAATGTATTGTTATTAGGTTGTTATTATTGATTTTATGTTGCAAATTTTTTAGATCTATTCTGCTGTTCTTAACTCCTCACTGGTATTCTGAATTCTGTAGAATTAAATTGTATCAGTTGGTAGTGTAGACACAGACTCTGTTTAAATAAGCTGCCTGAAACTGAATCTCAGACATTGGCCTTCGGGGATTATAGACTGGAAATAACGAGAAAGAGAGAGAATATCAAAAGCCTTGTAAATAATCTAATGAGAGTGAGAAATGTTGTCAAGAATAAATTGTTGGAATGGTGAAGATAAAACGGTGACATTCCCAGAGCTGCCAGCCAAAAATAAATCTCTCCACAGCTGGATCATTAGTTCGTCAAATAGAAATGTTGGATGATAGCAGACATAATGATCAATACAAATACAAAAAAAACATTTTTGGTAACATGCAGAGAAAAGGCAGTAATAAATTAATGTTTCCCCCCTTAAATGATCTTATGCTTCAGAAACCACCTTAGGGTACACTAAAGTCCTGTAAACTGAAGAAAATTATTTTGTCTCACACCTTTCAAGGACACAGAGATAGAAAATGGCTGCGCAACACAATTTTTCTCACATATTTTCACACATATATTTGGCTGGACATAGGTGCTATTATTTGGAAAGGATAGTACATATGGGCCTGTGAAATGGAGTCATGGACATATTTTAGATGTCACTCCCACCTGTTCCCTGTATTCTGACACCCAACTGTTCTTCACCCGCTGTATAGCACACCACTGAGACTGATAGTTAGATAATTTACATTTATAAAGCCAATTACAACAAACCTTTACATTTTTCAATAAAAATATACATTTAATGGCACTCAACCCAAGCATATGCTTGAAATATTTGCCCCCTTTGAATGCGGCCACCATTCTATGCTGCTCCCCCAACCAATTCCCCTGGTTCCCAGTCCACTTCTTAAAGTTCCTTTTGATAGCCCTCAGCTAATTCCTTTGTTGTTTTTTAATATTTTATCGCTAAAGAAGCACCCTTTTTGGGGATAGAGCTTAATTTAACCCTTAGGAATCTAATCGTAGATAGACTTAAGAAGCACAGTTGATTGGTTGGCCGCCGGGTTGAAGGAGTGAGTTGCCTCACTCAATCCTGTATTTAGTGAAAGTAAGAGAGTAAAATAGATGCCAAGCCGGCACCTGAGGGGGGGCAGCAAAGTTAGAATTGGGGTCAAGATTACCTGTGATGGTGGGGATAATGGGGGCTGAGGCTCTGTCTGAAACCTCCAATTAACAAGATGTGTTCTGAGATGACTGGGTTTGGAATGAATCTGGTTTGAGCCTTAAAACAGAGTAATAATAAAGTAGCATGACAGGATGGTATGAATAGTGGCTTGTACTTTTTTCTTGCAGATCACAGAATGGCAAACAACACAGAATTCAAGCTGACGATCAGGTTATTAAACCAATATGTAAAGGTGCATGCTGTGGGAAAAAGCAGTCAGATTTGTTTGCATTGGTCCAACATTTTCATGCTTTCCAACAGGCATTCGTATTTTTCTATTCACTGATGTGTTTATCAAATGATACAAAATACTTAAAGACTTACTGTTTATTTTCAAACATACACAAATGTATACATTTTATTTTGTACAAAATCATGCCAACCCAAATAAAAAAAAACTGTTGAAAATGTTCTGACGCTTTATTATTAATGTTTTATAATTGAACACAAATGTTTGTTTACTTTACAAACATTGTTTACTGATTACTTAATGGATGACTATCAGTCAAAAAACAATCTCTTCATCTTGTATGTGGAACAAAAGATGCCCGTGTCTCTGTAAGTATAGCTATAAATTCACTGAAAAATGTTTCTGTCCGTGTAGTATAAATAAAAAAAATGAATCATACATTAAGGTAAACGCACATTCCTGTGAGAGTGATGCAGCACATGGCTTCAGTAGATATCTGACTCTTGAAAATTATAGCTTTCTAGCTGCCTTTTATTTTCCCTGCCTAAACTGCAAAGTATACAATTAAAATGTATCAGATTTGTATAGCATCCATACATACATTTAAGGTTAAAAGCAAAGTGATTTTAAAAAGTAAAATAATCGTACATTATTTACCACAATGTTCAGAAAGCAAGAGAGAGAGAGAGAAGAGAAAGTAGTCATCGAGACTACTCTTAAAAAAAAAAAAATGTTCACCTCTAGAGAGAACCAAATCCGACAATACCTACATTACACTGAAGATAAAAACATAAAGAATCACAAGATAATAGTGATTTAATTCTTAATATATATATATATTAGTTTTATTTGTATTTTTTTTTATAAAAAAATAATTTTCACTACATCTCGAATGCAAGCAACTAAGGAGCAGCAGCACTCTGAGCATCGAGGAGGATAGCAGAACTATACAGGAGAAATCTACAAAACTTCAATCAACAAACAGGCAAGACAAAATCACCACCTTCAGCTAACATTATTTTCAACACTAGAGATAAGAAAGAGACAAATGACTAGTTGATTAAAACTAAATTAGCAGCATAACAGTGATTGAGTGACAAGAGTGACAGTTGGAAATGGAGGGAGCAGAGGCAGCGCCCCTCCCCCAAACCATTGCATACCCACAGAAAATAAAGACTGTAAAAGACAAGAAAACATATAAACACAACCTGCTCAAGAAAAACCCAGAGACTTTAATGTCTGACTACTTTCAAAAAGGAGACAGGTCCACTATCACAAATCTACTGCTCTACACAGAAAACGGCAATGCTTGGCACACAGCTATTTGCAAATACTACAAGAATATCAAAAAACATGGCATCTGTAATGGAAGACAAATACAGATTCATGAAGAAGGAGGAGACAACAGCAAAGCATTTCTGTCTGTAAATATATATCACAATGGAACCATAATGTTCCAAGGAAATGAAGCATGTCTCAGCTCTGTCCAGGCTAACTTTAGCAGCCTAAAAGCTCTGGCAGAGAGTGAGACACAGGCAGAGAGACTAGACAGCCATGTTGGAACCAAGAGCTCAGGGGTGGAGCTAGAAGAGGAGGAGCCCATCCTGGACTGTGACACACAGCTGGAGCAGTCGGTTACTCAGATACGAAGCAGTCTGTCCCTACAAGAGGTGGAACTGGTGGAACTCAGAGAACTGGTGCTCTCACAGACAACATCCAGCGAGCGTATACAGCACCTGGAAAACAAAGTTATTCATCTCACAAGAGAATTTAAAGCTAGCGTTGAGGAGTTGAGAGGACACATTAAAAAACTGCAACAAGACAACAAGACCCTGAACAATGAGCTGAAATGTGTCAGGGAAGAGCTGATCTACAGAGAGAGAGAAATACAAAGCCTGAGAGAGCAGACAGAAACTATCATACAACCTAGCTCAAATACCACCCAGACACCAGCAGACCCACCTATGACACCCACTGAGACTAACACGCCAACAGCACAGATAGACCCCAAACACCACCAAGATCAAGGAAGCACATCCAGAAATGCAGAAATAGTCATTTTAATGGACTCAAATGGCAGATGTATCAATGAAAAGCAGCTCTTTCCCAACCACAAAACATCAAAACTTTGTGTAAGGTCGGTTTTGTGGTTCTGTCTTGTTCTTTTTTCATGTCTTTTATTTTGAAGTTTTGTGATGGTTCCTGTTTGTGTCATGCTTCCCTTTCCCTCATGTCTTCATGCTCTTGGTTCCCTTGTTCAATGTGTCATGTTCTGATTGGTTGTCATGTTCATTGTGTCATGTCCCCATTGGTTGTCTTAGTCATGTGTCTTGTTTTTCATTGGTTTGTTCATGTCATGTGAACCACTCTGTTTGTTATAAGTAGACATGTCATTGTCTTGAACCTGGTCGTGTATGAATGTATTAACCCATTGGTGAGAGTTTAGTTAAAGTCAAGTCAAGTCAAGTCAAGTCAAGTCTTCGTTTGTTTGTATTTTGGATTGCACTTTGTTTAAGAATAAATCTGCACTTGGATTCTCACTACGCTCGCCTCAGTGGACTGCTCATTACAGAATACACGACCCCTAAAATGAATCCAGCAGATAAGCTTCTTCAGCTTCGCCAGGAGAACCGGCCCATTGAGGATTATGTGGAAGACTTTTGTGGGCTTTGCAACCAGGTAGACTTCAACAATACGTTCCTCAAAGACATTTTCTGTTTTGGCTTGGAAAGGAATATTTCACATTTAATGCCACGCAATACCCCACACTGGTCACTGGAACAGTATATAGACTTTGCATTGCGGTTTAGTGGATCTGCTTTCACTGTGGGTGTCATGGAGGAACATGACACTTCCCCAAAGCCTGCTAACGTCATGTCTGCTACGCCAAGGCCTGCTAACGTCATGTCTGCTAGGCCAAAGCCTACCAACATCATGCCTTCTCACGTCACGCCTGCTACTCCAGGACCTGCTCACATGCCAGGGCCTGCTCACATCATGCTGGCTACTCAAGAGATTCTTCATAACATGGCTGCCATTCAAGAGCTCCATCGCAAGATGGCTGCCACTCAAGAGTCTCTTGGGAAAAGGGCCGCCGTTCTAGAGTCTTGTCACGTCTCAGCTGTTCTTCCAGAGTCTCATCGTAACATGGCCACAATTTCAGAGTCTGCTCACGTAATGCCTGCCACGCCGGAGTCTGCTCTAGTCATGTCTGCCACTCCAGGGCCTGCTATCGTCACGACGCCTGCCGCTCCAGGGCCTGCTATCGTCACGACGCCTGCCGCTCCAGGGCCTGCTATCATCACGACGCCTGCTATCGTCACGCCTGCCGCCCCAAGGCCTGCTATCATCACGCCTGCCGCCCCAGGGCCTGCTGTCGTCACACCTGCCACCCCAGGGCCTGCTGTCGTCACGCCTGCCGCCCCAGGGCCTGCTATCGTCACGCCTGGCCGCTCCAGGGCCTGCTATCGTCACGCCATCCACGTCAGAGTCCGCTCACGTCATGCCGTCCACGCCAGAGTCCGCTCACGTCATGCCGTCCACGCCAGAGTCCGCTCACGTCATGCCGTATCACGTCATGCCGGCCCCGCCATGCCTCCTGCTGTCATGCCGTCCACGTCAGACACGTCATGCCGTCCACGCCAGAGTCCGCTCACGTCATGCCGTCCACGCCAGAGTCCGCTCACGTCATGCCGTCCACGCCAGAGTCCGCTCACGTCATGCCGTCCACGCCAGAGTCCGCTCACGTCATGCCGTCCACGCCAGAGTCCGCTCACGTCATGCCGTCCACGCCAGAGCTCACATCCACGCCAGAGCTCACGCATGCCGTCCGCTCACGTCATGCCGCTCACGTCATGCCGTCCGCTCACGTCAGTCCGCTCACGTCATGCCGTCCACGCCAGAGCCCGCTCACGTCATGCTGGCCTTGCCAGAGCCCGCTCTGCCATGGCCCCCTGCTCTGCCTGCTCCGCCATGGCCCCCTGCTCTGCCATGCTCCAGGCCCACCTTTGCCACATGCTCCAGGTCCTGTTCCCCTTCACGGGCCTGGCCCTCCATCCTGCCCCCTGGACTACGTCTGTTCCGCCTCCACTCCACCACCCTCCTGGACTTTTTGGATTTTGTTTTGTTTGGGCGTCAGAAGACGCCCTTAGAGGGGGGGAAATGTAAGGTCTGTTTTGTGGTTCTGTCTTGTTCTTGTTTTCATGTATTTTATTTTAAGTTTTGTCATGGTTCCTGTTTGTGTCATGCTTCCCTTTCCCTCATGTCTTCATGCTATTGGTTCCCTTGTTCAATGTGTCATGTTCTGATTGTTTGTCATGTTCATTGTGTCATGTCCCCATTGGTTGTCTTAGTCATGTGTCTTGTTTTTCATTGGTTTGTTCATGTCATGTGACCCACTCTGTTTGTTATAAGTAGACATGTCATTGTCTTGAACCTGGTCGTGTATGAATGTATTAACCCATTGGTGTTTGTTTAGTTAAAGTCAAGTCAAGTCTTCGGATTGCATTTTGGTATTTTGGATTGCACTTTGTTTAAGAATAAATCTGCACTTGGATTCTCACTACGCTCGCCTCAGTGGACTGCTCATTACACTTTGGTGCCCGAACACAGAGAGTGCCCTTCAACAACTTGTCAAAGAAAAACTTGGTGATCCCAGCCATATCATCATACACGTGGGAACAAATGACCTGAGGTCAAAACAGGAACGAGTGGCACAGTCAGTTACACTAGTTGCAATTAAAGTTTCCCAACATTGAAAACAATCATCCCCGCCTTCCTACCCAGACCTTTTTTCTACCCCCGTACTATACAGAGAGTCAACACAGACATCTCACGTGGATGTGCCGGAATACCAAACGTTCATCTGGTCCATCACCCTACACTGGACATTTACAGTCTCCATGACCACGTCCACCTACGTAAAGACACTGTGAATGTGTTTGCTAAAAATCTTAAAGATGTTGCCCTTGGCAGAACCCCTGGCAGTCCCTCAGAGAGCAACAGAGAATCCAGCAAACCTCAACCAAGGAGACGCCTCATCCCAGCATCATCACACAGCATCTTCCCCTCACATCCAGCTGAGCCCTGGAGATTCCATCGGCGGCATCCTATGCCCCAACACCTTCACCCTTCCTGGCTATACCCACATCCTGAACTCCAACACCCAAGCTTTCGGCCGCCACACCCAGCGCCAGGACCTTGTGCCACCATACCAGCAGCGGAAAAACCAGCCAGGACCCAGAGAAGTCCCGTCGATGAACAGCAACACCTCAACAGAGCAGAGGCCTGCTCCACAGCCAGAGCAACGGAGCTACGCTGCAGCCCTAAAAGGCCCAAATGACACCCACAGCACCAATCTAAGAGAGATCAAGGACATGCTCAACTTAATCTGCTCACGGCTGATGGACTAGTTGTGAGTAAACCACACCTGATTGAACAACTACACTGCATAATTATACAGCATAAATAAATTAATTAATTTCTACATAACGTAAAAAATAAAAAAAAAAAAAATCAACTGGTTCAAGCTTGGTTGGTTCTATTCTAGAGGATTGTTAAAATTGTTTTGTTGTATTTTGAGCAGGTGAACATTGCAGTTTTTATCCTGCACAAAATTATTCTAAACATAAAATATCATGACTGCTTCTACAATTTCATTAGCATCATATGGCAGACATTCCATGATAGTTGCACAAGTAATATGACAGCGCTGTATACCGAAAGAGAACGTGGGGACAATTTCAGTTGCCGTGGTCTGCTGCTTCATCACTCAGTATGTTGATTATCTGCTCTCGGGATCATCTTATATGAGGGCCAGCAAAATTGAGGATTGATTACCCAATTGAACCTGACCACAAAACCAGCCCACTGTTTGAAAGCGGAGAGACCTGCATCCTGTTACCATCGATCAACCGCCCCATCTAGTCTAGCCAAACAAGGTACTCTGCAATGTCGTGTGGAGCCTCTCAGGAACTGGCCAGAGTTGAAGACTTACTTAAGATTTACAACCTGTCTTCTGAGTCAACAGATATCCTCTTCCTTCTACCAGGGATACTCTTCCGGCATAAAAAGGCTCATGGTTATTTATTACTTTTTAGGTAGGTGAGCTAAATCAAGTTCCTATGAAAAGTACAACATCTGTTCAACAAGACGGGAAGATCTGACGTATTTTCAATAATGCCAGAGGAATTTTTCTGTTCTGTCAAAAGGACAGCATCATCTAACTAGGCTAAACAAAGATCAATGCATTGACTGATTAACAGGAACATTGACATTTACTGAAATGGCACTTGGTTTTCACAGACGTTCAAGGTTCCCTTTTTTCCCCAATTATATAAGGGAATTAAATACATAAATGCAAAGCATGTGAACTTAAGGTCTCCTTTCTGACCGAACCGAGACACAGTTCACTTTGAAAGAATCCAATTTCTGAATATGTTATAAATATCTTGACTGATCGTGATCACAATTTACATAATGTATCCCTTTTCTTCACCGTGGTCTCTGGGGCGTGGGTGCATTTGAAATGCTGACAGCTTCCCAGCTGAATTTACAGCTCCAAATTTACAGCTCATATTTTCCTTAAATGGCTGGCAGTTGAGTAGGGGTTCTTTTTGTAAGAAGTGTTTCCCTTTCTTTCAGCTGTCAGGCCCCCTGATTGAACAAAACCATTGAGAATGACATGCAGTGGCTTTGAGGGAGCAAAAATGGGGGATCCAAGACAGTGCCTGATTGATGACATGATTATGGATTCCAAGCCTTTAAAGGTGGTAAAAAAGAGAAAATATTAATTTTAATTTTGAAATTAACCAGTCACTGATGTCTCACAGTAAATGAACTAAACTTTTTGAAGTGTCGGACGTCACATACTACAGTAGACATTTATGCTACAGTCAGTGTAGACTAGCAAAGCTAGTCTTAAATAACTACTAAATATTACTGCAATAGCCATAGTTAGATTGGTTATACAATTATTAATGTACTTATTAAAAATTGCACAATTAAATTGTAATGACTAGGATTAATTTATGGTGTCAAATGTACAGTTTTTAAAAGTACTGTATATAAAAGAGGTAAAATGAATGTAATATAACCATAGTATTATGTCATATATCCCCCCTTCTAAAACAAATATTTTATGTTCCGGCTTCAATTTCCATGACTAATATAAAAGTAATTGTTGGCAAAAGCTTGTAAAGTCTGATAATAGATGATTGTTTTGATGTAAAGAGTTAAACAGATGTACATTCATGTTTTGTCAAGGCCCCTTTCATGGACCATGATCAAAAAACATGGCCAGTGTCACTTTTAAATTATTTTAAAATGATACGAATTTGCATTCAAAGGGCATGACACAGTTAAAAAAAACTGTTTTTGTTTTTATTATATGCCTAAGGTTCAATGCTATCCAAACATCAAAGACTTGGCACATGAGAGAAAAGCATTTCTGATTCATCACAAAGCACCTGTTTACTGTTTTAAGCTCAGAGCACCCCCCCCCCCCATTTAAACGCACTAGTTCTGGATTAGGGAAGATTTGGTGTTTAGGGAAAAGCTTGTCAACAGCAGGGTTGCAAGACACCTAGCCAGAAGCAGGTTTCTACTGAAGAGGCTTGGACACAACCGTTGTTTTGTGTTCCAGCAGAGACGTGAGACAAACCTCATAGCCAAAGGACCAGCATGTGTGCAGACTGTTGGGAACAACTGTAAAATGACCAACTTCATCAGCCACAGTGTATTGCATGTTTAGCCAGAGGTAATAGAGGAAGGAAGAAGATAATAAAATTGAGAGCTACAATCAGTAGGTCCATAAATCAAAGGAAGGTTGTAATTTCCTAACACATGTGGCTTAAAATGAAATCAGTAGATTCAAATTGTTAGACTAACCAGTTACAGAAATTTTTAGAACGAGATTTTGAAGCCAAGATTTTGTGATGTACTGCTCCAGGTTTCAGATGCATAAGCTCTCTCTGAACATATTTGATGGACCATGAAAATATCTAGCTGTATCAATGTAAACAACAATCAAATCCTGCTGGAGATGCAATTTTATTTTATATGTATTTGTTTGTTTGTAACAATTTACTATAAGATCAAATTTGTATCAAGTATCATGAACTAAGGACTAATAGATGCAGTAAAACTTTTCCGTGCTAGTTTAATATACCTAATGCTTTCAGTCAACTTTCATTTTCACCAAGACTGCATTTATTTGATCAAAACATAGAACAGTAAAAAAAATGAAGGGTCCCACTTTATATTAGTTGGCCTTAACTACTATGTACTTACATTTAAATTAATAATTTGATGCAATCCCTTACACCTTAATCCACCATTAAACCTACCCATACTACCAAACCTGTGCCTAACCTTACCCATATCCCACCTCAATAGCAGCAAAAGTGATTTGAATTACAGTATGAGCACAATAAGTACATTGTACTTATGATTTTATGTAAGTACATAGTAGTTAAGGCCACCTAATATAAAGTGTGACCAAATCAATTAATTGTAAAATATTAAATTATATATTATTATATACCAATATATTATACAGGTGCATCTCAATAAATTAGAATTGTTGTGGAAAAGTTCATTTATTTAAGTAATTCAACTCAAATTGTGAAACTCGTGTATTAAATAAATTCAATGCACACAGACAGAAGTAGTTTAAGTCTTTGGTTCTTTTAATTGTGATGATTTTGGTTCACATTTAACAAAAAATTATCTCAACAAATTAGAATATGGTGACATGCCAATCAGCTAATCAACTCAAAACCCCTGCAAAGGTTTCCTGAGCCTTAAAAATTGTCTCTCAGTTTGGTTCACTAGGCTACACAATCATGGTGAAGACTGCTGATCTGACAGTTGTCTAGAAGACACTCATTGACACCCTTCACAAGGAGAGTAAGCCACAAACATTAATTGCCAAAGAAGCTGGCTGTTCACAGAGTGCTGTATCAAAGCATGTTAACAGAAAGTTGAGTGGAAGGAAAACGTGTGGAAGAAAAAGATGCACTACCAACCGAGAGAACCGCAGCCTTTTGAGGATTGTCAAGCAAAATCGATTCAAGAATTTGGGTGAACTTCACAAGGAATAGACTGAGGCTGGGCTCAAGGCATCAAGAGCCACCACACACAGACGTGTCAAGGAATTTGGCTATAGTTGTCGTCAGAGGCGTCTTACATGGGCTTTGGAGAAGAAAAACTGGACTGTTGCCTAGTGGTCCAAAGTCCTCTTTTCAGATGAGAGCAAGTTTTGTATTTAGTTTGCAAACCAAGGACCTAAAGTCTGGAGGAAGGGTGGAGAAGCTCATAGCCCAAGTTGCTTGAAGTCCAGTGTTAAGCTTCCACAGTCTGTGATGATTTGGGGTACAATGTCATCTGCTGGGGTTGGTCCATTGTGTTTTTTGAAAACCAACGTCACTGCATCCGTTTACCAAGACATTTTGGAGCACTTCATGCTTCCTTCTGCTGACCAGCTTTTTAAAGATGCTGATTTCATTTTCCAGCAGGATTTGGCACCTGCACACACTGCCAAAAGCACCAAAAGTTTGTTAAATGACCATGGTGTTGGTGTGCTTGACTGGCCAGCCAACTCACCAAACCTGAACCCCATAGAGAATTTTGGGGTATTGTCAATTTGAAAATGAGTAACAAGAGACCAAAAAAAATGCAGATGAGTTTAAGGTCACTGTCAAAGAAACTTGGGCTTCCATAACACCTCAGCAGTGCCACAAACTGATCACCTCCATGCCACGCCGAATTGAGTCAGTAATTAAAGCAAAAGGAGACCCTACCAAGTATTAAGTACATTTACAGTAAATGAACATACTTTCCAGAAGGCCCACAATTCACTAAAAATGTTCTCCTCCGGGAACTCGAGCTGCGTCGAATGCTAGGGGGAACGACTTCAGCGATACCATGCTCTGAATCATATGTGTAATCAGTACAAACGATGGGCAAGACGTCATGGGCGGGTGACGTAATGACCAGGAGGCTTAAAAGCACGTGGGGTGCAACCGGAGTTAGCTTTTTGTCATTCAGCAATTCTCTGTGTGTGTGTCAGTCACAATCTATGTTCTGTTCTTATTTACTGTTGTTTGTCATGTGACAAGTCCAGCAACATAGAAAACTCCTGTATGTCTAAGCTGAGGCAAAGACAAAGGAACTTAAGGGCGAAAGCAGATCAAGTTACAGATTGTGTGCTCCTCCCTGCCCACACTACATCAAGCGAGCGGGAATACACACAGTTTGTGCGTGGTCTGATTGGGAGTGAAGCATGCAGAGTCGGCTCTCGAGGGGATATACAGTTATATATTATATATGGTAAACAGGAGCCTTTTGGATAATTTCTTGAGTGAGAGCACAATGTTTACCTCTCTTCCTCCGAGGAGGTTGAGGTGATCAGCAGGGGCTGCTGGGCGGAGCAGCCCCAATCGTGTTCCAGCTCCTCATTCAAGGAACGTCACTTCTCGTACTCCCCAAAATTTTGGAGTAAGAGTTGCGCTCCCGGGGGGGGGGGATGAAGATGGATCTGCGGACCGTCATTCTCCCTGGATAGTCTTCGGTCAGAACTTCCTGATGCCAATGGCCCAGGGCTTTTGAGGGCCGGCCCCTCTGGGGAAGAGCGGTGTACACTATCCTTCCATATCACAGGAATTTCCTGAGGTTCGCTCTTGGGGGCAGAGCATACCAATATCAGGTTCTTCCATTCTGCCTAGAATTATCACCCCGCACTTTCACGAAATGCATAGATGCGGCCCTGGCACCTCTTTGTCTTCAGGGTATTTGCATAATGAACTACATCGATGATTGGTTGATTCTAGCTCAGTCGCATCAGTTGGTAGTTCGGCATCGAGATGTCATTCTTGCCCACATGAAAGAGTTGGGGTTACGGCTAAACGCCAAAAAGAGTGTGCTTTCTCCACTACAGAGGACCACTTTTCTTGGCGTGGTATGGGACTCAACGTCGATGCATGCGCACCTGTCACCGGTACGTATAGATTCCATCCTGTCAGCTGTAAAAAGTATAAGGCTAGGCAAGTCACTCACTGTAAACAGTTTCAGAGACTGTTAGGTCTTATGGCAGCAGTATCCAACGTGACAGCTTTTGGACTGTTGTACATGAGACCCCTGCAGTGGTGGCTCAGGACCAAAGGGTTTTCCCCAAGGGGCAACCCCTTTTCACATAATCAAGGTCACGCAGCGATGCTTACGTGCCTTGATAATGTGGAAGAAACCTTGGTTCCTGTCCCAGGGTCCCATGTTGGGAGCTTCATGTCGTCGCAAGATGCTAACGACAGATGCCTCTCTCATGGGCTGGGGAGCGATCTTAGAGGGACAATCAAGCCAGGGTCTGTGGAAGGACCATCATCTCTCATGGCACATCAACCGTCTGGAGATGTTGGCTATATTTCTTGCTTAAGAATTTCCTAGCAGATCTCAGGGGCCACCATGTGCTTGTCTACTCAGACAACACATTGGTGGTCTCCTACATAAATTACCAGGGGAGTTTGCGGTCACTTCCACTTACAAACTGGTGTGCCAAATCTTCATGTGTTCCCAAGGGAAGTTGTTGTTGTAGTCCACAATATAGGAGCAGACATCCTGTCTAGACAGGGACTGAGGCCGGGGGAATTGAGACTCCACCCCGAGGAGGTGGAGTTGATACGGAGGGAGTTCGGCCAGGCACAGTTGGATCTGTTTGCGTCTTGAGAGACGTCTCACTGTCAACTCTGGTTCTCCCTCAACGCATCCAGCTCCTCTTGGACTGGATGCGATGGTGCAGACGTGGCCGAGACTTCGTCTGTATGCATTTCCCTCGATCGCTCTGCTCCCGGGAGTCCTGGAGAGAGTTCGCCGGGATCGGATTCTACTACTTCTCATTGCCCGCGGTGACCGGGCAGAGTATGGTTCCCAGATATAATATCCTTCTCGAGGGCCTTCCTCTGGAGCTCCCCATCAGGAGGGACTTCTGCCCAAGCGGGGGCTCGAGATTTCACCCCCAACCAGAACTGTGGAAACTGTGGCTTTGGCCTCTGAGGGGGCCCAGCTCATAGACTCAGGTCTCTCAACCGAGGTTGTTGAGACCATTCTCCACTCCAGAGCTCCCTCCATGAGGAAAATTTATGCCTTGAAGTGGAGAGTTTTCACTTCATGATGTAGTGACCATCAGCTGGACCCAGTTAACTGCCCAGTTGGTACAGTGCTGGAGTTCCTGCAAGAGCGGTTCACTGCAGGGCTAGCCCGTCCACTTTAAAGGTTTATGTGGTGGCCATAAATGCTTACCACATTCCTTTGAGTGGACTATCATTGGGGACTCAGACTTTTAAGCTAGTGACAGCTTCGTTTGGGCGGGCTTTATAGCTTCCTGGTTCGTGACGTCACCCACTCTGATGTCCCAATTACACCTTGGATTGATTTCACATGTGCTTCAAGACTTATCACGCAAGGCGTTCCCAAAGCGTTAGAAACTCTGACGCAACATTCGTTCCCTCTTCAGGGAACCGAGGTTACAGTCGTAACCAAACGTTTCTGTTCAGCGCGTGCACACACATCTCTCTCTCTCTCTCTCTCTCTCGCTCGCTCTCTGCATCTGTTCAGTTTCTGTTCAGCGCGCAGCAGAGAAAAGCAGCGCTTTAATTCAGTTAAACACAGATATTATTTTGCTTGCTTCTCTAATTTTACATGATGCAAGTATAGCCGAAATCACATACACATCTTATGTGTATTTGATTTCATAAAACGACGGCTCGTTTTATCAGGATTTTTGTGCAGATTAACATCTTGGAAGTGAGAGCTGGTTATTTAGTCAATGGATCATGTTTCAATCACTATTTCATATTCATTCTGTCTTCTGACAACAGAAACAGTCAATTATATAAATGAAAACAGTTTTATTGAGAATTTAGCTGCATCAAAATACAGTAGCCTATGTGTGCACAGAGAGGCAAACAAATGCAATAATAAATAGTATAGGATATGTATATTTTGCATGTTCAGAAGCGAGCTACCCTGTCCTGCAAAAATGTAAACCGGTTTGTGTCAGTAAATTGCTCAGTGCAAAGAAAGAGAAGTAATGGGAACCCTCTATTTATGTTTTCATGTGTCTAATAGACATGGACAAGTTCTTTGAAAAACATCTATGATCTTTGAAACATAGTCTTCATGCTCTATGTTGACTATGGTTTCAATAATAATAAACACACATTTGCATAAAGCATCCATATTTGTCCATGCCCATGTTGATTATTAAAATTAGTATTGCACACTTGAAAAGTATTAATTTACGGTACATTTAGAACAAATAATTGCAATTAATCGCGAGGTATCTCATGACAATCAT